>JACEEZ010020917.1:206493-238993 GCA_016584305.1 Chionoecetes opilio
AATAGTTTCCCTTAGATCATTGCAACATCAGTAAGCAAGTTTGCTTTTATTGTACCCTTCGCTCAAAGGCTGAACCCACTTCCCAGGAGAGCAGCATTGACACAACAACAGCAGATGCTTTCAGATGAAGATGGACGATAACATTTACTCCCTGCTATCACGACAAATATATATTTTTATAAATATATATTGAAAAAAATATCATTATGTGTGAAACGTGTATACGGGTGCAAATGAAATTATTATTATTATTATTATTATTATTATTTTTATTATTATAACACAATAATAATATTGCATCACATTAACAATATAGGTTTAGCCGATTATCCAGATTACGGGACAATACTTGAAACTTAAAAAGGATGCAATAGAAAAATTATGATTAATAAATAATTTTGTTCCCACATTTCGGCCTGGCATAAAATAACATTCTAACATATCGCCTGTAGGCAGTGACCTCCAGGGCTCGGGAGGTAGACCATTAAAAACAATAAAAATAATAATGATATTGCAGTAATGATAATAGTAATAATATTAATGATATTGCAGTAATAATTAATAATAATAATAATAATAATAATAATGATAATGGTAAAGATTTATCCAATATTTACAAAGAAATCCCGTAGTAACAACTGTTTCGTCTCCCCACCTAAGCATTTCTAATTTAAATGCAGAAAAATACTATATCGCGTAGAGTTCTTTCTTGAAAATCTAAAAGAAAAACCAAGAAGGCAACCATAAGTTTCCTCTCCCCTCTGCTTACCTTTCCCCCCACCTCCTTCACCCTCCACCCCTCTCATTTTCCCCTCCTTTCCCCTCCTTCCGCCCTACGCCAATGTCAGACCCAAATCCCCATAGCAGGTAACTCATTTTTCCCCTCAAAAGACGGGCCAGCTTCCTCCACTTCCCCTCAAACTTTTCCCTCGCCCCACGCCCAAAGTTTCCTTGTAGTCGCTTCTGAGGGGAAAGACTTAACCAGGAAGAGGGAAGAAAAGGATACAAAAATTGATTATTCCACTTCGCAAGTTAAGGCTTTGTGTTGAGAGAGAGAGAGAGAGAGGGGAGATGAGAAGAGAAGAGGGAGAGGGGAGAGAGAGAGAAGAGAGAGAGAGAGGGAGAGAGAGAGAGAGAGAGAGAAGAGAGATAGAGAGAGAGAAAGAGAGAGAGGAAAAGAGAGAGAGAGAAAAGACGGGAAAAAGAAGGAGAGAAGAGAGAGAGAGAAGAGGAGAGAGAGAGAGAGAAAAGAAGAGAGAGAGAGAGAGAGAGAGAGAGAGAGAGAGAGAGAGAGAGAGAGAGAGAGAGAGAGAATGTCTGATGAGAAAAAGAAAAACTGGCATCATATACATATTCAGTTTAAATTTTGTGTACTGCGAACTCGTACATTTTTGAGACACTAAAATTATAAAATTGTGCGCAGAGAGAAAGATGAAAACATGCGAAAATGGGGGGAAAAAAAACACACACACACACACACACACAAAACACACACACACACACACACACACACAAAACACACAACACAGACACAGACACAGACACAGACCCGACACAGACACAGACACAGCACACACTACCCCAAAACACACACACACAAACACACACACACACCACACACACAACCCACACCACCACGCACACGCACACGCACACGCACACGCACACACACACACATTACTAGATGAGGTCGCTGCAATCACAATAAATATCCATCAAAATATTCAAACATTACTACAAACTATAATTATACAACATTGCAACAAATTATTCAACACAAAGTAGAAAAAAAATAAAAAAAATAAAAACAAGAACACTACTAAAACAAATTTACACACATACCAAAAAGAGGAAAGAGTGGGGGAGGAAAGAAGACTAAATGTTTAATGTTTCCTAATCCTCAGTCTTACGAATACACATATATAAATAAGCATATACCCGGGAATAAACTTCTATTATTAACAACAAAAATTCCAGGATAAAATTGCCCGAGGGAGTCAGTAATCATGAATCGCGTGTCACGAGAATAAGTTTTTTTCATTACAGTGATTGCAGTGAAGGAGACACGTGGCTGCGACGATACAATAAAGCATGATTAACTGACTATCTATCATCATCATCAATTAAATCATCTATTCAAAAATTATCATCTATTAAAAGTCTATAGATCTAGCAATATAGGTTGTTTGGGAGTGAAAGTAGCGATCGAGAGAAGGAATATAGAACTGGATTGCTTGTCTGTGAGGGGAGGGGAGGAGGACTGTTGTGGTGGAAGAAATAAAACCATAACCTCGTGGTGCCTACAAGACCACGGTACGAGAGCAGACAACATAAAGATTGTGATGGAATTATAAAAGAAACCTAATAATTATAAGTTGTGCTGAGTGTCATCAAAATGTAAATTGAGCTCTGAGGCTTTGTGTAAGCTTTGTGTTACTCTTAACCTATAACAAAAATCAAGAAGTTCACAAAAGCGGACACATTTCAGTATGCAGGAAAGAAAATGAACAAAAACAAGTATAAAAATGAAAGGTTTAAAAAAAAATATATAAGGAATGCAACCCTAAAAGCTGTACACTGTTATAGTCTATTTTTTTTATTATGGTCAAAATGCAGTAAGGAAGCCACGCCCCCTGCCTCCCCTTCTATTCTACGGGGCAGCTGATTGGTGCATTCCTCGTATCATCACTACCAATCACAATATCTTCACTACTTAACAACGGCCTGACCACTGGACAGAACAATCTTCACTACAGAGGGTGACAAAATAAAAACTCCCTCTGTAGTGAAGATTGCTCTGTCCAGTGGTCACGCGCTGTTAAGTAGTGAAGATATTGTGATTGGTAGTGATGATACATAGGAGTGCACAATCAGCTGCCTCGTAGAAAAGAAGGGGAGGCAGGGGGCGTGGTTTCCTTACTGCATTTTGACCATAATAAAAAAAATAGACTATAGAAATGGAGGGTACATTAAGGGTAGAATTGTTACATCGCACCATCACTACCCTTTTTAAACCCTATATCCAGGCTGAAGGGTAGATGCTGCCGATTATACCCTTCATCTACCCTTTATCTACCCTTTTTAGACGAGAGGGTTCGAAAAGGGTATATTTGCGTCGATCCGAAAGGGTATATTTGTAAGGGCAGAAAAAGGGTAGCAGTATTTCATTATTACAAATACCCTTGTTCTACCCTTTTCCTACCCTTCTTTTCTAAGAGTGTAGAGGAAGGAAGTTTTCTTATTAATAAACTATCAACTAGGGAAACGCAAAGTAATAAAATGACAATAATCGATCACTTCACAAAAACAAACAAGTATAAAAATGAAACGTCATAAAAAAAGGTTCATAGGAAAAAAATGAAGAAAAAAAAATCATATGAAGAAGAAAGAGTGACTAAAGAGACCAGAAGATTAAGGTGATAATAAAAAAATAAAAAAATAAAAACGAAAAAATAAATCATGTCCAAAAAAAAAAAAAAATAATCTAGAAAAAATAATCTAGATGAAGATGAAGAGAGACTAAAGAGACCAGGATATTGAGAGGAAGGGAGAAGGCGAGGCGAGGCGAGGCGTGGGGGAGACATGGGAATAGGTGCGGTGGTTTTCAATTATTGGATTACCCGGAAATGACTGAGCTCAGCACCTGCCTGTTTGCCCCACCTGCGCCCAGACTACTGATTGGAGAACGTCACCCTCTACTCCCTCAGCTTTGTTTGTTTGTTAGATGCTTATTCTTGCCTTCCGTGAATTATATTCAATGAAGGATATGAATAATTTTACCCATAAAAGAACAAAAAGAAAAGAAAAAAGAGATCAAGTCCTCTATAGAAATAATGTGAAAGATCTACGTTGATTTAATTATTATGAAGAAAATGGAGTCAAAATCTAGTTACACACACACACACACACACACACACACACACACAGACACAGACACAGACACAGACACAGACACAGACACAGACACAGACACAGACAGACACAGACACACACACACACACACACACACACACACACGGAAAGCCCCGAACTAAATTGGCCTACCCCTCTTTTTTTATTTTATTCTCTTACTGTCTTCTTTATAGGGACTGGCAACTAAGCGGGCTTTGTGTTACCCATTTTTGTTGTGCCCTTGGCCAGTTCCTTGTGATGTAAAAAACAACAACAACAACAACAACAACAACCACTACTACCATATCTACACACATCTATCACCGTTCTTCAGTCCTAATACACAACCATGGAAAAAAACTTATCACAACACCTTTCAAAATAACAACTACTATGAAAAACGTGTATTTTACGGAGAATACAAGAATCCAGGGCTACTGTTCAAGAGTTTACATATTGAAAAGTCCAGGACATTCCAGAAACTGTAACCCCTATCCACCAAAACTACCCTCCTACCCTCCCCTCACAGCTCAGCCTTATTCACTCTAACCTCCTTAAAAGAGTCAAACAGTACCTAGCCCTTCAGTGCCCAAACCCTTATCAAACCTTATCACCTTAACCTTATCAAAGAATTTATACCTCGTACTCGAGTTTCTATCTCCAAACAACATATATCTGGAGTACTCAGCTCATCCCTCCCTACCATTCAGATCCCGATCCTCCAGCCCCTTGTCCTACTCCAGTCCCAAGCCCCTTTCCTCCCAATTAGCTCAAGGTTCTTCACTTCTAATAGGTGTAACCTTTTAGTACCAGCCACTAGTCTGTACCACTTTACCCTCCAGCTCTGCATCCTAAGTCACCCTCTTCGTTCCAGGCTGCAGCTGTATCACGAACTAGTTATGTTAGAGGTTTTGCTATAGGTTTTTTCATTTCATTAGTTCATGCTTTTTATATATTCACATTGATAGTCAATGTTTTAGGGTTGCTTTTTGCCATCCCTTTATTCTTTTGCTACTGTTGGGTTTTTAAAAATTTACCTGGATGTTGTCTTTATATATCTAGGATGGATTTTAATAATTTATTTATTTATTGATTTTTTTCTCGAAAACTTAACTGTTTTGAATTAACCGGTTTCAATATATTATGTTTTTACTTATGATTGCTTGAAATTAACCCCTTCACACCCAGATCTTTCCCTTGTTATTAAAAAAATTGTATGTTGTCGAGCCATAAAATTACGAAAAGTAACTGAATATACCAAATAAGTTGGTGGACAAGGATACTAAACAGGTCATATCTATAAAATATTGCTTATATTCGCTAAAAATCGTCTTATGATACCCAAATTACAATGGAAATTACGCTCTGGGTCTCAAGGGGTTAAGTGGAAGTAATTGAAATTGCCGTCAATAAACACTTACTTACTTAATGAATTGAAATTGTTTTTTCTCGATTGCTGAAAAAAAAACACCTGATTGCGTTAAAGGAGGAGAGGATCAGGAAGAGGAAGGAAGAAAATAATTGGAAATATAGGTTTATTATTTGCAAAGGTTGTATGAACGTCAACACACCCTCTGGTTCCTTAACTTATAGATTGCACTAATTCAAACTTATTAACCCTTCACACCGAGATCTTTCCTTTGCTACATAAAATTCGTCGGTTGTTAGCCATAAAATTACCAAAAGTAACTAAATATATCAAATTAGGTAGTGGACAAGGATACAAAACAGGTCATACTATTAAAACATTGTTTATATGCATTAAAATCGTCTAATGGTGGCCAAATTACAATGAATATTACGTTCTGGGCCTCAAGCGGTTTATATGATAAAAAGGATATCACGGTAATGTCCTCTTTCCTATTCATCAATTTCTGCTGCTGCTACACGAAAAAAGAAGTTTATTACTGAATAACTAAGATTGACTTTATGAGGCAAGTAATAAAATACATGTATATATTTTGTTACATTTTATCTGTGGGTTAGGATATTAACCCCTTCACACCCAGATCTTTCCTTTGCTATAAAAAATTGTCATGTTGTCGAGCTATAAAATTACGAAAAGTCACTTAATATACCAAATTAGTTAGTCGACAAGGAGACAAAACAGGTCAAATCTATAAAATACTGCTTATAGTCATTAAAAATCGTCTAATGGTACCCAAATTACAATGGAAACTACGCTCTGGGTCTCAAGGGGTTAACGTTTGGTGTGTAAGCAGTGTGATGTAGGCAGTGTGAGGGTAAGCACATTGTGGGGATGAAGGAAGAAGGGATATTACGTAATATGATAGTGGTGAGGCGATAGAGATAGAGGCTACAGATAGATAGATAGATAGATAAGACATATATATAGAGAGAGATAGAGAGGATTGTGGAGAAGAGAAGAAGGGAAATCAACATGAAAGTCGAAAGGGAAAGTGATGGCATTACGAACCAAGTGATGTGAAAAATGTAGAAAATATATACTAGGTAAGAAGAAAGTTAATGACAATACACCTGAATAAATTAAACCTTAAACACCACCACCACCACCACCAAAGCCATTGTTGCCATCACAACCAACACATTGCCAAACTTTAAACACCGCCACCACCGCCACCACCACCACCACCACCGCTACTGCCGCCACCACCACCACCACCATTGCCAAACCAGTCTCACCACCACAACCACCGCATTCACCGCATTAATTTTCTAAATTCCTGGCGATTCAGCTCAGCACGACAAGTGGGGAGCACCAGTGTGTGTGTGTGTGTGTGTGTGTGTGTGTGTGTGTGTGTGTGTGTGTGTGTGTGTGTGTGTGTGTGTGTGTGTGTGTGTGTGTGTGTGTGTGTGTGTGTGTGTTGGAAGGGCCTTGAATGTGTGTGCACTGTGTGTGTGTGTGTGTGTGTGTGTGTGCGTGTTGGGGGGGTTTGAATGTGTGAGCACTGTGTGTGTGTGTGTGTGTGTGTGTGCTCGTGGTGTGTGGTGTGGTGCTTGGTGTGTGTGTGTGTGTGTGTGTGGTGATGTGTTGATGGTCACTAGTGAGGTGTAGTGGTAGTGTGTGTGGTGTGACCGTGTGTGAAATGTAGATAAATATATACTAGGTTAGTAGAAGTTAATGACAATACACCTGAACTAAATTAACCTAACCACCCCATCACCACCTCAGGCATTGTGGCCATACAATACCACATTGCCAATTTAAACACCGGCACACCGCACACCACCACACCACCCCGCTTCCTGCCAGGGGACCAACCACCCCATTGTCATGAAACCAGTCCAGTTCGACACCACACCCACGAATACCGCATTAATTTTCTAAATCCTGGCGATTCAGCACCGCACGACAAGTGGGAGCACTGTGTGTGTGTGTGTGTGGTGTGTGTGTGTGTGTGTGTGTGGTGTGTGTGTGTGTGTGTGTGTGTGTGTGTGTGTGTGTTGGAAGGGCCTTGATGTGTGTGACTGTGTGTGTGTGTGTGTGTGTGTGTGTGTGGTGTGGGGGGTTGTGAATGTGTGAGCACTGTGTGTGTGTGTGTGTGTGTGTGTGCTGTGTGTGTGTGTGTGTGTGTGTTGTGTGTGTGTGTGTGTGTGTGTGTGTGTGTGTGTGTGTGTGTGTGTGTGTGTGTGTGCTAGTGTTGTGTGTGTTTGTGTGTGTTTGTGTGTTGTGTGTTTACGCCTGGTTTTGTCACGCGAGCTGGCTGGATCGCAGTTTCACCTCTCAGTGCGGCTTGGAGTCATTATTACCGATTTGGGTAATGCTGGTGCCTCTCCACCCCATCCCTTGCTCAAGGGGTGGGACAGTAACGGCCGAATTTGGTTCAAGTGAAAATCGCCGTGGAGGCGGGATTCGAACCGTTACACGAGTGGGACAGACGTTATCACCTGACCATCGCTGCGGTGTGGGTCCGGCACGTCATCGTGTGCGTTGGTGCGTGGTGGGTGGTGCGTGGGTGCGTGTGTGCTGTGGTGCGTGCGTGCGTGGGTGCGGTGCGTGGTGTGTGCGTGCGTGCGTGCGTGGTGCGTGCGTGCGTGCTGTGCGTGCGTGCGTGGTGGTGCGTGCGTTTTGGTGCGTGTGTGTGTGTGTGTGTGTGTGTGTGTGTGTGTGTGTGTGTGTGTGGAAGCAGTGTGGATTCCGTCGCCCTACACCTGAAAGCCAGTCAGATGCATATCCACGCCTTGATTACTGCCGGACCGGAACATGCACCCCCCCCCCTATTACCCTCACAAATTCTATTCCTATTTCTACTATTCCTATTCCCCTTGTCCTCTTCCTCCTCCTTCCACCTCGCCCCCTCTTTCTCCTTATCTGCTTCTCCTCTCTAACTCCTCGGTTATTGGTTCTATTTTAGTTTTTTTTCAATTCCTCATCTTATTCTATTTCTAGGTTCTTCTTTCCAATATTTATTTTCTTACCATTATTTTATTCCTGGCCCTCTTTTTGGCGTTTGAGTCTGTTTTGTCGTCTGTTTCTTCAATAATTTTACTTCTTACTCATAATAAACCTTCGCCTTCTTTCGTATTGCTTCATTGTCTCTTCTTTTCGGTCCCTCCCTCCTTCCTTCCATCTTCTTTTTAGTGTTTCCTACTCCCTCCTCTCCTCTCCTCTCCTCTCCTCTCCTCTCCTCTCCTCTCTTCTCCTCTCCTCTCCTCCTTCCCTCCTTTGTCATGGACTGAAGCGTAGCGAAGTCCTTTCTCTTGCTATCTTCCTTCTCTCTCTCTCTCTCTCTCTCTCTCTTCCCTCCCTCCTTCCTTCCATGCTTCTTTTCAGTGTTTCCTCCTCTCCTCTTCTCTCCTCTCCTCTCCTTCCCTCCTTTGTCGTGGATTGAAGCGTAGCGAAGTCCTTTCTCTTGCTATCTGCCTTCTCTCTCTCTCTCTGTCCTCCTCCCTGCGTCCTTCTCCTCGCTTGTTTGACGTCAGACTTCATTTGCATGTTTGATCTGCTAATGAATGCCTGGAACCTCGTGGTATTAATATATGCATACCTCCGTTCAATGCCCCTTGCGTCACTGATTCCTGATTGCTTGCTGCCATGATATAAACTCGTTTCTATCTCGGTTACTATCGACTAATGCTCCGTCTTCAGTCAGGCATTATCGCTATTTTTATCCTATTCACCCTTTACCTGTGCCTCGGTCGTGACTCTTTCATCATTACCACTGCCACCATTAACCCTGTCGCTATTATTACCACCGCTACCCAGGATAATGGACGCTATAATCCCCCGTCTCCACTGGCATAACTCCATTTAATCGTAAGTTCTTCATTCCTTCAACCTTTACCAATATAATATGGGGATAGGATTTGACCCGCTGAGGCCCAGAACGTAATTTTCATCGTAATATGACTACCATTAGACAATTTTAATGAATATAAGCAATATTTTATAGATATGACCTGTTTAATGTTCTTTGTTCACTAGCTAATTTGTTATATTAAGTTGCTTTCGTAATTTATGGATAACAACAGACGATATTATATAGCAAAGGCAAGAGCTGGGCGTTAAGGGATGAAAGCCACTATTGGGCGTGGTAATGATGGGGTTTTCATTAAAGCATTGTCAGATTGTCTCTTGCTTCACCTTGCATGTAGTGTAAAAAGTTTGCACCATTAACACTTAGCAACGTAGGCGAGGTGTCTGTGTCTATGTGTTACTGACTTAACCCCTTCACACCCAGATCTTTCCTTTGCTATAAAGAATTGTCTGTTGTTAGCCATAAAACTACGAAAAAGTAACTAAATAAACCAAATTAGCTAGTGGACAAGAATACTAAACAGGTCATATCTATATAATATTGCTTATATTCATTAAAATCGTCGAATGGTGGTTATATTACAATAGAAATTACGTTCTGGGTCTCAAGGGTTAACTCATCACTAATCTTTAAATCTTCATCTTTATTTATATTTTATCCTTGCTTTAATTCCTTGCTGATCATCCTTGGTCTTCGCTTCAATCTCATATTTGCTCTTTGTCCTTCTCATATGTCTGTTTCACACCCGTTGTTCACTCATCATCTCAGGTCACCGCGTCTGTTTCACACCCGTTGTTCACTCATCATCTCAGGTCACCGCGTCTGTTTCACATCCGTTGTTCACTCATCATCTCAGGTCACCGCGTTGTTTCACATCCGTTGTTCACTCAATCATCTCAGGTCACCGCGTCTGTTTCACATCCGTTGTTCACTATCATCTCAGGTCACCGCGTCCGTTTCACATCGTTGTTCACTCACCATCTCAGGTCACCGGTCTGTTTCACATCCGTTGTTCACTCACATCTCAGGTCACCGCGTCTGTTTCACATCCGTTGTTCACTATCATCTCAGGTCACCGCGTCTGTTTCAAAAACCCGTTGTTCACTCACCATCTCAGGTCACGCGTCTGTTTCACATCCGTTGTTCACTCTCATCTAGGTCACCGCGTCTGTTCACATCCGTTGTTCACTCATCATCTCAGGTCACCGCGTCTGTTCCACATCCGTTGTTCACTCATCATCTCAGTCACCGCGTCTGTTTCACATCCGTTGTCACTCATCATCTCAGGTCACCGCGTCTGTTTCACATCCGTTGTTCACTCACATCTCAGGTCACGCGTCTGTTCACAATCGTTGTTACACTCACCATCTCAGGTCCCGCGTCTGTTTCACACACCGTGTCACTCATCTTCTCAGTACCGCGTCTGTTTCACACCCGTTGTTCACTCACCATCTCAGGTCACCGCGTTGTTTCACACCGTTGTTCACTCACATCTCAGTTCCCGCGTCTGTTCACACCCGTTGTTCACTCATCTAGGTCACCGCGTCTGTTTCACACCCGTTGTTCACTCACCATCTCATCACCGCGTCTGTTTCACACCCGTTGTTCACTCATCATCTCAGGTCACGCGTCTGTTTCACATCCGTTGTTCACTCACCATCTCAGTCACCGAGTCTGTTCACACCCGTTGTTCACTCACCATCTCAGGTCACGCGTCTGTTTCACACCCGTTGTTCACTCACCATCTCAGGTCACCGCGTCTGTTTCACACCCGTTGTTCACTCATCATCTCAGGTCACCGCGTCTGTTTCACACCCGTTGTTCACTCATCATCTCAGGTCACCGCGTCTGTTTCACACCCGTTGTTCACTCATCATCTCAGGTCACCGCGTCTGTTTCACACCCGTTGTTCACTCATCATCTCAGGTCACCGCGTCTGTTTCACACCCGTTGTTCACTCATCATCTCAGGTCACCGCGTCTGTTTCACACCCGTTGTTCACTCACCATCTCAGGTCACCACGTCTGTTTCACATCCGTTGTTCACTCACCATCTCAGGTCCACCGCGTCTGTTTCACATCCGTTGTTCACTCACCATCTCAGGTCACCGCGTCTGTTTCACATCCGTTGTTCACTCATCATCTCAGGTCACCGCGTCTGTTTCACACCCGTTGTTCACTCATCATCTCAGGTCACCGCGTCTGTTTCACACCCGTTGTTCACTCATCATCTCAGGTCACCGCGTCTGTTTCACATCCGTTGTTCACTCATCATCTCAGGTCACCGCGTCTGTTTCACCCCCGTTGTTCACTCATCATCTCAGGTCACCGCGTCTGTTTCACACCCGTTGTTCACTCACCATCTCAGGTCACCGCGTCTGTTTCACACCCGTTGTTCACTCATCATCTCAGGTCACCGCGTCTGTTTCACACCCGTTGTTCACTCACCATCTCAGGTCACCGCGTCTGTTTCACACCCGTTGTTCACTCACCATCTCAGGTCACCGCGTCTGTTTCACATCCGTTGTTCACTCATCATCTCAGGTCACCGCGTCTGTTTCACACCCGTTGTTCACTCACCATCTCAGGTCACCGCGTCTGTTTCACATCCGTTGTTCACTCATCATCTCAGGTCACCGCGTCTGTTTCACACCCGTTGTTCACTCATCATCTCAGGTCACCGCGTCTGTTTCACACCCGTTGTTCACTCACCATCTCAGGTCACCGCGTCTGTTTCACACCCGTTGTTCACTCACCATCTCAGGTCACCGCGTCTGTTTCACATCCGTTGTTCACTCATCATCTCAGGTCACCGCGTCTGTTTCACACCCGTTGTTCACTCACCATCTCAGGTCACCGCGTCTGTTTCAACATCCGTTGTTCACTCATCATCTCAGGTCACCGCGTCTGCTTCACACCCGTTGTTCACTCATCATCTCAGGTCACCGCGTCTGTTTCACACCCGTTGTTCACTCACCATCTCAGGTCACCGCGTCTGTTTCACACCCGTTGTTCACTCACCATCTCAGGTCACCGCGTCTGTTTCATCTGGTTGACATTCTTGTTCTCCTCCAGTCATGCGTGTTTCACTCCTTGTCACTCACTCTCATTCACCGTTTTCCATCTCCCATCGTCACTCATCCACTTTTTCATCTAGGTCCCGTTTCTTTCCGTTGACATCTTGATCTCTAAAGCATGTTCATCATTCCTACCTCTTTTATCGATTTGCATCACTCATTTTGTCATGTTTTTCTTTCCTAAGGAATTCAAGGCATAAGTCATCAATTTTTTTTTTTTTTTAAGACATGCAAATATTTTTCAAGGAAGTACATATTCTGAAAGTAAGAAATAACTTTAAATCTATTGGACAAGAAGAGACTGGGAATTATTTGAAATCTGAAAAAATGAAGAGTGGGATGAGTGTGGCAAATAAGAAGGATACTGTTAGTTTGGGGACGAGATGTAGTTGACGGAATATCAGAGAGAAGAACTGCAGTGGCAGGGTACGTAGAAACACAACACTCACGAGGAGAGAGAAGAGAGAGAGAGAGAGAGAGAGAGAGAGAGGAGAGAGAGAGAGAGAGAGAGAGAGAGGAGAGAGAGGAGAGAGAGAGAAGAGAGAAGAGAAGAGAGAGAGAGAGAGAGAGAGAGAGAGAGAGAGAGAGAGGAGAGAGAGAGAGGAGGAGAGAGAGAGGAGAGAGGAGAGAGAGGAGAGAGAGAGAGAGAGAAGAGAGAGAGAGAGAGAGAGAGAGAGAGAGAGAGAGAGAGAGAGAGAGAGAGAGAGGAGAGAGAGAGAGAAGAGAGAGAAGAGAGAGAAGAGAAGAGAGAGATAAGAGAGAGGAATGAAGAGAGAGAGATGAAGAAGAGAACAAGAGAGAGAAGAATAGGAGAAAGAGAAAGTAAGAGCATAGAAGAATAAGAGACGACGCATGAGAGAATAACTGAGAGAGAGAGAGAGATGAGGAAAAGAGAGAGAGAGAGAGAGAGAGAGGAAGAGAGAGAGAGAGAGAGAGAGAGAGAGAGAGAGAGAGAGAGAGAAAAAAAAAACGAAAAGAGACGAAAAAAAGACAGACAAACACACACACACACACAAATATATATATCTCCAGAAAAAGAAGCCCACAAGGAAGATAATAAAAAAAAAATAATATTGGCACCGATATACGAAGGCAAGCAAGTAATAAAATACTCCCAGTAACTTGAAACTTGACCTGACCTCTTCACGACAGAGTAAAGGTCATCAGCATCCTCAAATACCCACAAAGAGAAAATATAAATAGCATATTACCGACGCTAGAAACACAGCGGATATTGATGTGCTAAAAAATTGAAATAGAACTAAGATATAAGAAACAAAAGAAACCTCGCCTGCATGATATTAATAGTTACAATGACTAAACTAATTCCTAAAGTGTTGAAATATACGTTGTCAGGTGTGTGCAAGACATTCTATTTGCTGAAAGAGGTAAGTGGATGTCTTGACTATAATGTATTGAAACAGTTTGTGATGGAAATGGCTGTAGGACAACTTGATCATGGTAATTTTCTCCACCGCATTACAGGGATCGTCTCTGCCTGATGCTGATGGACGCGTGCACTGATTTGTCACGACGGTCCTTCACTCTCACGGGATGGAAAGCCACGTGTGTGTGTGTCTGTGTCTGTGTCTGTGTGTGTGTGTGTGTGTGTGTGTGTGTGTGTGTGTGTGTGTGTGTGTGTGCGTGTCTTTTTTCGTCTCTACTTGTTCCGTTTCGTCTTGTCTGTCACACTCTCTCTCTCTCTCTCTCTCTCTCTCTCTCTCTCTCTCTCTCTCTCTCTCTCTCTCTCTCTCTCTCTCTCTCTCTCTCTCTCTCTCTCTCTCTCTCTCTCTCTCATTTCCAACTCGTACCAATGAAAAGAGAGAATATGTAGTCACACTTCGAGAGAAAAAATGTATAGCAGTTTATTGCCCTTATAAGCTGAGTTAAAAAGCACTACAACGTTTCCTCTTGAACTCTTATTTCTCATGGGAGTCTGTAATATTTGATGAGGTTGAGAATGCATGTGCTGGCGTGGGAGGCGTGGGAGGTGCTGGCGTGGGAGAGAGGAGTGTGAAGGAGGCGTGGGAGATACTGTCGTGGTGGAGAATGTGTGTGCTGGCGCGGGAGGTGCTGGCGTGGGAGAGAGGAGTGTGAAGAGGGCGTGGGAGATGCTGGCGGGGTGGAAAATGTGTGTGCTGGCGTGGGAGGTGGTGGCGTGGGAGGTGCTGGCGTGGGAGGTGCTGGGTGGAGGTGCTGGCGTGGGAGAGAGGAGTGTGAAGAGGGCGTGGGGATGCTGGCGGGTGGAGAATGTGTGTGCTGGCGTGGGAGGTGCTGGCGTGGGAGGTGCTGGCGTGGGAGAGAGGAGTGTGAAGAGGGCGTGGAGAGGCTGGCGGGTGGAGAATGTGTGTGCTGGCGTGGGAGCGTGGGAGGTGCTGGCGTGGGAGAGAGGAGTGTGAAGAGGGCGTGGGAGATGCTGGCGGGGTGGAAATGTGTGTGCTGGCGTGGAGGTGGTGGCGTGGGAGGTGCTGGCGTGGGAGGTGCTGGCGGGGAGAGAGGAGTGTGAAGAGGGCGTGGGAGAGGTTGGCGGGGTGGAGAATGTGTGTGCGGGCTGGAGGTGCTGGCGTGGGAGAGAGGGCGTGGGAAGTAGGCGTGTATAAGGTCTAAGTCCCTTCATCCTCACACACACAACACACACACACACACACCACACACACACACACACACACACACACACACCACACACACACACCACACACCACACACACACACAACACCACACCACCACACACACACACACACAACACAGGATATGTTAGCTAAGGGACGACCTTCCACCCTGATTACATGTCATTCTTATCAGCCAGGTTAAAATTACAAGGTGTTCTTTTCTCAGATTTAAAAAACATGTTCATTTAGCGCAGGAAGGAAAGGGTTTAGGAATAGGAAACAATGCAGTGCCATGGATATATTATATTATGTGTGTGTGTGTGTGTGTGTGTGTGTGTGTGTGTGTGTGTGTGTGTGTGTGTGTGTGTGTGTGTGTGTGTGTGTGTGTGTGTAACAAAACTCCATCATACATAGTAAAAACTCAAAACATAATCAACAAACACACACACACACACACACAACACACACACACTCCGTTAGGGTACTCCGTAGTATAGGGGTAGCACGCTCGGTTCACAACCGAGAAGTCCTGGGTTCGATCCCCGGGCGGAGCGGAAACAGTTGGGCTGTTTCCTTAAAACCCGAGCCCCTGTCCACCCAGCAGTGAATGGGTACCGGGTGTTAGCCGGGGGTTTGTGACCCCTCTCCCGGGGTGGTGGCCTCGGCCAACACTAAGCACTAAGGATGAATGATAAAAATGTTGATATGGAGACGGGGCCATACGAGCGCTGCTCAGGCCCTGTAAAATACAACTAGATGAATACAACTAGATGAATACAACTAGATGAATACAACTAGATGAATACAACTAGATGAATACAACTAGATGAATACACACAAATGAAAAATATAGAAATATACAAATAAATAAATACACTTTTTAGATTTCACTCAAATTTTTTTTTTGCTACACGTGGCCAACAAAACCTCGCTCGCCAAGGCCACACACGATTCTGGGTTAGCAAAAAATCCCCCAATTACTCATCGCAACGCGAAACATGAACGATATTCACAAAAGCTCCAGCCATTACAACCCTTTTGATAGAAACTCGTGCATCGTGACGAAAGAACCAGACAAACGAACAATGAAATGAGAGAGAAAGGGAAAAAACGCATGAGTGAGTAATATCTATGTGTTTGCCAGATGGAAAAAGAACAGTGATAAAAACAAATTGTAACTAATAAAACAAATTGTAACTAATAAAATAATTGTAACTAATAAAACAAATTGTAACTAATAAAATAATTGTAACTAATAAAACAAATTGTAACTAATAAAACAAATTGTAACTAATAAAATAATTGTAACTAATAAAACAAATTGTAACTAATAAAATAATTGTAACTAATAAAACAAATTGTAACTAATAAAATAATTGTAACTAATAAAATAATTGTAAACTAATAAAATAATTGTAACTAATAAAATAATTGTAACTAATAAAACAAATTCTAACTAATAAAATAATTGTAACTAATAAAATAATTGTAACTAATAAAACAAATTGTAACTAATAAAATAATTGTAACTAATAAAATAATTGTAACTAATAAAACAAATTGTAACTAATAAAGCTTACAGGAACTACCACGTGTACGCCTCGCGGCCTCTTGTAGCTTCCTTATTTTCTTATGTCTTATGTTATAAAAAAGACAAAGGTAAAGATAAAGGATAAAGGGCAAAGGATAAATAGAAAGGACAAAGATAAAACACAGCAAAATATAATAACAGTAAAAGTGAAAATAACATAACTAATAATAATAACGATAATAATAATAATAATATGAAAAATAATAGCTCCTAGTTTACAATAATGATAAAAATAAATGCCTATCATTATTTTCAACATTACCATCATCATTGAGTGATTGCCGCCCTCAGCTCGTGCCGGGATTACTAGGTCACAACTCCTCGGCATATTTCCCGTACTTCCTCTCTGCCGAATAATAAAATAAATATAGAATACAAAATTTCGTGTACTGCCCACAAACCACGATCAGTAAGCTTCCTTAGGTGGGAAAATACACACACACACACACACACACCAACAAAAACACACACACCACACCACACCACACACACACACACACACAACACACACCCACTTGTTTTGTTTCTCTGTTTGTTTTGTTTAGAGGATAAGCCTCAGAGCCATAGTGATCTACCGCTGCTGCAATTAGTGTTGGCCGAAGCCACCCACCCGGGGGGGGGGGTTACAAACCCCCGGGCTGGCACCCGGTCCCCATTCACTGCTGGGTGGACAGGGGCTAGGGATTTAAGAAAGACCACCCATCTATCTTTCGCTCCGCCCCGGGGGTCGGAACCGGGACTTCTCGGTTGTAAGCCGAGCGTGCTAACCACTACACTACAGAGCTCCCACAACCCCACACACACACACCCCACACGCACACGCACACGCACACGCACAAGCACACGCACACGCACACCGCACACACAAAACACACACGCACACAAAACAACACACACACACCAACACACACACACAAGAACATAAGAAAATAAGGCAGCTACAAGAGGCCGCGAGGCCTACACGTGGTAGTTCCTGTAGGTAGGTAGGTAGGTAGTTCCTACACACACACACATACACATACACATACGCATACACACACACACACACACAACACACACACACACACACACACACACACATATATACACACACACACACACAAAACACACAACACACATATACCCCACCACACACACACACACACACAGACCCCCCCCCACACACACTTTGAAATCATCGTCGTCAAAAACATCAACAATGACACTGTTTGGAAAGTTTGCTTGTTTATGTGTACTTGGGAACCCTGACAAACACTCTCCTCTTTCAAAACAACACAACACTTAATGCTTAAAAAAAGAACACTCAATCCAGAAATTGAACAAAACAAGAAATAGAAGAGAAGTTTTGAGAACCCAAGACTTCAACGTTAAGATGTCAACCATAAAAGTATAAAACGAAGAAAACAAAAATTTAAACTTTCAAGACACAAAGCAAAACAAAAAACCCTTAGGGAGTTGAGAAGGTGGTGAAGAGAGAGAGAGAGAGGAGAGGAAGAGGGGGGGGGGGAGAGAGGGGAAAAGAAGAGAGAGAGAGAGAGAGGAGAGAGGAGAGAGAGAGAGGAGAGAGAAAAGAGAGGAAAAGGGAAAGGAAGAGGGGAAGAGAGAGAGGGGAGAGAGGAGAGGGGGAGAGAGAGAGAGAGAGAAGAGAGAGAGGAGGGAAAAGGGAGGGGAGAAAAGGGAGAGGAGAGAGGAGAGGGGGAGAAATATTATATGTTGATATAATCCAAGAAATTTTGTAGAAAAATATATATGCATTTAAAACAGGAAGTACTCCTGTGTGTTAGTCAATGTGCCGTTAAGCAATGTGTCTGTACCACTACCAGTCATTTTGTATTTTGGTTTTCAAAATTTTTATCATTTTTTTTGTAATTTTGTCTAGTTTAATCTTTTTGTTCATTGTTTATCTTTCTATATATCGGTTTTAACACCTCACTCCTTGACCTAACGTGGCGCTCAATAGTGTGCACTGGCCGGGAAACGAAACTGTGGCCTTTGTGTTGTGGTCGAGACTGTGAACATTGAGCCACCGATGCACACCACGCCTTGGAGGGTGTCTGGCGCGGCGGGAGGACAGGCCAGGCGGGCGGGGGCGGGGGGGGAGGGCCGGGAGGGGCGAGAAGGGCCCCTCAGCTTCACCTTCCCGCCCCGCCATAACCACCACCTCCATCAGCTCGTTGTCGTCTTGTTCGGTGTCGTCATCTTGTTCGGTGTTTTCAACGTCGCTGCCGGACAGAGCCCTGACGAGTGCCACCAGGAGAAGGCCCTGCAGGCACCACCACTTGAACTCCAGATTATCCACGGCCTGCAGGAAGGTCAGGCCGAGGGCGTTCACCACAGGCCGCACCTGCAGGCCGTACAGGACGCGCAGGCTGTATCGTGCCCGGTCGTCGCTCCATGTGAAGTGAGCGACGTACCAGACCTGACACAGGCCCTTGGCGCGGGACGGCAGGAGGCGGCAGAGGGCCAGGAGGGGCAGCGTGGAGCATAGAAGGAGTCCACCCCAGACCAGCTCCCTCAACACCTCGCCCTGACCCTCCCCGGCAGGTGGGTCCTGGTGGTGGTGGCGGCGGGACCCGTACATGAGGGTGGTCACGTACTCGTCCAGGGGCTCTGCGGCGGCTGGGTGATGGTGGTGATGGAGGTGGTGGTGGTGGTGGCCGTAGATGATGGTGGCCACGTCACCCGCCAGCACCAGCAGCAGGAGGGCGGCGTAAAACACAAGCATTACTGTGTGTAGCTTGGGACACATTTTGGTCCTCACAAGGATACTTGCTGTTGATGGTGAGGCGTCATTACATAGGAGGCCTCGGGAAAAAAAATTAGGTTGGAGTTGGTAACATGACCTAATAAGGATAGGACAAGTGTGCGTCCTAGATCCTACCTGCAGTCTTAGCTCCTATCTCACCCTTATTATATCAGGACCTTATGGTTCCAATCTAACTAGGGAGGCGACGCGCCCCCCGGCGTATGCCCCCAATGATTGATTGATTGACCCCCGCGTGCCACCATGGCACGGGGCAGGGAGGGCCTCACCGACCCCCGCGTGTCACCACGGCACGGGGCAGGGAGGGCCACACCAGCCCTGGTGACCGGTGGGACCGTCTGTACCGCAAAACATGAGAGAAAGAGAGAGAGAAAGAGAGAAAAAATTCACAGATTTTCAGAAAAGTTATTTTGGTCATTATTCCGGAAAAATGTTGTAACACCTACGTTGTCGAGAGAGAGAGAGAGAGAGAGAGAGAGAGAGAGAGAGAGAGAGAGAGAGAGAGAGAGAGAGAGAGAGAGAGAGAGAGAGAGAGAGAGAGAGAGAGATCTATATATAAAACCTGCCTCAGGCTGTATCCTCCCTGTATAATACACGTCTAGCGCAACACAACGCCTCTCACTCACTCACTCTCAGTCACTTTACTCTGTGTTAACCTTGACCTTGATTGCAATACCTCCATGCTGCCTCGAAAGATTTATTGACCTGTCTGTTACCTGTCTGGCTGCCTCTTTGTCTACCTAATCCATCTCTCTCTCTCTCTCTCTCTCTCTCTCTCTCTCTCTCTCTCTCTCTCTCTCTCTCTCTCTCTCTCTCTCTCTCTCTCTCTCTCTCTCTCTCTCTCTCTCGACAACGTATTGTTATAGCCTCCGTCTTTTCCGAAATAATGACAAAAACACTAGAATTTTCTCTTAGTCTATGAATTAATAAGATAAGATGAAAATTGTAACAACGTAGTAGTGAAGAATTAATAAAAAACACTGAAATAAACGAAGTGGTAAAGCAAAGGAGAGAGACAGAGATGAAACGTTGAAGGACTTAAAAGAAATGAACAAAGATAGAAAATAAAATAGAAAAGATAGAAATAAAGATAGAAAGAAAAGAAAATAAGTAGCTCTCAGTGGTCAAGTTTAGTTTAGGGCTGTTAAAAAGATTTCTTTTTAAGAGACGAAGTTGCAAGGATGACACTAAAACAAGAATACACACACACACACACACACACACACACACCACACACACACACACACACACACACACACACACACACACCACACACACAAACACACACACACACACACACACACACACACACACACACACACACACACACACACACACACACACCCCACACACACACACACACACACACACACACACACACACACACACACACACACACACACACACACACACACACACACACACACACACACACACACACACACACACACACACACACACACACACACACACACACACACACACACACACACACACACACACACACACACACACACACACACACACACACACACACACACACACACAACACACACACACACACACACACACACACACACACACACACACACACACACACACACACACACACACACACACACAGAGATAGAGTATTTTGACCACAATACATTTAAAAAAAATAACAGCTACATAGAAAATAATTATCTTGGGTTTAATGCAAATACAAAACAAATAAAAGAAATATAAAACAAAATACTCGGAAAAAATACGTAGTAAAGCATATATGGATATTAAAACAATATTTTAGGTTCGATAAAAAGCAGAAAAAAAACTCATCTCTTGTTCGACCCAAACAAAATCTCTCTCTCTCTCTCTCTCTCTCTCTCTCTCTCTCTCTCTCTCTCTCTCTCTCTCTCTCTCTCTCTCTCTCTCTCTCTCTCTCTCTCTCTCTCTCTCTCTCTCTCTCTCTCTCGTGGCACTGACCTGACCTTTGGCGGATATAAGGTCATTAATCACTCATCTAAAGTTTATTATCTACGTTAATTGGACCAGAAGGCTAGGAGGGAGAGGGTCACTATTTTCACCAGGCGGGCTAATGACCTGCCTCTTATCATTACGGCACGTACGAAATTCTTTTATGTTCACTTAGTTGTTATTGGTGCATTTATCACTCCATCATTTGTTTAGTCTAGCGGTGTAGTATTCATCTGTGTTAAGTTGTAGTAAATTGATCCTGTATTACATTCACTGTTTATTCCTTGTGTTTAAACTAATGGAGATTGTGTTGTGTTGTGTTGTGTGTGGTTGTTGAATAATAGTTATGTGTTTGTGAATGATACTTAAGTGAGGGCGTGAGTCGGGAATGACAGGTGAATGCGTGAATAAGTGAGGCGGGTGAATGAACTTCAGATCCTGCAGACCTCTACCTGTCCATTAATACACCTACATGTACAATACTACTACTACTATGTACTACATGTACCTGTAGACTTGTTTTTCGAAGCCCCCACTTCTGGTCATGAACACGAGATTTTTCTTATGCCAATAGGCAGCACCTTAAAGACATTCATTATCGTTAACCTTAAATATTTACTGCTGGTTGAGAATTAACAACGTTGTACAACGTTGCAGGAGACGCGCGAGGAGGTACGTCTAAAAGAAACGTTAAAAAGAACGGAAAAAACATCTAAAAGTAACGTAAAGGTGCGTCTTCCCTCCTTCTTCTCCTACGAGGAGAAGAAGGAGGATGATGAAGAGGAGGAGGAGGAAGAATGCAAGGTGGAGGTGGAATAGATGATGATGCAACGGTAACACGTGAGGTGCGGCGCCACGGAGACACTCTGACCCTCCGGTAGACATGTTAATTTGCCTTTCGGACAGGCCGTCGTGTCTCGCCTCGGTCCCGGGGCTCCGAGGGCATCACGGGACACTCTGACATACACGGAGGGCCTTGCGCTGTTACAGAAAGTGCTACAAGGCTCAGTGAGATATGCTAAAAGTAAAAGGAATAAAAAATATGTTCTCTCTCTCTGTCTCTGTTTCTCTCTCTGTCTCTTTCTCTGTCTGTCTGTCTCTGTCTCTGTCTGTCTGTCTGTCTATCTCTGTCTCTTTCTCTGTCTCTGTGTGTCTCTCTCTTTGTCTCTCTCTCTCTTTCTCTCTCTTTCTGTCTCTTTCTGTCTCTCTCTCTCTCTCTCTCTCTCTCTCTCTCTCTCTCTCTCTCTCTCTCTCTCTCTCTCTCTCTCTCTCTCTCTCTCTCTCTCTCTCTCTCTCTTGATGAAAATGTGGATTATCTTTGCTGCCTAACTTTGCATGCAACCTTTTAAAACTTTTATCGTAAATTTCTCATCACACTAATGTCAGTCAGTGCGTTAACAAAAACAACAACAACAACAACAACAACAACTACAACAAACACACAGTAATTCAAGGCAACATATGTATACAAGGATATTCAATTGACTGTCTTCCAAAAACGCACACAAACAAATTGAAGTTCTAGATAACAATGATGTGCAGATGAAATTTAACAAAGGTATTACATGAATTACGATTCGAGGGGGATTACAGGAAGCCAAACAATATGAAAGATAGTAGTAAGTACATAAGAGGCTTTCCATTCCGTATTACATGGATAACAAAGGAACAATAGAGGAGTAACAAGGAGACCACAGGGAGAAGAGTAATGAGAGAAACACACACATAAATTAAGGTTGATGTACAGAGGAGAGGTGTGAGTGCGAAAAGTTAACACGATGGTAGGATGTAATGAAAAGCGTGAGGGAGGAATGTGAGGTATTAAAGAATGAAAGTATGCAGGAAGGAGTGTGTGTGTGAGGAAGAGGTACACGGCAGCGGGGTGACGATGGGACGTGTACAAAACAGGATGCACAGGGAGAATAAAAAGTGTGAAGGGAAAGAAACGAGTGGGACGTGAGGGAGGGAGGAAAGAACAAAGAGTGAGAGTTGTAAGATAAATGGCAGGTGCTGAGAGAGAGAGAGAGAGGAGAGAGAGAGAGAGAGAGAGAGAGAGAGAAGAGAGAGAAGAGAGAGGAGAGGAGGGAGAAGAGAAGGAGAGAGAGAGAGAGAGAGAGAGAGAGAGAGAGAGAGAGAGAGAGAGAGAGATAGGGAGAGAGAGAGAGAGAGAGAAGAAGAGAGAGAGAGAGAGAGGAGAGGAGAGAGAGAGAGAGAGAGAGAGAGAGAGAGAGGGAGGAGGAGAGAGAGAGAGAGAGAGAGAGAGAGAGAGAGAGAGAGAGAGAGGAGAGAGAGAGGAGAGCAGAGAGAGAGAGAGAGAGAGAGAGAGAGAGAGGGAGGAGAGAGGACGAGAGCGAGAGAGGAGAGAGAGAGATCACACGCACGCCGACGCAGACGGCACGCACGCAGCAGCGACGCACGGGCAGGCACGGCACACGCAGAGCACACGACACACACACAGTCAGCTCAATACATAAACACAAGTCTAGTAAAATTAATAGAACAAGACTTTCTCATATATAACTTTTCTATCCTAAAATAAACATCCAACTTTACTACTGATGGTCTAAGAAATTGCATATTCATATTTTTTCTTTTCTCTTCATACTCTTTTTATTTCTTTTTCAATATCTACACTTAAAAAAAGGAATGAGCTAAAATGGTATGTTGAAAGTATTATCACACGATCTTTCCTTTTCTTCCCCCTCAACCGAAAATACCGTCCAACTCAAATATGACACACGCGAAATTTTTCTTTCATTCTGCTGGACTTTTGTATACACCATGTTCGGTTTCTCCACCAAAGACTATACAGGAGAGAAATAGGAGAGGAGGAGGAGGAGAGGAGGAGGAGGAGGAGGAGGAGGAGGAGGAGGAGGAAGGAGGAGGAGAAGGAGGAGGAGGAAGACAACAACGCTAATGAAAAGCACGAGAGAGAAACAGATCTCTTTCCCATCCGACAGACGTATATTTTAGTCTAATCAATAAGACTTTTTTACAGTCTACCTTTGTGTCTTGACATATATCTGTTCGTATTTGTATTTATATATGACACACATATTCTCTCTCTCTCTTTCTCATTGTATAGTCAATAACCTTGTAGTTGGTATTTGCAAAGTGTCTAGATAGGATCAACGTATCTTCTGTCTTCTGTCTCTGTCTCTCTTCTCTCTGTCTCTCTGTCTCTCTCTGTCTCTCTCTCTCTCTCTCTCTCTCTCTCTCTCTCTCTCTCTCTCTCTCTCTCTCTCTTTCACCTGGAATAATCGACTGAGCACTGTCTGGAAGAAGAACGCTATGGACTTTCTCAACTTGTAGGATAATAATTTTCTTCGAACGAGCTGACTTGTTTCACGACGGCTAACACGTCGAGAGAGAGATTACCCAATTTTTTTGTTGCCCTTGCCAGTCCTTTGTGATGTAAAAAAAAAAAAAAAAAAAACACGTTGCTTCTCTGCACCTGTCTGGATCGCTTTATCTGGTTACCTGGCGACCGACGGAGACACATTCCGGGCAGAAAGTGTAAAACGCATACACCAATATCTAAACGTGTACCATTAATGTCCTTTGTGTTAGAGGGAAAATATATTAATTCAAGAGACATTTGAAAATAATGTAATATATCTAATGTTTCCTTTCGCGGGACACACTGTTGGATTTTCAGCAGTGGAGAGTTGGAGGAAGGAGGTAAAATTTCCTTCTCCCTTGAAAATTTAACCTCCTTCCTCCAACAAATCCACATCCTACATCCTGCTGTAACATTCCGTTCTTTCCCCTTCCCTCACTGTTTCGCTATTCTTCTATAACCCTGACCCTTTTTATGCTTTGCCATAGTGCCATATGACCTCTGATGTCTGGCACATTCACCTTTTTTGGCATTAAATCAATCAATCAGCAGTGGAGATTGTAGGTGATGTAGCCACAATACGCTGTGGGATATGTAACTCTTTGGCTCGCTTATATAGTTAGTTACCTGGCGACCGACATTGACACATTCAGGGCCGAGAGTGTTAAAAGCATACCAAAGAATACTGCTATGGCAATTAGATAGAAATTATAATGTACATGTATAATGAAACATATGTTATAATTTATATCCAGTGACACAGAAAAGGGCAACAACACGTCCATAAACTAATACACACAAACACAAAATTTAACAAGCAGGTTTACTACATATTGACATCGAAATTCCAGACAAGATATTCACACAGACAGACACTACGAGTTCCTGTCACTCCGCCACACACCGCTGCCTCAACTAACTTATCCAACATCGTGGAATCCCAGATGTAGATATAAATATATAAACTGTCTTACCGTCGGACCCTTGAATTTATACAATCTTTTCAAAAATAGTTTGTGGGTAGAGGTAAGGCGTCAGCCCCAGGGGTCATTATTTTTCTGTAATTGTCAGACAGCGAGTGACATAACGTGACGCAGACTGCCAGGTAAGCATTAGATCAAGTAACTTCTAGGGAGGAGAGAAGAAAAAGGTGGGGTATAATTACAGACAAGTCATCTTATATTCTGTAAACTTTGTCTTAGTATCAAATACAACGGTAAATCTCCTCTTAGCTTTTATATATTTCTTGTGTTACAGGTACAGACAGTAGAGATAGATCTTATAGTAGTAGTAGATAGAAGCGTAGAGGTGTCTGATATCTATAATGACTGAATCTTAGTAAAGGCCATTACAACATCTGAGAATACACCTTTCTGTTGATATTTTGAAGGTCACAATTAAGTGGTCATTCATTACGCAGAAAGGTGACTGGTCCTCGGCAACACAAGGGTTTTGGGAGAGAATGTCCATCGGTTGTCGTGGTATCGTGGCGTCAGTGATGCATTACACGACAGATCTGGGTTTAGTGTCCCTTACAATGCAAGTGAAAGACATGATACAATAGTTACATGTATTTAGAAGAATTTTACCTCCAAAAAATCCGTAAAAATACCACAACCTTGCCTAATACTAAGACAGATTAAATCATGAAGATTAAATCATAACAATCATTTCCTAAACACACAAAATGGATAGTGAAAAAAGAAACTCCCGAGATTACATTTTGAGGGGATATAAAGATTGCTTTTTTTTTATACCTTAATCAACGGTGTCCTGACGTGATAATAGACATGTAATAATTACTTGGTATATTCAATTGAACCCCGATCTCACTTATCCTGTCTGGAGGCTGCGTCTGGTCCATGTTTTAGTGCACAGTTGACACGCAGTAAATGTTACACTGACCACACTTTAGTATACATCTGCTGGGAATGAAAGGCCAAATAAAATCGATAATATATATAACAAAATGAGATAAAGTTTAACTGTCGTCGGTGGCATTAACCCCTTGAGGCCCAGAACGTCATTTCCATTGTAATTTGGGTACCATTAGACAATTTTAAGTGACTATAAGCAATATTAATAGATATGACCTGTTTAGTATCCTTGTCCACTAACTAATTTGATCTACTCAGTTACATTTCTTAATTTTATGGCTCGACAACATACAATTTTTTATAGCAAAGGAAAGATCTGGGCGTGAAGGGGTTAATATAAATCTACTGGGAATGAAAGGCCAAATCAAATCGCTAATATATATAACAAAATGAGTTAAGAGTTTAAGTGTCGTCGGTGGCATTAAAGACAAAGGCTGAAAAGAGTTACTGATAATAAGGCTGATAGCACTATGGTATGTCACACGCATGAGAGAAAAATATGCATGCAAAGACTAATGCATTATTAAGTAACTCTCCCATTCCTCCCTATATTTGCATCTCCTCACGAACAGATACGAGAATGATAAACCTGTAACACTGTAGCCTTTGTAGGGAGGAGAACTAGTACTTTGTTTACCGTAGATAACAGTGAAGTCGCTCACCTGCAGTGATGTCGCCAGGTGCCAAACATTACGAATTATAGCATTACTACTGATTTTTATGTGCCACTGAAGATGATACACAGTAGTTTATATCATGACTGTATAATCTACACCGTTTCAGCGTTGTTTTATGCTTTGTAGCTGCAAGTATATACGGTTTCAAATTTCACTACGCGTTTTTTTTTCGGGCGACGACGACAGCGGTACGACATTCAGTAAATAAACACTAGATGGCGACTCTACTGTTGGTAGCCACTTTGTAGATATTTTTGTAATTTGTTAATTTATAGCCATACTATGACACAGATGAAGACACAGACTCTCCAGATAGCCCCTTCTAACTTTTCTGAAATCATGGATGTAGAAATGTAAGTATTAACGCCACCACACGTCTGTAAACAGAAAAAAACAGTTGTCCTGGCGACTTTACTGTTATCTACGGTAGCTATGAAGCAAAACAGTAATGACACTTAGCCGTTGGACTATTAGGAAACCAAATCCCCACAAGAGAGATGCAGCTCTATTAACATTTCATTCAATACACTTAACCAAGAAATTTAATATATAAAAGAAAACAAAATCACCCAACAACGTAGCTCTAAAACTGAAAATAGGTTTCTTTAATTTAACAATGAACAAAAACAAAAACAACAAAATATAAATGATGCATCAAAAAAGGTTTCAAGCAAATACATATAATAATAAAATAAAGAAGCTACAAGGCCTAAGTGTCGTGATGGGTGTCATTTATTCAACATCTTTCTTGGGTCAGACATTTTCAAGCTCAGAAAAAGTCTCGAAATTTTGCTAATGCATCACAAGATTAGTAAGTGGGCAATTTTCAAATGTCATATTCTTGTTGCTGTAACGTTGTAATTCTCCTGTCATTGTATTAAGTGCTAGTATCTCTCTCTCTCTCTCTCTCTCTCTCTCTCTCTCTCTCTCTCTCTCTCTCTCTCTCTCTCTCTCTCTCTCTCTCTCTCTCTCTCTCTCTCAGTGATGCACATACACAAAAAGCAAACACATTCTCGTCCTCTCTTTTAACATCAGTACAAAATATTCTCGTCAGGATAAATCTTATGCAAATTTGTCCAATGAGTTCACTAATTCTCTTTGGTCTGCTATTCTCCTCTTCGCCTAACCTTCTGGCGAGACGAAAAACTAAAAATTATTTCTCAAGTTTTATATTCTTCCTTTATTTTTTTTAGGACATGTTGACGTTCCACCTATGAAGTTTTACCATCTGTATTAATATTTCATTATTGCACACACACACACACACACACACACACACACACACGCACACACGCACCACACACACACACACGTAAACACTAAAGCGAAAACCTGCCCAAGGCGTGGCTCTTCATAGCCTATACTATAATTAACTTCCCATCAACAGGCTCGTTAGTAATCTCTAATTAATAACAGCATAGGCGAGGAGGCATAGTGAACGTAGTCTTAATTAACTACAGGTCGTCGTTCGTTAGTAAGGTTGTCGAGAAGAGGAGGAGGAGGAGGAGGAGGAGGAGGAGGAGGAGGAGGAGGAGGAGGAGGAGGAGGAGGAGGAGGAGGAGGAGGAGAGAGGAGGGAGAGGGGAGGAAGGAGGAGGAGGGAGGAAGGAGGAGGAGGGAGGAGGGAGGAGGGAGGAGGAGGAAGAGGAACAGGAGGAGGAGGAGGATGAAGAGGAGGAGGAGGAGAAGAAATAGGGGGAGGAGGAGGAGGAGGAGGAGGAGGAGGAGGAGAAATAGGGGAGGAGGAGGAGGAGGAGGAGGAGGAGCAGCAGCAGGAGGAGGAGCAGGAGGAGGAGAGGGCGCGAGACTAACGAAGGAGGGCTGAAGAGGAAGGATATGCAGCTACAGAAGGAGTTTTTATGTCCTGTCTTAGTAGTGTTATAACAGGATTGGTTGTAATACTCGGAGTGGTTGGGATTGTTGTAGAGACGAAAGCTGCGATATTCTCACTTTTCTTTCACTACTCACTACTTTTCTACTCATTACTTTCACTACTCATTGACCACTAACTACTTTTTTTTCCTCGTTATTGAGTTTGGTATAATTTTCTGATAATTTTTTGTATGTATGTTAGTGTTCAAGTTTTTATTCTCTCTTTGTGTTTCTGGTCGTCTTTCTTTGTGTGTCTGTCTACCTGTTTGTTTGTGTGTCTGTCTGTTTGTCTGTTTGTGTGTCTGTCTGTCTGTCTGTTTGTGTGTCTGTCTACCTGTTTGTCTGTCTGTCTGTCTGTGTGTATGTTTGTGTGTCTGTCTACCTGTCTGTTTGTTTGTCTGTCTGTTTGTGCATATGTCTACCTGTCTGTGTATATGTCTACCTGTCTGTCTCTCTCTCTCTCTCTCTCTCTCTCTCTCTCTCTCTCTCTCTCTCTCTTCTCTCTCTACTTCTCTCTCTCTCTCTCTCTCTCTCTCTCTCTCTCTCTCTCTCTCTCTCTCTCTCTCTCTCTCTCTCTCTCTCGTATTGCAGCAATGCCACAGACCACCTCACAACAGCCACAAGATTCAATTGAGGAGAAACTTGCTGCATCAGCCGAAGTGGTTATGAGCAATACGATATGGCCGCGTGACTTCCGTATCAAAGATATCCGGTCTGTTCTTACGAAAACACCACCGGAGGTATCGCGCCCTTACAACATCCTAATTGCGGATATCATTGACTTGATAACTAAACTTAGAGAAGACACAACAACAGGACTTACTATAATCACGAATAATGTAGACGCACGATGAACAACAGGCCGTTAAAGATTCTAACCTGGAACATCAACGGGCTTAGAAATAGACTCATTGAAGTACAACAGTTCTCCCTTCAAAATGACCTTGACATAATGTGTCTACAAGAAACACGCCATGATCCCACAGATAATATACAGATCAGAGGGTTTCAGCTCTTCACAGTGGACAGCATACAGAGTCCCGCCGCACATCGTCGCTACAGAGGTCTGGCTCTGTATGTCAGGAATAACATCCCAGCTGACTGTATTGAACACGCCTTTGTGGGTGATAACAGTCAAGCACAAGCAATCAATATATATGATACAAATGGGAAAATCCTTATTAAAATCATAAATGTTTGTGACGGATAACATGCTTGACTTCAGCCAGTTATATGAACTCGCTGATGGCTACCCTAGCCTTTTGATGGGTGATCTGAATGCCTACCATTATAAGCTGGGAGATAATGCCTCTGGGCACTCCAACAATAATGGGAAAAAGCTTGTCTCTTTCATGGAAAACAACCAAGATGTTCTGAATATTCTCAATGGGCCTGAGCCAACACATTTACAGGGGAACAAGCTTGCTTATATCTGTCTGATCAATGACCCTGCACTGAGTCATCACTGTGAGGTGGTTGACACGTTGACATCCGACCACTTTGGTGTGTATGGGGAGATCCTTCTCCCTGATACAGTACGGAGACACAGTATGTCCAGAAAGAGACTGTGTGTTCCGAAGAAACATGAGCAACGCATTAGGGAACAAATGAATAACTGGTATAAACATTACACCGCCTCATCGACAGAAGAGTTCAATACAGACATAATAAACCAACTGGAGAGTAAAATTAATACGAAAGTCAGGCATGGAAAGAGGAACACAATGAGTGAAATGAAGAGATGGTATAACAGTGAGGAAGCCGTTCAGCGGATTGACAGACAATACAAGAAAATTAAGCATCAATGGCAAAACAACCCTACTCATAACAACCTGACGATACTCAAGCGGATGGGGCATCAAGTGCAGGATGTCAAAAAGAAAGCAAGAGAAAAATATTGGACGTCCTTTCTACAATCCATGGATCACAGAACGCCACTTGCTGAAGTGTCAAGGAAGATCAAAATCGTACAAGGGAAGAAAGCTTCATCGCCCCTCCACCCTGACCCAACAAAGAAGAGCAACGAACTCATGCAGGATTGGGCGGACGCCTCCAGCTATGACTGTCTGCCCCTGCAGGTGCGAAGTGCTCTTGCCACCAACGCCAAGAATCGTATTGAGAAGATTGAAGCAGCTTTACTCGACCCTAATGTCTCCGATAACATGCCCATCACCGAAGAGGAGCTCGTCAGGAGCCTGGAAAAGGCAAGCTCTAGTGCACCCGGCATGGATGGTGTCACCTACGATGGTATTCGCTTCCTTACGACGATTGATGGCAATCCTTTTTCTGCGACTCTACAACATGATATGGAGCGGGGACGCCTACCAACACCCTGGAAAAAAGCTATTATTGTCCCTATTCCCAAACCAGGAAACCCAGGGTCCTTCAGACCAATATCTCTCACCTCTTGTCTGTGCAAATGCTTTGAAAGAATAGTCCTTAATCGTCTACTATATAGTATCAAACCCCAGCTCTCCAGTAATCTGTATGGATTCATTCCTGGCAGAGACACAAAACTGCATTCATAGAGTCCTTGCTGGCATAAGGAAACGATTTAATTTTTTTTATTGATTTGAAGGGAGCCTTTGATAGAGCTAACCCCAGTGTCATCTTATCCCAACTATCTAATATGACCTCGGGGACCATCATCAGAATAGTACAAGATTACCTAACAGACAGACACAGTCGAGTCTACTTTGAGGGGGCTTACTCCAGGTGGAACACATGGAATTAGGAACACCACAGAGGGTGTTCTCTCGCCAATGCTCTTCAACGCACTTATAATATCATTGCTTCTTTCAAATTTGATGGGGTTGTTATTACTGTTTATGCTGAGACATAGTGCTACAAGCTGACTCACAAACACACATAAAAACGCGGTTGCGAACATTGGGGAGATTGTGCAACTCTATCGGCCTCATCATATCACCAGAGAAAAACAAGTGCTGTATAAACGGCATCGGGATAAAGCTTCCTTAAAAATACAAGGGAAAATTCTAGAAGAAGTCCCCACCTACAAGTATATGGGTGTACTTGTTGGGCATTGCAACACAAGACACAACGAAGTTTACCAACTGAAGCACATCTGTCAGCCTCGACTAGCGTTGCTAAGGAAGGTTGCATGGGGAGGTGGGGTCGTCTGTCCCCCGTCCTTAAGAGGCTATATGTTTCCTTAATCAGATCAGTCATAGACTACAACTCTAGCACCCTAACACGTCTCAAAAAAGGAAAATCTAAAGCTCTTGAAGTCATTCAAATACAGCAATTAGGATAATTTTAGGGTGCCCAAGGTCAACACAGCAGGATAGTGCAAGACACTGAGATAGGACTACCACCTCTCACACCTAGAGTACAGCAAATGGCAGCCCTCCAAATTATGAGATCCCTAAAAACTAATGATGATGGTCAGTTATATGAGGCTCTCTTCAATCCTAAGTGGAAAGAAAAGTGTAATGTTTGGCTCTCATCAGTCAGGAAATTGCTCAGTTCATTTAATTTTGATAAATACATGGATGATAGGGAGCACAGACCAGTTGATCTCCCCCCCTGGGAACTGCCAGTTTTCAATGTGTCCTATTCTACCATCAAGGTTAAGAAGTGTAATGTA
>JACEEZ010020917.1:263330-315830 GCA_016584305.1 Chionoecetes opilio
ACATGAAACATATCAATAGAAGCGGGATGTTATTAGCGTTCCATTGATATATTTCGTTTTCTGATAAAAAAAATAAAACCATGCATAAATTAGCGTTAACTAAATAAATAACATCATCAATCGGGAAAATTACCCGAATGATGATGTTATTTATTTAGTTAACGCTAATTTATGCATGGTTGTAATTTATTTCTCAGAAAACTAAATATATCATTGTAAAGCTAATAAAAGTATGCTTCTATTGATATGTTGCATGTAAAAAGTCTTCACGCAAAATATGAAATGGCGAAGAGTTTAATTGAATATTAAGTTCATGCATATTTCTTCAGTCTCGTAATGGCATTTCTTTAGTGTATTTTACAGTTTTTTATTTGATAATATTATAGAACAATCACTTACGAAGATAACAGTGTAGCATTTATACTGATAAACCATAGTCTACTGTATTCATGGAACACTTTTTTACTTGCCGATTTGATTGATGATGTTATTTATTTAGTTAACGCTAATTTATACGTGGAGGTAATTCAGTTATTAGAAAACGAAATATATCAATGGAAAGCTAATGAAAATCCGCTTCTATTGATATATTTCATCTAAAATGTTTTCTCGCAAAATATTAAATGGCGAAGAGTTTAAGTGAATATTAAGTTCGTGCATATTTCTTCACTCTCTTATAATGGCATTTCTTTAGTGTATTTTATTGTTTTTTATTTGATAATATTATAGAACAAACATTTACGAAGATAACAGCATATCATTTATACTGATAAACCACCGGAAGGGAAATGGGAGTGATGCTCGAAAATGTCAGGAATCGCAAAGCTGGCCTCCCCTGGAAATAGCCCAAACTGAGTAGCAAGTCCAGTATACAGTAGTTTGTCTTTGGCTCAACTCTATAATTATCGGGCACTCAGAACACGTCCATCATAACTGAATAATACTTAGGCACTCACAACCTGTCTTTTCATCGTCTCCCACACTCTGCCGGCTGGAAACAGTAGGAGTATCGTAGGTCTCACACTAAATATTTTTTTCTGCACTTTATCATCGCCTCCCGCACAATACCAGCGGGAAAATGTATAGCTATGGAAGAATAACGCACTAAATAATGACTTCTGTACCATAATTCAACCATTGTGGGATTTTAGACGAGAAAAAAATTGAGAATGAAAGTTGTAGGACGAGATATGGAAGTTGATTTTCGTTTGTTTTCACTTTTTCCCTTTTTTTTTTTCTCTGTCCTTACGAATACGCTGGGAAATAAAAATAAAAAACAGTATAAGTATGGAAGGTCTCACCTACAAAATAATGACTTCTGCCCCTTAATTCAACTAATGTATTATACCAGTTGAGAAAAAAAAGGAAAATAAAGTTGTGAGTGAGACGAAATATGGAAGTTCATTTTCTTGATCTTTTTCCGATGTCCGTGTGAATAAAATGCTTCTGAACTCAATTTCTTATAAAAATACTTATAAAATAAAAGAGAGAAAAAGGAGTAAGGTGAAGATTCCTTTTCTATTTTTTCTTCCTTTTTTTGGTTTTCTTGTTTTTTTCTTTACTTTTTCCTTGTGAATGCGCTAGAGAGCCAATAGAATGAGTTTAATGAGGGAAGAGTCCAGTGCTTACAATATTATGATGAGAACAATACACATTTAAACACACGACAACTTTTACCACACATCTTTTCACACATTACTTTTGTGAGATTCCAGTTGCGAGAAAAAAAAAAAAAAAAAAAGTTGTAAGAGGAGACATACAGGTACACATCTTTTTTTTTCTTTATCAGTCTGAATAAAGAAATGTTTATTAACTTATCAATTTCTTATAACAATACGTATACAGAAACTAGAAAGCCAATAACACGAGTATTATTACGAGGGATGATGAGTCCAGTGGTTACAATACTATAATGAGACACATTCACCTAGACACACGACAACTTTTATCACACACCTATTGTACTGAAACTATTGACATATTTATCCCATCCATTATATCAAACCACCCATCCATTAGATCAAACCACCCATCCATTAGATCAAACCACCCATCCATTAGATCAAACCACCCATCCATTAGATCAAACCACCCATCCATTATATCAAACCACCCATCCATTAGATCAAACCACCCATCCATTAGATCAAACCACCCATCCATTAGATCAAACCACCCATCCATTATATCAAACCACCCATCCATTAGAATCAAACCACCCATCCATTAGATCAAAACCACCCATCCATTATATCAACCACCATCCATTAGATCAAACCACCCATCCATTATATCAAACCACCCATCCATTAGATCAAACCACCCATCCATTAGATCAAACCACCCATCCATTAGATCAAACCACCCATCCATTATATCAAACCACCCATCCATTAGATCAAACCACCCATCCATTATATCAAACCACCCATCCATTAGATCAAACCACCCATCCATTAGATCAAACCACCCATCCATTAGATCAAACCACCCATCCATTATATCAAACCACCCATCCATTATATCAAACCCCCCATCCATTAGATCAAACCACCCATCCATTAGATCAAACCACCCATCCATTAGATCAAACCACCCATCCATTAGATCAAACCACCCATCCATTAGATCAAACCACCCATCCATTAGATCAAACCACCCATCCATTAGATCAAACCACCATCCATTAGATCAAACCACCCATCCATTAGATCACAAACCACCCATCCATTAGATCAAACCACCATCCATTAGATCAAACCACCCATCCATTTAGATCAAACCACCCATCCATTAGATCAAACCACCCATCCATTATATCAAACCACCCATCCATTATATCAAACCACCCATCCATTAGATCAAACCACCCATCCATTATATCAAACCACCCATCCATTAGATCAAACCACCCATCCATTATATCAAACCACCCATCCATTATATCAAACCACCCATCCATTAGATCAAACACCCATCATTAGATCAAACCACCCATCCATTATATCAAAACCACCCATCCATTAGATCAAACCACCCATCCATTAGATCAAACCACACCATCCATTATATCAAACCACCCATCCATTATATCAAACCACCCATCCATTATATCAACCACCCATCCATTAGATCAAAACACCACCCATCATTAGATCAAACCACCCATCCATTATATCAAACCACCCATCCATTAGATCAAACCACCCATCCATTATATCAAACCACCCATCCATTAGATCAAACCACCCATCCATTAGATCAAACCACCCATCCATTATATCAAACCACCCATCCATTATATCAAACCACCCATCCATTATATCAAACCACCCATCCATTATATCAAACCACCCATCCATTATATCAAACCACCCATCCATTATATCAAACCACCCATCCATTATATCAAACCACCCATCCATTATATCAAACCACCCATCCATTAGATCAAACCACCCATCCATTATATCAAACCACCCATCCATTATATCAAACCACCCATCCATTATATCAAACCACCCATCCATTAGATCGCTCACTGAATCAATAGTATTCATATTCACCATTTAGCCGAAAAATATCCTATCGAGTGACTGAGTTATGAGAAAGGATATTATTTTACAACTGTCTATTACACTGCTTAGCTTGAATCGCCTCTCCATCTTTTCTCTTCGTCACATTAACCCCTTCAAGCCCAGATCTGTCCTTTGCTATAAAAAATCGTCTGTTGTTAGCAATAAAATAACGAAAAGTAACTGAATATACCAAATTATAGTCTATTTTTTTTCATTATGGTCAAAATGCAGTAAGGAAGCCACGCCCCCTGCCTCCCCTTCTATTCTACGGGGCAGCTGATTGGTGCATTCCTCGTATCATCACCACCAATCACAATATCTTCACTACTTAACAGCGCGTGACCACTGGACAGAGCAATCTTCACTACAAAGGGATTTTTGATTTTGTCACCCTCTGTCCAGTGGTCACGCGCTGTTAAGTAGTGAAGATATTGTAATTGGTAGTGATGATACGAGGAATACACCAATCAGCTGCCCCGTAGAATAGAAGGGGAGGCAGGGGGCGTGGCTTCCTTACTGCATTTTGACCATAATAAAAAAAATTGACTATAGTTAGTGGGCAAGGATACTAAACAGGTAATTTCTAAAAAAAAATTGCTTATATTCATTAAATATCATCTAATGGTGGTCAAATTACAATGGAAATTACGTTCTGGGCCTCAAGGGGTTAAGAATGCAAGAAAGTTCAAAGGATCGACAGGGGGGAGTTAAGTGGAAAAAATATTAAGTGGAGAAGTTAAGTGGAAAAAACCCCATCTAGTATATAAGTTAGGGTGTTACCAGGGAGAATATAATAGAGAAATAAGATCATTCACTAATTATTGCATTAAATTATGAAAGACCTTGGATTAAAGCGATGAAATGCAGGAGAGAGAGAGACGGTGAGGCAAAATGAGATAGAGACAGACAGACAGACAGACAGACAGACAGCCAGACAAAGACATAACTACTGAAACTACGAGTAACAAAAACATAGACAAATGAAAGAGACACAAAAGAGAGAGAGAGAGAGAGAGAGAGAGAGAGAGAGAGAGAGAGAGAGAGAGAGAGAGAGAGAGAGAGAGAGAGAGAGAGAGAGAGAGAGAGAGAGAGAGAGAGAGAGACGAGAGAGAGAAGAGAGAGAGAGGAGAGAGAGAGAGAGAGAGAGAGAGAGAAATATAACATGAGAACAAAGGGGAGTGTTATGCAGAACAGGAAAGGCAGGGGAAGAGAACACAGGCAGATAGAACAGAGAAGAAAGAAATACATCCCTAAGGAAGCTAAATTAACACACTACCAAATAAATTAAGAACACACTCGAGCTAAACAATGGGAGAGGAGGAAGAGGAAGAGGAAGAGGAGGAGGAGGAGGAGGAGGAGGAGGAGAGGAGGAGGAGGAGGAAGAGGAGGAGGAGGAGTAAAAGGGGGAAAGGAAGGAATACAAAGGAATACAAAGGAAACACAAACAGCAACATACCATTAGGTCCTTACATGGCTGTTTGATTTAACTACACTACACTAACTAGATAATAAGAGAGAAAGTATAGGAAAGTAGAAGGCTGGAGGAGGAGGAGGAGGAGGAGGATTACATAGGATTACATAGGAGTAACAGACACCAGGAGACCTATTGGTCCATAGCGAGGGTATCTGCTGAACTACATACTACTAACTATCAACTACTTGTAAGAAAACAGTTGGAAATGATACCATGCCCCTAAAGAGGATAGGAACAGGGAAAAATTTCATAGGCAGAATGATAGGAATGAAAAAAATACTAACTAAAATCCCACTACCCTACAAACTTGATAGGGGGGGACTGATTACGAATTGCATATCAAAAACCCATTTACTTTACATTTGGGGGGTCAAGTCTTTTTTTTGAATGTAGTATTGTTTTGGGCCCCGACAACATTTGTGGAACTGTTCCTCGATCAACGACTCTAACATTGAAATAATTTTTACGGGTCGGTGAGGGAACGTTGACCGTTTAGTTTTTTAAACCATTATTTCTTTTTGTCACTTGAGTTGAAAACTCGAATAGGTTTTTCTTTTTAATGACATCAAAACCTTTTTGGATCTTTAAAAGGTTTCTATCAAGTCCCCCCGGATTCTACATCCTTTTAAAGGAAAAACATTTTTAAAATTTCCCCCAGTTCTCTCTTTAAAAAATGAATTTTCAGAGTGGAAATTTTTTGGTTTCTCTTCTTTGCAAATGATTTAATTGGCTTGATCTTTTTCGAAACAGGGCGCCCGAATTGAACGGGAGGGGAGGAGGAGGGGGGAGGGGAGGAGGAGGAGGAGGGGAGGAAAGGAGGGGGAGGAGGAATACTAGGAATACATAGGAAGAAAAAAACAAGGGGGAGGAAACAGGAATAATAGGAAAACAAAAGCAAGGGGGAAGAGGAAGATGAAGAAGAGGAAGTGATGGAGGATAGGAGAGGAGGAAAGAGAGGAGGAGAAGGGGGAGGGGGAGGAGGGGGAGGAAGGAGGAGGAGGAGGAGGGGAGGAGGAGGAGGAGGAGGAAAAAAAAGGAGGACAAAGGAGGACGAAAAATTTTTGGGGTTTTTTATATAGGAGTGTTTTTGAGCTGTTGGCCTTTTTTAAAACAAATGTAATGTTTCCCTTTGGGGATAAAAAATTATCATCTTTGTGTTGGAGGGGGAAAAAAATTATTTTCTTTTTTGTGCCCCCCCCGGGCCCCGAAAAACCCGGTTTTAAAAAAATATTTAAAAAATTTAAAAAATTTTAAAAGAGTAGATTATGTACATAAGAAAAATAAAAAAGTCAATTTTTGGGATGAAAAAAGAATAAAAATATGAATCTTGACTTTGGGGATTTGAGAGAGAGAGAAGAGGAAGAGAGGAGGAGAGAGAGAGAGAGGAAGAGAGAGAGAGAGAGGAGAGGAGAGAAGGGGGAAGAGAGAGAGAGAAGAGAGAAGAGAGAGGAAAAGAGAAGAGGGAGAGAGAGAGAGAGAGAAGAGGGGGAGAAAAGCAGAGGAGGAGAGGAGACGACAGAGGAGAGGAAAAAGAAAATTACGAAGATAATATATTAAATAAAAAAATATTTAGGGAAAAGAGGAGGAGAGGAGAGAGAGAGAGGGAGAGAGAGAAGAGAGAGAGAGAGAGAGGGGGAGAGAGGAGAGAAGAGAGAGAGAGAGAGAGAGAGAAGAGAAGAGGAAGGAAAAAAAGAATTGTTTTTGATAAACGAAAAAAAATTATATAAAATATTGTCTTTTTTTAAAANGACCCAAGACCGAGCCCCTAGGAGGCACCCCACTAGTAACATCTAACCAATCAGATGCTCACCTTTACACTACCCGTTTTTAAGATTTTGAAGCAATCGCCAATCCATGAATATAATGCTCTCTAAGCCATTGTCCCTTAGCTTTGTCAACAGTCGCTTATGGGGAACGTATCGGAAGGAGGATGAGGAGGAGGAGGAGAGGAATACAAAGGAATAAAAGGTAAAAAACAAACAGCAACAGACCGATAGGTCCTTACAAGGATGTTTGCTTTAAACTATAAACAACTAACAGATAATAGAAGAGAAAGGATAGGAAAGTAGAAGGGTCCCCCCACCCACCCATCCCTCCAGGCCCGAGAGCTAGGGCGGAAAGAAGTGATACCATGCATATATAGAAAAACTGCAGGAATTTGTGAGGAAAGTTGAAAGCTGTAATCTATGGCTAACGTACTACTTAGTTTGTGGGGGTAGCGTTTTAGTGCTGATAGTAGGTCATGTTTTGTGTGTTTTGTAATGGCTGTGAACACAGTGTGGAGGTTCAAGGGTGGTGCGGGCAGCCTTATGCCTGGCGCTTTCTTGGGAGGCAAGGCAAGGTCAATCAGTGCCCAGCTCCGTTCAAATCCACTGCGGATTGTGTACTTTCCATGTAGGACGCCGTACACTTCAATGCCTCCTGCAGCAGTGAGGAGGAGGAGGAGGAGGAGGAGGAGGAGGAGGAGGAGGGAGGAGGAAAACATAATGTGTGTGTTTATATAAGCATGTTTTGAGTCTGTCTGGCCTTATTTTAATGCAAATGTAATGTTCCTTCGGGCAGTCAAATTATCATCTTTGTGTTGGAGGGAGAAATATTTTTTTTTTTTTCGATGTCCCCTCCGGACCCCAAAAACCATAGGTATTTAAAAAGTAGTCTAAAATGTAAAATATTAAACGAGTAGATTATTGTACATAAAGAAAAATAAAGAGTCAATTTACGGATGAAAAATTAATATAAATACTGAATCTTGACTTTGAGAGAGAGAGAGAGAGAGAGATGAGAGAGAGAGAGAGAGTAGAGAGAGAGAGAGAGAGAGAGGAGAGAGGAGGAGAGAGAGAGAGAGAGAGAGAGAGAGGACCGAGAGAGAGAGAGAGGAGGAGAGAGAGAGAGGAGAGAGAGAGAGAGAGAGAAGAGAGAGAGAGGAATGAGAGAAGAGAGAGAGAGAGAGAAGAGGAAGGCCAAAATTCAATAAGATTGTTTTGATAAGGCGAAAAAATATCCATATCACTATTTTCCTCTTCTTTTCCACTATTTCCCTGAAGCCATTCCCCTCAGCCATCTTCCCCCTTGTCCCCTTTTTCTCTCTCTACTGTTTCTTCTATTCCCTCCCATTTCCATCATTTTCCTGCCTTTGTCCGTCAGAGATAACTATTTTGGGTCTTATCTCGCTCCTGTTCTTTTTTGCTCATCACTTTTCTTTTGGCAGCATCCTTAATATACCTTCTGCACCACCATCAACACCACCGCGCATCAGCCACGCATCGTCACAAACACACACACACACACACACGCACGCACGCACGCACGCACCACGACACGCACCGCACGCACCACGCACGCACGCCCCGCACGCACGCGCACAACACACACACACCCACCACCACACACACACACACACACAAAACCACCCCACACACACACACCCCACACACAAAACAACACAAAAACAATTTAATTTTCCTCTGTGTGTTTCAGAGGAAATACTAAAAAATCTAATTTTTAAATTTTTTTTGTTCTCTCTCCTCTCTCTCTCTCTCTCTCTCTCTCTCTCTCTCTCTCTCTCCCCTTTTCCTCTCTCTCTCTCTCTCTCCCCCCCCCCTTTTTTCCCCCCTTTTTCCATATTTCCCCATACTTCCTCCTCCTCCTTCTCCTTCCATTCTTCCTCCTCTTCCTTTCCCTCTTCTTTTTCTCTCTTCTCTTCATTTCCTTCTCTCTTTCCTCCTCTTTTTTTTTTTTCTCTCTCTCTCTCCTCCTCTCTCTCTTTCCTTCCCTCTTTTTTTTTCTCTCTCTTCTCTCCTTCTCTCTTTTCTCTCTCTCTCTCCTCCCTTCTTCCCCTCTCCTCTCTCTCTCTCTCTCTCCCCTCTCTCCTCTCTCTCTTCTCTTCCTCTCTCTCTCTCTCTCTCTCTCTCTCTCTCTCTCTCTCTCTTTCTCTCTCTCTCTCTCTCTCTCTCTCTCTCAAAACTTGGTAAATCTAATCAAATGAAAAATAAAACGGATTACAAAGGAATACAAAGCCTTCACAATAACAAACATATCATAAATACCTAACTAAAAATATTATCATTACAGAAATCAACGTCCAACTTACTAATAAGGCAACATCAAAGCAGGAAACAGTTGGAAAAGAACACTATACCTTGCACTGTAGAAAATAAATAACTGGTAGGAAAGGAACACTATATACCCTGCATTGTAGAAAATAAATAACCAGTAGGAAAGGAACACTATATACGCTGCACTGTAGAAAATAAATAACCAGTAGGAAAGGAACACTATACCCTGCACTGTAGAAAATAAATAACCAGTAGGAAAGGAACACTATATACCCTGCACTGTAGAAAATAAATAACCAGTAGGAAAGGAACACTATATACCCTGCACTGTAGAAAATAAATAACCAGTAGGAAAGGAACACTATATACCCTGCACTGTAGAAAATAAATAACCAGTAGGAAAGGAACACTATACCCTGCACTGTAGAAAATAAATAACCAGTAGGAAAGGAACACTATACCCTGCACTGTAGAAAATAAATAACCAGTAGGAAAGGAACACTATACCCTGCACTGTAGAAAATAAATAACCAGTAGGAAAGGAACACTATACCCTGCACTGTAGAAAATAAATAACCAGTAGGAAAGGAACACTATATACCCTGCACTGTAGAAAATAAATAACCAGTAGGAAAGGAACACTCATACCCTCCCCACTGTAGCAAATAAATAACCGAGGAAAGGGAAAAACAATATACCCTGCACTGTAGAAAATAAAAAAACCATGGGAAAAGGAAAAGAGAAAAAAAAGTAGGAAGGAACACTATACCTGCACGTAGAAAATAAATAACCGGGAGGAAAGGAACACTATATTTAAAATAAATAAACAGAGAAAACCTAGCACTTTTAGAAAATAAATAACCAGTAGGAAAGGAACACTCTATACCTTGTAGAAAAGAAAATATAAGGAGGAAAAATAGGAGACAAAAATGAAGAGTAAGAAAAAGTAAGAAGTAAGAAGAGTGAGAGAAGAGTAAGAAGTAAGTAAGATAAGTAAGAATAGTAAGAAGTAAGTAAGAGTAGTAAGAAGTAACTAAGAAGAGAGTAAGAAGAGTAAGAATAGTAAGAAGTAAGTAAAAAGAGTAGGAGAAGAGTAAGAGTAAGAAGAGTAACTAAGAGTAAGAAGTAGGAAGAGTAGGAGAGAAAAATGAAGGGAGAACTAGGAAAAAAAATTAGTCTTGGTTTCTCAAGGGCCTTAGAAGCACCCTGGCAGCACCGAAAGAAAGGAAGCAAAACACAGGAGAGGGAAAAGAGGAGAGAGGAGGAAGAGGAGAGAGGAGGAAGAGGAGAGAGGAGGAAGAGGCTGGAAGACACGGGGGAGATGGTACAAGGACATACATTTTAAGCTCTGCGAATCTTTTTTCTCTCTCTCTCTCTCTCTCTCTCTCTCTCCTCTCTCTCTCTCTCTCTCAGACACACTAAGCAACATGTGTTTTGTCTTTCCCACATATGATTTTTTGAGGAATTTGCCAGGGAGAAAAATGAAGTTAATGAAATTCGTGAATGAAAGAGATTAGCTATGAGTTTGAAGGGCAATGTATTTTTAGTAGTAGTAGTGTTAGTGAAAGTGTTAGTAGTAGTAGTAGTAGTAGTAGTAGTAGTAGTAGTAGTAGTAGTAGTAGTGTAGTAGTAGGGTAGTAGTGGTAGTAGTAGTAGTAGTAGTAGTAGTAGTAGTAGTAGTAGTAGTAGTAGTAGTAGTAGTAGTAGTAGCGGTAGTAGTGGTATATAGTAGTAGTGGTGGTGGTAGTAGCAGTAGTAGTAGTAATAGTAGTAGTAGTAGTAGTAGTAGTAGTAGTAGTAGTAGTAGAGTAGTAGTAGTAGTAGTAGCAGTAGTAGTAGTAGCAGTAGTAGTAGTAGTAGTAGTAGTAGTAGTACTAGTAGTAGTAGTAGTAGTAGTGGTGGTGGTAGTAGCAGTAGTAGTAGTAGTAGTAGTAGTAGTAGTAGTAGTAGTAGTAGTAGTAGTAGTAGTAGTAGTAGTAGTAGTAGTAGTATAGTAGGTATAGTAGTTGGTGGTGTAGTAGTAAGTAGTAGTAGTAGTATAGTAGTAGTAGTAGTAGTAGTAGTAGTAGTAGGTAGTAGTAGGTTGGGTGTGTGGTAGTAGTAGTAGTAGTAGTAGTAGTAGTAGTAGTAGTAGTAGTAGTAGTAGTAGTAGTATAGTTAGTAGGTGTTGGGGTGGTGGTGTAGAGAGTAGCAGAGAGATAGTAGAGCAGAGAGAGAGTAGAGGAGAAGAGAAAAAGAGAGGGAAAAGAGAGGAGAGAGAAGAGAGAAAGAGAGGGGCGGGGTGGTGGTACAAATTTTGCAAGAAAAGATGAAGAGAGAGAAAAAAAAAGAAGCAAAGAAAAAAAAAAAAAGGGAAGAAAAGAAGAGAAAAGGAAGAAAAGGAGAAGAAGAAGAGAAAAGAAAGAAGAAAGAGGAAAGAAAGAAAAAGACGAGAGGTAAAGAAGAAAACAAGAGGGGAAGAAAGAGAGAGGGAGAAGGAGAGAGAAAGGGAGGGAAAAAGCCAGGGAAAAAAAGAACAAAAAAGAACGGAAAAAGGAGAAGAGCGGAAGGGAAGAAAAGAGAGAGAGAGAGAGAGAGAGAGAGAGGAGAGGGAGAGAGAGAGGAAAGAAGAGAGAGAGAGAGAGAGAGAAGAGAAAAAGGAGAGGAGAGAGAGGAGAGAGGAGAGAGAGAGAGAGAGAGAGGAGAGAGAAAAAAAAGAAAAAGGGAAAAGAAAAAGAGAGAGAGAGGGGGAGGAAAGACGAGAGAGGAGAGAGAGAGAGGGGGAGAGAAGAGGGAAGAGGGGAGAGGGAGAGAGAAAGAAAAAAAAAAAGAAAAGAAGAGAAGAAGAAAGAAAAGAAAAGGAAAAGAAAAAATTTTTTAAAAAAGGGAGGGGAAAAGGAAGAAGAGGAAGGGAAAAAGAGCTAATATTATTTTCCCCTTTTTATTCCAACTTTTTACATTTTTTAAAAAATTCTATTGAGTTTTTATTTTTTTACACTGTTTTATCTTTTTTTTTTTTTATTTATTTTTTTTTTCTTTTTTTTTTTATTCTGAGCTTTTAATTTTTTTTTTTTATTTTTCTATTGGGTTTTTTATTTTTCTGTATTTTTTTTCATTTTCTATTTAGAGTCGCATTTTTTTTTGTGTATTTTATTTTTCTTTTATGGCTTTTTATTTTCCGTATTTTTTTTTATTTTTTTTTGACTTTCGTGAAACCCCTTTTCAAAAAATAGTACATAATTTTTGACCATGAACATCTAAACCAAGCAAAAAAAAAAACCTAAAATTTTCCCTAATCTCAAAAACACGTCATTTTTGATGTTTTGGAGTTATTTACACAAAAAAACCAAAAATTATCCATAAACTCCAAGATACATGTATTTTTTGATATTTTTGACTTATTACACAAAAAAAGCCAAGATTATCCCCAAACTCTAAGAATATCCCTTTTTTTTTTTAGTTTTATTCTTAACTTGTAAAAAAAAAGCCAAGATTCATCCCATATTATTTTATCATTTTTATATTTTTATCCCTCATTGTCATCCCTGTATATTTGTTGTCTCTCTATCCCCAAATGTTTTTTAGTCAGTTTTTTCCCTTTTTTTCTTATTTTATCAAAAACCTATATTATACACACTATTTTCATAATTATTACCATTTTTTGTTTGATTGAAATGCATTGTTTCTCTTATTAAGTTGCTTTTTAGGGATTTTTCCAATTTTTTCGTTTTTTTTACATTTTCCCACAAGACCATTATTATATTATTTTTGTATCCTTATCACATTGTACACATACCCTTACGAAAGTTATGAGAGTTGCTTTGGTCTATGGGCTATAAGAGGGGTGACGAAAAGCCACTTGGTAAAAAGTTAAAACGTGCTTTAACCCCTTCACGCCCCCGTTTTTCCTTGGCAAAAAAATTTAATGTAAGTAATAAAAAAAATGAATTGAAAATACACTACGAGCAAACCCCCCTAACAAGGGGGGAGGATAAAATACCACTCTACAAAATTTAGTGGTGGGTTTGGGATAATTTTAACGTGACTTGAAAAATAGAAAGATATACTACCATCACCCAACCACAATATTAACTAAATTTTACACCCCTCGCACAAGATCCTCAAAAACCCCCACCATATAAAACCCCAATCATACATAAAGGTAACACTTCCCGCAATTCTATATAAAAACGAAGAAAAACCCAAAAAAGAGAACAAAAAAAAAACCCATTAAAACCGGGGCCAGAACCATTTTTTTGCTCCTCCCATAGAAATGAGAAATGTTTAAAAACCAAAAAAAATAAATAAAAGGGGGACACGTTCACAAAATAAAAATTTATATCAGACCAGAGGAATAAAAACGGGGTTTAGTGAAGGAAAAGGACAAGCGGGGAGAACGACTGAGAACGGGGACTGGGGACGAGACCGAAAAGATTTTTAACGGGGGAAAACCCTTTCAAAGGCGACGAGGATGAAGAGCAGCAACGAGCAAAAAAGACGGGAGGAGTCGAGAGCTCAGGGGAAAAACCAAAGGACAAAGGACGATGGGGGAAGACAGAAAAAGAAACGACTTGTGTGTTTTGTGTGTGGTGTTTGTAAATAAAAAACCCCAAAGCAGAAAGGGTTTTACTGCACTAAAAACAACGACCCCACGCAGGCAGGCGGGCAGGTGGGTAGGTGGGTAGGCAGGCTTATGGGAGGCAGGGGGTAGGAAAGAAAACCCTCTGCAGGTTCTACCTCACAAAAATAGCCGAAGAAGCCCAATAGCGCCCTTTAACGCCCAATCCGTTTTCTTTACGATGCGGGCGGGGGGATAAAAAGTCAGGGGGGGAAAGACGCCACTAATAATAATAATAATGAAATAATAAAAATGGGTTATTGTAGTAAAAATTTAATAAAGGATATTTCGCTATGATTTACGTAAAAAAACTCTTGTGGTGGATTAAATTTACGGTGTTTGGGCGCTTTGTTGAATCAGGGGGGGGATGTTAGGGGGGGTTTCCCAAAGGGATTACAAAGGTTTAAAAAGGGAAACAAAAACCCAGCAACAGACCGAAGGTCCTTAAAAGGTTTGTTTGTTTTAAAATGCACTCACTAACTAGGGGATAAGAGAGAAAGGATAGGAAAAGTAAAAGGGTCCCCCCCCCCCACCCATCCCTCCGCCGAAGGGGCCCAAAAATGAAGTGATACCTCAGTATAAAAAAAACTGCAGGGAAATTTTGGGGTGGGGAAATTTGGGAAAGCTGTAAATCTAGGCTAACATTTACTAGTTTGGGGGGGTGGGGTTTAGTGCTTGATAGATTGGTCATTTTATGCGTGTTTTGTAAAGGTTTGTGAACACAGTTGGAGGTTAAAGGGGGTGGGGCAGCCTTGCCTGGCGCTTTTTTTTGGGAAAGGCAGCAGTCAATCGGGCCCCAGCTCCGTTCAATCAAACGGGATTGTTTTATTTTCCATGTAGGAAAAGGAGGAGGAGGAGGAGGAGGAGGAGGAGGAGGGAGGGGGAAAAGAGGAGGAGGAAGGCAAGGCGAGCGCGTTTTGGTAATATGAAAGATTTTGGTTTTATTTTACCCCCTAAAGAAATAACGGGAATTAATGTTTGATGGGGAAAGGGTTTAATGTTCCCACACACACACAGACAACACACACACACACACCATTTCCGTCAGGCATAGAAAAAAAACAGGGCCCGCAAAAGGGGGAATGGAGGGAAGAAGGAGGTTGGGAAAGGGGAAAAAGGAAAGATTTAAAAAAAGAGGGGGGAAAAAGAAAGAGGCTTTTAAGGATATACTCGAGTGGAGATAAAAATACAGCAAAACCCCACACAAACATATACGCGCGCGCATCCCCCACCCCACACCCCTTCACCATCAGATAGTGGGTCAGGAAAAGTTTCTTCCTTTCCCAAAAAATTTCCGGTCCTGTTTCTCCTCTTTTCCCCTTAAATTTTTCTCCTCCCCTCTTCTTTTCCCTTTCTCCCCCTCCCCTCCCCTCGGACACTCGCCCTTTTCATTAGAACACTGTTAGATATGGGTCCAGAGTCTTTACCACCCAGAGAGAGAGAGAGAGAGGGAGGAAGAGAGAGAGAGAGAGAAGAGAGAGAGAGAGAGAGAGAGAGAGAGAGAAGAGAGAGACGAGAGAGAGAGGAATTTGAATAAAAGGAGATAAAAGTCTTGTACGAAAATGTTGTGTGTATGTGTGGGGACGTGTGTGGTTCAGTGTGGGGTTTGCAAGTGGGGCTTTTATGTGAAACGTGTGATTTTTTTTTTTCACAACTTTTTTTTCTCTCTACTTTTCTCGCTCTTCCACTTTAAAATATTCGGGAATGGGGATTTTTTTATCCCCTCTCGCCCTTTGGGCCTTTTTCCTCTTCCTCCTCATTTTCCTGCTGTTTTAGATAATCGAAGGGGCCTCGTGTTTTCTGACTTTTTTTTCTTTATATCGATTTTTATTTTTTCCCATCTCAAAACCGCACAATAACAAAGAGAGAGAGAGAGGAGAGAGAGGAGGGAGGGAGAGAGAGAAAAGAGAGAGAGAGAGAAAAGGACGAGAGAGAGAGAGAGAGGGGAAGAGAGAGAGAGAGAGAAAAAAAACCCCCAAAAAATACCTGGGTGTTAGGGGAGAGTGGTGTTGTCTGTCAGAACCCTTGTTTTCTACCCAAGATGCTGCCCCAGGACGAGAGGAGAGAGAGAGAGAAAAGAGAGGGGAGAGAGGGGGAAAAGAGAGGAGAGGAGGAGAGAAAAGAAAAGAGAGGGGAAAAGAGAGAGGGGAGAGAGGAGAAACACCCAAAAATACCTGGGTGTTAAAAGAGAGGTGGTGTCTGTAAAAACCCTTTGGGATTTCTCCCCAAAGATCCCTGCACCAGGAGGGGGGAGAGAGAGAGAGAGAGAGAGAGAGGAGAGAGAGAGAGAAAGGGGAGAGAGAGAGAGGGAGAAGAGAGAGAGATGGAATGAAAAGGAGAGAGAGAGAGAGAGAAACCCCCAAAAAAAAACCTGGGTTTTTCCCTGAAAAGTGATAAGATAAGTACTTTGACCTATCTAGCCCATTTTGCAAGTACCAACTACAAGGTTTTTGACTATACAAAGCGCCACCCCGCCAGGACAAAACTTGGGGGGCTGGGAACCGTGACCGAATGCGGGGGACGCTACACTGCAAAAAGGAAAAGGTGGCGGGGCAAAACCTCGCGGGAGACCTAATTACCAAAACCATAAGGAATAAAAGATTAATTAAGATACCTGGGTCCCCAACACAACATCACAAAACATTTCCCTTACCCTCCCATTTTGCCCCCTATACAACACACACGCACCTGAAATTTAAAATTATTTGGGACCTATACAAAACCCTTATCACTAAAAAAAAATCATTATCTCATTTAATCCCCTCTATATATATTTTAAAATATATTTTTTTTTATTATATATTATATAAAAAACCCCCAAAACAAAACTCTCCCCACTACGGGCCCCCTCCACACACATACACAGGGCACTTTTCCCTATAAAATACATCAGTCACCCCCTCCCCCAATTTTCTCTGACATGCTTAGTTTATTTTTGGGTTTTGCGGGTTTCTTGCGATTTTTGAGGGGGCCCACAGACATGCAGAAAACAGATCAAGGGGCCCACACCAAAACCCCCCAACACAAAAAGTTGTGTTTTAATTGTTACTTCCTGTCTCTCATTTACTCGGGACATTTCCTTACTACATAGCTGCCTGCAAATCCCTTCCCCGCCTTTAACACACATACACATCTGTTTTTTCCTTTCCTTTCAAGGTAAAATCACATCACAAAATTTCAGCCCCTTTAAAAAGAGGGCCCTTCCAGAAACATTCGATCCCAGAAAGAGAGAGAGAGGAGAGAGAGAGAGAGGAGAGAGAGAGAGAGGAGAGAGAGAGAGAGAGGAGAGAGAGAGAAAAGAGAGGATATAGTTGAATTTTGAATTAAGTATATACAGGGAAAAAGGGAAACATTAAAGGCAGGTTTTGGGGGCGCCACCCGGGCCGGCCACACCTGCGGGGCTCTGAGGGGCCCCGGTCCCCCGACTGCCGCCCGGGGCCCTACCGGGGTAATGCAAATATTTATGGAAAATTTTCGATGGCCCCAAAAACTTCCCATAAAATTTGGGGAGCAGGGTTTTTTTTTCCCTTTTATTTATTCTAAAAAAACTTTTTTCTCATTGAGTTTTCCGTGGGAAAATCAATATATTTTCGGATATATAAAACATTTTAGGGGGGGGGAAATATGCCCCCCCTTTTCCTCTTCTTGTAACCTGTATGGGTTTTTTTTTCGAAGGCGCCCCCGGGTGGCTCCCTTAAAACCAACCCAAACCCAAACCTTTCCCTTTAACCCCCTAACGGGGCCCAAAAATTTTAAAAAAAAAAATTAAAAAAAATCCCAAACAAAAGCGAACTTTCACAAAAAGAGGAAGAGGGGGGCATTTTGAAAAAAAGGGGAGACTATTCCCCCCCCCACCAAAAAATGTTCCAAAATCTTGAAACTATAGTTTTGCGACGGAAAGCTAAAGAAAAAAATTTTCCCTTAAAAATACAATAAGGTAAAAAAAAAACCATGCTCCCAATTGGTGGGGAAATTTTGGTTGTCATCTTTAAAATAAAAAACCATTTTTTAAATAATTTAATCGCGGTTTTTTTCCCCTCAACTTGCTTATTTTCGCCCCACGGGGGGAATGAGTCTAAAACGGTGCCGCAAAAGGCAGAGCAGTTTGGGTTTAGCGTCTTTGGGCTGTCTTTCAAGGCAGCGGCAGAGGGGGTGGGCCCTTTGGGTCGCCGGGCCCCCCGCAGCTGCCCCACCCCCGGGCCACACACACGCACCGCCGCTGGGCCCCACCTCCCCGTGGGGGGACAGCTCCCCACCACGCCCACATCACTTGTAACAAATCCTGAATAAAATTATATATAAAGTTTTTTAAGTGCTACAACACAAAAAACGAGGGCGTGGGTGCGGCACCCCCGGGGGGGTCGCCCCCCACGCCCCCCAAACCACCACTTTGGGCCCCCACGTCAAGACACGCTTTTTCCCGGGTTTGCCCCCTTCCCCTTTGGAATCCTGGAAAATCCCGAAATTTTATGGTCACATAAATATGGGTTCCCCCGATGGGTTTAAATTTGGAGGAAACTTGGGGAGGAGTGGCGGGGGGGCGGGACGGGCCCGGGGGGCGGCGGGGACGGGCGGGGGCAGCGGCGCCTCCCGCCCCCCGCTCACCTTCCCCGGGCCCCCCCCCTTTTTGTTCCACACCAATGCCGGCCCCCTGAGTATTCTTTCGGATTCCCCGGCAGTGGGGATTCCGCTGCGCTTTACGTTTACCCCACTGTTCCCCCCATAAAAAAAAACGTGGCGGCGCCCAGCCCCAAAACAGCGCGCGGCGGGGCCACAATGGGCCCACCCAAAAGGGAGACGCCTCCCCCCCCCCCCCCCGCGGCGACCAAACCCTTTTCCGGAAAACAATGGAAACCCAAAAAACGGGGGCCCGGGCCAAAATGCCCACACCCCAAAAAGGGCCGCCCCCCAAACAGGTTCAGAAAACCAATGAAATGGGCCGCCCTTTCCCCCCCGCCCCCCCCGCCAAAAAAAACCCAACGCAAACGTGGAATTTTGTGGTCGCGAATTGGCAAAGGGGGGGCGCCGCCGGGTTTTTTAAACCCCCCCCTAATTTAAAGGGGTATTTTTCCGTAGAAAAGGCAGTGGTGAGGCGGGCGAGCGGCGCCCCCGCCCCCCGCGCCCCCATTTCCCCCCCCTCAACCTCTTCCTCCCCTCTTTTATCCTCCTCCACCACCTTGCCTCTTCCTTAGCTGTATTTTCCTCCCCCCGGCCTTACCACTTCCCTCGGCCCAAGTATTTGCCGCCTACGCTTTCCCTCCCGCCCCCCCCTCCCCCTGTCACGGCCGGGCGCGGTGAAGCTGGAGGGGAAAATCTTTTAAAATTTTTGTATTGATTTTTCCGCCCAGTGGGAGGTGAGGGGGGGACATTCTTGCTGGAAAAACAAGAAGAGCAACGGCATTGCTTCAAAACCCTTTTCCCCAAGCCATTTACGCAAAAAGCTTAAAAAAGGAACAAGTTGATGCATAACAAAGAGAACAAGATTGGCGATAACACACACAAAAATGCAGTACAGGTAGTCGCCCCCAAAGTACGAGGGGACAACTTGCCTCCCTCCTCAAACCCCCCCTTTTCCTCCCAAAAACCCCCCTAAAGCCTTGCCCAAAACAGCAACACCCCCAAACCCTCACTCACACCCCCACCCCCCCACACCATCACTTAAAACCACCACCACCACCACCACCGTCACCACTTTCATCAAAACCCCGGGGGACATTCATCGGGGCTCCCCAAAAAATATTTTTTCCCCCTCCCAGAAAAAAAGTTTTTCATGTAAAAACCCCTTACTCATTCACCTTTTTTTTTCCTTCCCACACACACACACAACACAACACACACACCCCACACACACACACAAAACACATACACCCCAACCCACACACAAAACACACACATACAAACACACAAAAAATGAAGAATGGGAAAAAAGTAAATTACGTTTTATAAAAAAAAAAGAAAGAGAGGGAAAAGCGAGAGCAAAAGAGAAAAGAGAGAGGAAGGGGAGAAGAGAAGAGAGATATGGGGCGTGTGTACAATTGCTAGGGGTTTTGGCTCACCCCCTTTTGTTTCCACTGTTATAGGGGGGGTAGAGAAAGGGAAAAACAGAGAGAGAGGAGAGAGGGGAGAGAGAGAGAATGTACAGGACCCCTGTTTTGGATTTCCCTTTCAAAATACCACAAAATATAAGTTAAACCCCTAAAGAGGGGAGAGAGAAGAGAGAGAAGAGGGAGAGAGAGAGGAGGAGAGAGAAGAGAGAGAGAGAAGGGGAAGAGGGGAGAGGGGAGAGAAGGGGAGAGAGGGGAAAAGAGAGAGGGGAGACGAGGAGAGGGGAGAGAGGGGAGGAAAAGAGAATTTAATCTAGAAAAAGGTTTGCACAAAAGTTAAGATAGGAAAAAGGGTTTAAAACAGAAAGGGGATAGATGTTTTTTTTAAATATTGGGGTTTTGGACCCCCCGTGTGACTGACTGTTCGTGTGTGTAAGAATAGAACAAGGGTGGGGGGGGAAACAGATGGGGAGGGCAAAGGGGTGTGATGGGACGCAGGTGTGTACATGACTAAAAACGCCCCAGCACACACCCACCCAAAACCCCCCACCCACCCAAAAACACAAACCCCCCACACACCACACAACACACAACCCCACACCCCCCACACACCACCCAAACCCCACACCACACACCCCCACACACACACACACAGGGAAGGGAAAAAAAACAAGGGCTAAAATAATGAGGGAAAAAAAAAAATATTTCACAAAAAAAAAAACGTAACCCGTAAAAAAATTTTTTAGTTTAAAAAGCAAAGGGGGAGGAAAAAAAAATTTGATAGAGATTTTTTAAAAACATTTTAGGGCTTTTTAAACATTGGGAAAAAAAAAAATTATTCAAAATTGTTTTTATTCATTTTAAAACCCCCACAAAAAAGGGAAAAGTATATAAAGAAAATGTTTTAAAGTGGCTGAGAAAAAAAAAGTTTTTTTGAAGCGGGAAAGATATGGAAAACGAAAAAAATTTCCAAAATTTATTAAAAGTAACATTCACAATACTCTTTCTATACTACTTTTACTAATATTATTAAATTTTTATTTTTTAATATTTTCTATTTTCATTATTTTATTTTCATTTCTAACTACTACACTATTTTTACTATTATTTTTTTTTACATTACCATTTTTCATTTTTTTATTTTCATTTTGTACTACTACTAATACTAATACTTCTACTATTACTACTATACTGCTAATACTAATAATATTTTTATTATTTTTCATTACATTATCCTTATTATTATTTCATTACACTATACTACTACTACTTCTACATTACTACTCTACTACTACTACTTACTACTACCTTTCCCATTACCTACAACTACCAAACCCCTACTTTCAAATATACTTCTATTTCACTACTATACAACCACTATTATACTATTCCCGCATTACCGTATTGTTGTTGTCTTTGGAAATTTATATTTGTTGTAATTGGGTTTTTTGTTTTTTGTTATCCTTGCTTTTTCGATTCCCTTACAATGAAATGGTTGTTTGGGGTTGTCAGTGGTGGCATGGAGACACTGAAATAACACACCCAAATAGCTGCTGTATTTGTGGGGGTGCCGGGGATTTTTAAACCCCCTTTAGGCCCATAGTAATTTCCCCCTTTTAATTTTGGGAACCATTAGACGATTTTTAGTGAACATAACCCAAAGGTTTTTTAGATAACCCGTAAGACGCCTTAATCCCCCCCGGGGAAAGGGCGAGCGAGCCGGTTAAAAAACCCGCCGCCCCGTGGGCACGTGCGGCGTCACCCGGGTTTGACCTGTTGACATTGGGTAGGTGTGTGGTCTCAAACCCCCACCCCCAAATTTCAACTTAGTCGGGACAGCCTTTTTTTTAGCTATAGAAGGGTAACGGGTCTGGGCACCCCCCCCGCGGCACGCGCCACACGCCCTGGCCCGACCCCCCCAAGTGAGACGGGAAAAATATCCCAAAAACAAAAGGGTTGAATGGGGGTATCAGATGGCGAAGACCGCTTGTCAAACGGGGAAACGGGATTTTCCAAAAAATATAAGCTCCTGGAAAAACGTGATGGTTTGGTTTGGGTGGGTCGATGCGTGATGTTTCCGGGTCGGGTAGGCACGGGGGCGTGATGGTTTGGGCGGGTGGGTCGGCGCCCTGATGGCGGTTGGGTAGGCGGTGATGGGTTGGGTTGGGGTCGGGTTTGGCCGTTATCCCCGGAAAAAAAACCCGTATCCAAATTTAGGACTCGCGAGCGCTTTTCGTCGCTCGTAATGAGTTACGGAGGGTAGTACTTTTCGAAAAATAATTATGGTAATGCTTTAAAAAAACAATTGTAAGCCCTGTGGCCCAAGGGGAAAAGGCATTTGGGTCCTAAGCCAGGGGTTGGGGGTTTGATTCCCCCCCGGGGTTAAAGTGTTTATTTTATTTTCAGGAAATACCAGGTAGGCTCGCGGCCCTTGCAGTTTCCTTATTTTCTTTTTTTATGATAACCTTAGATTTATGTTAAAACGCCTTAATTTGGCGAAGGACGAGCGAGCCCGTAGAAAAACCCCCGGGCCGCACGTGCGCAATATAAGTTTCCCGAAAAGCGTTTACGGCGGTCCCGGGGCCGGGGTCGGCCGCTTTTAAAGGGGAGAAACCCGTATTCCCGTGAGGACCTACCCATACTTTACTTTATATAATAGACTATATAACTATATACTACTACTACTAATACTACTACCCCCAATAGGTTTTCTTGAGTTTACGTCACAGCCCCGCTGGCGGCGGAAAAAAAAAGCCCTGAAAAAGCGAAACGGGGGGCCCCAACCAAAATCCCCTTGCCGCCCCCGGGTTTTTAGCCTTTTGGTAAAATTTTTCCCCCACTAAATATATGTTTATCAGTTAAAAAAAGGGATATGTTATCTTTGGAAATGTTTGTTTTTATAAATTTTTTCAAAAAAAACCGTAAAAAAAACACTTTAAAAAAATTTCCATTTTTGAGGACTATAAAATAATTTGCAAAGAACTTAATATTCATAAAATTTCGGGCATTTAATACTTTGCGAGAAAACCTTTTTTCATGGAGAATAGAATAGAAGCGGAATTTTATTATATGTATATTTCGATTTCTGATAAATTTAAATTTGCAGCATGAATAAAAGAGCGTTAATTTTATAAAAAAACATCATGAAAAAGGGGAATTTTCCCGATTTATGGGTTTTTTTATTTATTATTTATTTATTTTTTTATTTATTTCAAAACCACCCCACACCACACCCCACCACACCACACCCCCACCACACAACACACAAAAAAACAGACCCGACAGACACAGACACACACACAAACACTCACAGACAAAACGCACAAAACACACCCCCCCCCCACACCACACACACACACACACACACACACACACACACACAACCCCCACACACACACCACACACACACACACACAAACACCCCCCACACCCCACACACACACCCCGGGGACGCCCCTAGTGTAGTTGGGAAACACGCTCGGTTCACAGGGCCCGGGGAAATCCCCGGGTTTTGATCCCCCGGCGGAGCGGTGAAGTGGCTGTTTCCTCAAAAAACCCCAGCCCCCGTTTACCCCGCAGTGACCCCCCTGCCGGGGGGTGGTTTCCCCCAAAAACTATAAGGACTAAGGGGAATGATAAAATGTTTGCAATGGAGACGGGGCCATACAAGTGTTTGCTGGGCCCGTAAAACACACACACACACACACACACACCACACACCCACAGACAAAACAAAACAGACAGACAGACCCCACAAAAAAAAACCAAAAAAAAAAACCAAAAAAACCCCACACACACACACACACACAAACACACAAACACAAACACACAAACACACACACACACACACACAACACAAAACCCCACACACACACAACCCCCCAAACACACACACACACACACACCACACACACCACCACACCCCACAAAACACAAACACACACAAAACACACACACACACACACACACACACACACCCCACACACACACCCCAACACACACACACAACACACACACCCCACACACACACACCACACACACACACAACACAAACACAACACACACACACACACAAACACACCACACACACAAAACACAAAACCCCACACAAACACACACACCCCCAAAACACACAGAAAAAAAAAAAAAAATATGTGAAGATTTTAATAAGTATAATGGACTTTTCAATACCCCGATCAAACTACGCATAAACTCCATGTGATTGTGGTTAATAATACTTCTCTTGTTCTACGTAAGATACTACTCAAGCCTACATCCCCATACGGTTCTATAGGGTTCATGGCTCTCAAACTTAAACTAGTGACCACGAAGGAGACTCAATCCAATAGAACACTATTAAGTGTAACTATTTTTTGTCTAGATTCAGAAAAAAATGGCAAACGAAACCACCACAACTTATTACTTCAAGCCACAACTTAGTACTTCAAGCCACAACTTAGTACTTCAAGCCACAACTTATTACTTCAAGCCACAACTTAGTACTTCAAGCCACAACTTAGTACTTCAAGCCACAACTTATTACTTCAAGCGACAACTTAGTACTTCAAGCCACAACTTAGTACTTCAAGCCACAACTTAGTACTTCAAGCCACAACTTAGTACTTCAAGCCACAACTTAGTACTTCAAGCCACAACTTAGTACTTCAAGCCACAACTTAGTACTTCAAGCCACAACTTATTACTTCAAGCCACAACTTATTACTTCAAGCCACAACTTATTACTTCAAGCAACAACTTGGTACTTCAAGCCACAACTTAGTACTTCAAGCGACAACTTAGTACTTAAAGCGACAACTTAGTTCTTCTAGCGACAACTTAGTACTTCAAGCGACAACTTAGTACTTCAAGCGACAACTTAGTACTTCAAGCGACAACTTAGTACTTCAAGCGACAACTTAGTACTTCAAGCGACAACTTAGTACTTAAAGCGACAACTTAGTTCTTCTAGCGACAACTTAGTACTTCAAGCGACAACTTAGTACTTCAAGCGACAACTTAGTACTCCAAGCGACAACTTAGTACTTCAAGCGACAAATTAGTACTTCAAGCGACAACTTAGTTCTTCAAGCGACAACTTAGTTCTTCAAGCGACAACTTAGTACTTCAAGCGACAACTTAGTACTTCAAGCGACAACTTAGTACTTCAAGCGACAATTTAGTTCTTCTAGCGACAACTTAGTTCTTCAAGCGACAACTTAGTACTTCAAGCGACAACTTAGTACTTCAAGCGACAACTTAGTACTTCAAGCGACAATTTAGTTCTTCTAGCGACAACTTAGTACTTCAAGCGACAACTTAGTACTTCAAGCGACAACTTAGTTCTTCTAGCGACAACTTAGTTCTTCTAGCGACAACTTAGTTCTTCTAGCGACAACTTAGTTCTTCTAGCGACAACTTAGTTCTTCTAGCGACAACTTAGTACTTCAAGCGACAACTTAGTTCTTCTAGCGACAACTTAGTTCTTCTAGCGACAACTTAGTACTTCAAGCGACAACTTAGTTCTTCTAGCGACAACTTAGTACTTCAAGCGACAACTTAGTACTTCAAGCGACAACTTAGTACTTCAAGCGACAACTTAGTACTACAAGCGACAACTTAGTACTTCAAGCGACAATTAGTTCTTTAGCGACAACTTAGTACTTCAAGCGACAACTTAGTACTTCAAGCGACAACTTAGTTCTTCTAGCGACAACTTAGTTCTTCTAGCGACAACTTAGTTCTTCTAGCGACAACATAGTTCTTCTAACGACAACTTAGTACTTCAAGCGACAATTAGTACTTCAAGCGACAATTAGTTTTCTAGCGACAATTAGTTCTTCTAGCGAAAAACTTAGTACTTCAAGCGACAACTTAGTACTTAAAAGCGACAAACTTAGTTCTTCTAGCGACAACTTATTTTCTTCTAGCGACAACTTAGTATTCAAGCGACAATTTAGTACTTCAAGCGACAATTTAATTCTTCTTGCGACAACTTAGTACTTCAAGCGACAACACTTAGTTTTCTAGCGACAACTTAGTTTTTTCTAGCGACAACTTAGTTCTTCTAGCGAAAACTTAGTACTTCAAGCGAAAAATTAGTTCTTCTAGCGACAACTTAGTTCTTATAGCGACAATTTAGAAACTTCAAGCGAAAACTTAGTACTTCAAGCGACAACTTAGTACTTCAAGCGACAATTTACTACTTCAAGCGACAAATTTAGTTCTTCTAGCGACAACTTAGTACTTCAAGCGACAACTTAGTTCTTCTAGCGAAAATTAGTTTTTTCTAGCGACAACTTAGTACTTCAAGCGACAACTTAGTTTTCTAGCGACAACTTAGTTCTTTCTAGCGACAACTTATACTTCAAGCGAAAACTTAGTTCTTCTAGCGACAACTTAGTACTTCAAGCGACAATTTATTTCTTCTAGGGGACAACTTAGTACTTCAAGCGACAACCTAGTTCTTCTAGCGACAACTTAGTACTTCAAGCGACAACTTAGTTCTTCTAGCGACAACTTAGTACTTCAAGCGACAACTTAGTTCTTCTAGCGACAACTTAGTTCTTCTAGCGACAACTTAGTACTTCTAGCGACAACTTAGTACTTCAAGCGACAACTTAGTACTTCAAGCGACAACTTAGTACTTCTAGCGACAACTTAGTACTTCAAGCGACAACTTAGTACTTCAAGCGACAACTTAGTTCTTCAAGCGACAACTTAGTACTTCAAGCGACAACCTAGTACTTCAAGCGACAACTTAGTTCTTCTAGCGAAAAAACTTGTTCTTCTAGCGACAACTTAGTACTTCAAGCGACAACTTAGTTCGTCTAGCGACAACTTAGTTCTTCTAGCGACAACTTAGTTATTCTAGCGACAACTTAGTTCTTCTAGCGACAACTTAGTACTTCAAGCGACAACTTAGTACTTCAAGCGACAACTTAGTTCTTCAAGCGACAACTTAGTACTTCAAGCGACAACTTAGTTCTTCTAGCGACAACTTAGTTCTTCAAGCGACAACTTAGTACTTCAAGCGACAACTTAGTACTTCAAGCGACAACTTAGTTCGTCTAGCGACAACTTAGTTCTTCTAGCGACAACTTAGTTCTTCTAGCGACAACTTAGTTCTTCTAGCGACAACTTAGTACTTCAAGCGACATGATAAAAGTTCACAACACCCTTTTTCGGCAAAACATTCAGAGAATCACAACCATTTATAAACAACCTTATATTAGCCCTTGACCAGTCCTTTGTGATGTAAAAAAGAAAAACCTCAACAATACGATGCCCAAATTTTTAAACTAATTAACTATTTCTTCCACATCCAAAGTCTCCATAAACATTGAGTTGGGAAATTAAATTCTTATTCACTTTTGTCTTTCAACTTAAACATAATAACATAAGAATATAATAACATAAGAAAATAAGGAAGCTACAAGAGGCCGTGTGACCTACACGTGGCAGTTCCTGTTATTTAACTCTACCTACATCCACCTCTCTTCCCTATCCATGAATTATCCGGGACTCCTTATAAAGACCCCTCTTGAATCCGCTTTGACCACCTGGCGACTGGGGTCCTTTCCCAATCTTTCCCACCACCCTATTTGTGAACCAGTTTCTCCCTTTTTCCTTTTTAAATCTACGTTTTTCCAGCTTGAATCCGTTTTTTTCTGGTTCTACCCTTTTTACTAGCCATAAGAACTTTTCCTACATCGCCTTTATTGTATCCCTTTAACCATTTAAAAACTTCTATCAGATCCCCCCTTACTCTACGCTCTCGAGTCAGTGAAAATTTTAAATAGCTTCAATCTTTCTTAAAAACTAAAGTTACGCATCCCATGAACATTTGGTCATCCTTCTCTGGACTGATTCTAACAAGGTATATCCATCCTGTAATATGGAGACCAAAACTGAACCGCATAGTCTTGGTGAGGTCGACTAGTGCCAAATAAAGCTTATAAAAAACCTCAGTATTCTACTTTTAACACTCCTGGTAATGAATCCTAACACCCTGTTAGCTCGGTTTCTAGCCTCAATACATTGATTCCTAGGACGGAGGTCTGAGCTTACCCGCACTCCCATGGATCTTTTTCACCTTCTAATCTTTTCAGCGTTACATTGCGTATGGTGTACCTATTACCAGGATGTGTTCTACCAACATTCATAACGCTACACTTATCAATATTATATTCCATCTGCCATCTATCTACCCACTCATTTAATTTATCTAAATCTCCTGCAATATATTTACATCAGACTGTGATTAATAATCACCTACCTTAGTATCATCCGCAAACTTGCTGATATCTCTACTAATCCCACTATCTAAGTCGTTGATGTAAATAAAAAATAGTAATGGACCCAAAACAGACCCTTTACTTGTGGAACCCCATTAGTTCCACAAGTGTGTTAAACACATCCTAAACAGCAGCGGACGAACTACAAAACACAAAATTCAAAAAGAATTCCTTTCTGTGACGTTTGTGATTATATAAATACTTTTTTAATCTTATAATTCGGTGTTTGAAGCAGAAATTAAGGTTATTTTTGGGGGCTTTCTACTGTTCAGTGTGGACGGAATGGCGTGAAGAAAAATCGTTAGTGGTTGTCTTGGTAAACTAAAACGAAGACAAGAAGGAAGAGGCTAAAGGAAACAAGAATTTTAATAAGTAGAAAAAAAACCATAAAGGAAGGAATAGTATAGAGTATCATGGAGGAAAAAAAAGAGAGATTGAGGAATGTACCCATAACTTCTTTTTCTTTCTCTTCTTTCTTAATTTTTCTTTTTCCTTTTCTTTTATTATAGCTCAGATGTGAGTCAACGGTGCAGAGCGTGACGTCCCCCTTTTTGATTGTGTGTGTGTGGGTGTGTGTGGTGTGTGTGTGTGTGTGTGGTGTGTGTGTGTGTGTGGTGTGTGTGTGTGTGTGTGGTGTGTGTGTGGTGTGTGTGGTGTTATAGAAAGAACGAAAATTTCCATAGTCAGCAAGTCATTTCTTATCAGTCAGACAGATGCTAAGTATTGCTGCATCACACCACACACACCACACACACACCACACACACCACACACACACACACACACAACACACCACACACCCCACACAAAACCCCAGTATACAATATAAGAGAAAAAAAAAAAGGGACTCACGTTTTTGATCGCCTTATAAGTGTATAACCACATATAGCTTAGCATACTTCGAGGCCTTGCAAATGGTAAAGGGTTTAATGTCTCGCCGAGAAATTACTGAGCTGAGGGAGAGATAAGAGAGATAGGAGGAGGAGGAGGGCGTGGAGGGGGGGGGGGAGGGGGGGAGGAGGAGGAGGAGTAGGAGGAGGAGGAGGAGGAGGAGGAGGAGGCGAAATATTAGAAGGAAGAGAAAGAGTAGAAGATGAGAATATAGAGTAGAGCTTTCTTAGGGTTAGCGAGAGCGAGAAAAGGAGAGAGAGAGAGAGAGAGGAGAGAGAAGAGAGAGAGAAGAGAGGAGAGGAGAGAGAGGAGGGGAGAGAGAGAGAGGAGAGAGAGAGAGAGAGAGGGGAGAGAGAGAGAGAGAGAGAGAGGAGAGAGAAAAGGGAGAGAGAGAGAGAGAGAGAGAAGAGAGAGAGTCAGAGAGGGGAGAGAGAGAGAGAGAGAGAGAGAGAGAGAGAGAGAGAGAGAGAGAAAAAATAATCAGCTTCGTAAACCACCTAATAGCCCACGTGTCTTGAGGGACCAATAGCAGGACAGCAAAGCCACCACACGCTACACTTAAGTACCCTCAGCCAATCAGCGCTCGAGTCCGATGATTCACCAATTAAGAGGCGCCTTTCTCCTCCTCTTGACCAATGAACACTGAGGACTCCACATCACCAATAGTAGTCACCACATCACCGCCACGAATACAACACCATCACCGCTATCACCACCAGGCATCACTTCCTTATGTTATCCTCGTTGATTTTTGTCTTGGTCAGATGAGGGACAAAAATGAATCTATGGTCACTGTACTCCTAACTGATGTCACTGTATTCTTAACTGATGTCACTGTATTCCTAACTGATGTCACTAGATTCCTAACTTATGTCACTATTCCTAACTGATGTCACTATATTCCTAACTGATGTCACTATATTCCTAACTGATGTCACTATATTCCTAACTGATGTCACTGTATTCTTAACTGATGTCACTATATTCCTAACTGATGTCACTATATTCCTAACGGATGTCACTATATTCCTAACTGATGTCACTATATTCCTAACTGATGTCACTATATTCCTAACTGATGTCACTATAGTCCTAACTGATGTCACTATATTCCTAACTGATGTCACTATATTCCTAACTGATGTCACTATATTCCTAACTGATGTCACTATATCCCTAACTGATGTCACTATATTCCTAACTGATGTCACTATATTCCTAACTGATGTCACTATATTCCTAACTGATGTCACTATATTCCTAACTGATGTCACTATATTCCTAATTGATGTCACTATATTCCTAACTGATGTAACTATATTCCTAATTTATGTCACTGTATTCCTAACTGATGTCACTGTATTCCTAACTGATGTCACTATATTCCTAACTTATGTCACTGTATTCATAACTGATGTCACTGGATTCCTAACTGATGTCACTAGATTCCTAACTTATGTCACTGTATTCCTAACGGATTCATTAGATTCCAACTGATGTCACTGTATTCCAAAATGATGTCACTGGTATTCCTAATGATGTCACCCGTATTTCCCACCCATGTCATTAGATTCTAACGGATGTCATTAGATTCCTAACTGATGTCACTGTATTCCTAACTGATGTCACTGTATTCCTAACTGATGTCACTGTATTCCTAACTGATGTCATTAGATTCCTAACTGATGTCACTAGTTTCCTAACTGGTGTCACTGTATTCCTAACTTATGTAACTGTATTCCTAGCTGATGTCACTGTATTCCTAACTGATGTCACTGTATTCCTAACTTATGTCACTGTATTCCTAGCTGATGTCACTGTACTTCTAACTGATGTCACTGTATTCCTAACTGATGTCACTGTATTCCTAACTGATATCACTGTATTCCAACTGGGTGCACTGTATTCCTAACTTGATGTCATATTATTCCCCAACTATGGTCACTATATTCCTAATTGATGTCACTATATTCCTAACTGATGTAACTATATTCCTAACTGATGTCACTATAATTTAATTGATGTCACTAGATTCTTAACGGATTTCACTAGATTCCTAACTGATGTCACTATATTCCTAACTGATGTCACTGTATTCCTAACTTATGTCACTGTATTCCTAACTTATGTCACTGTATTCCTAACTTATGTCACTGTATTCCTAACTGATGTCACTATATTCCTAACAAATGTCACTATAATCCTAACTGGTCACTATATTCCTAACGGATGTCACTGTATTCCTAACTGATGTCACTATATTACTAACCGATGTCACTGTATTCCTAACTGATGTCACTGTATTTCTAACTGATGTCACTGTATTTCTAACTGATGTCACTGTATTCCTAACGGATGTCACTAGATTCCTAACTTATGTCACTGTATTCCTAACGGATGTCATTAGATTCCTAACTGATGTCACTGTATTCCTAGCTGATGTCACTGTATTCCTAGCTGATGTCACTGTATTCCTAACTGATGACACTATATTCCTAATTGATGTCACTATAATTTAATTGATGTCACTAGATTCTTAACGGATGTCACTATATTCCTAACGGATGTCACTATATTCCTAATGGATGTCACTATATTCCTAATGGATGTCACTATATTCCTAACTGATGTCACTATATTCCTAATTGATGTCTATAATTTAATTGACGTCACTAGATTCCTAACTGATGTCACTGTATTCCTAACTGGATAAATCTCTAGGTGGAGTTAAAAGGCATAACCACACCCAAAATGTATCCACCCTTTTCTCCCTAACTGTGTATGCGTTAATTTCAGAGATACAGCATTTTTTATAAGAGTTGTTTTTACACTTCTGTTATGAGATTTTAGTCACAAATGTAGTGGCCATTTTCTAGAAGTTAGAAATCCACGTTGTCTTGAATGGTTCACGTATTTGTGGTTCAGAACAGGGAGAGGAAGACTGATGTAGATTTCAATTTAACGCACAGAGTAAAGATAAATAAGTAACTGTACGGCCACTGGAACTACCATAATACATGTCTTACGTTCTGGTAGTTGTTTTTGCTGGCTCTCATTACAAAAATAAATAAAAGTTAGAAGTACTCCATATTTAGAGGCGTTCAGACAGTCACTGGAACTAGTTTAATGCATGTCATACGTTATGGCAGCATATAAGAATAAGGAAAAGTTAGTTAGTTATTTAGTTTAAAAAAGAAGTTAAAAAGTTAAAAGTTAGTTACATATTTAGAGGCGTTCAAACAGTTCCCTCCCAATAACTATAGTGTGTATCCCTTGTATTTCAATGTTTCTTATTATATTTACACTATACTGTTTCTATACATTACCTTACATTGACCTCTACATTTCTATACATTATAATATATACTGTACAATACCGTATACCGTTGCCCTTCCTGATAACCTTCCCTCCCGCCACCTTGCATTTCCCTCCTACAGCTAAAATAATGATAATGAAAAGCTTAAGGAAAAAAACAGTGGGTTAGGTTACTGTTGCGCTTTTCTTCATTTTACCCTAGTTTTAGTGTTTTAGTATCCTAGTTTTCACTTGCCTATGCGCTCTGACCTCCTTTAACCTCTTGAAACCCAGAATGTCATTTCCATTGTAATTTGAGTACCATTAGACGATTTCTAGTGAATATAAGCAATATTTAATAGATATGACCTGTTTAGTATCCTTGTCGACCAACTTATTTGGTATATTCAATTACTTTTCGTGATTTTATGGCTCAAAAACAGGATTTTATTTAGCAAAGGAAAGATCTGGGGATGAAGGGGTTAAAAAGAGAGATTGATATCAGGACGCCGTGTGACCTAAGCTTGATCACACCTGCTTGTCCACTCCTGGTTTTTTTCATCTTTTACTTAGTGACGATTGACTGACCTTAGAGAGAGAGAGAGAGAGAGAGAGAGAGAAAAGAGAGAGAGAGAGAGAGAGGAGAGAGAGAGAGAGAGAGAGAGAGAGAGAGAGAGGAAGAGAGAGAGAAGGAAAAGAAGAGAAGAGGGAGAGAGAGAGAGAGGAGGAGAGAGAGAGAGAGAGAGCGAGGGGAGCGAGAAAGCATAAGCCTATCTTTAATTTGTGTATGGAAAGACGATAAGTATATGGTTGGCGAGCGCGCAAGCCATCTTGTGTGTGCACGTGCGTGCGTGCGTGCGTGCGTGCGTGCGTGCGTGCGTGCGTGCGTGCGTGCGTGCGTGCGTGCGCGTGCGTGCGTGCGCGCGCGCGCGCGCGTGCGTGCGTGTGTGTGTGTGTGGGGTGTGGTGTGTGTGTGTGTGTGTGTGTGTGTGTGTGTGTGTGTGTGTGTGTGTGTGTGTGTGTGTGTGTGAGGGGGGTATGTTCTTTTCTCAAGTTTTTTGGAAAAGAAATGTGGTGAACTTTCATGAGTTTTTTTCAGTTTTTTTATATTATTTTTTTTTTTTTTTAAAAAAAATGAGACTTCTTTGAACTTTTATTCCTATTTTCCAAGTGGCTGTTTGTTTGTTTAATTTGAGTATTCATTAAATCACGTATATATATTTCTTAATATATTTTTTATCTTAACGTTTCATTTCGTGTAATTTCATATTTTTTCTGTTTTATAATTTTGTTAAATTTTTCTTTTTTCAGATTTTTGTTGCCAGTGTTTTGACTTTTGTGAGGTCCTCCGCTCCCTCCCCCGGTACTCTTCTTCTTCCTCCTCCTCCTCTCCCTCCTTTTATTTTTCTGACTTGGTCTAGAAAGCGGGAGTGAAAGAAAGGAAGATATTTGGAATGACTTTGTATAGAGAAAACACAATACACACGCCACGCGGGTCAAGTGGATAGGGCGTTGGCCTGCCATTCCGTGGTTACCCGTTTCGAATTCTCGCTCTCTCCCGGGTATTTTTCACTAACAAATTTGTCCTTCTAATCTAACAACCTTGAGCAAGGGGATGAGGGTGTGTGGTGTGTGAGGTCACAGCATTACCCAAAGATAGGTCATAATGAGCTCCAAGGTCGCAGCAGGAGGGTGAAACTGGGGATCGCGAGTCCGGCTCGCGTAGACAAGACCATGGGTGAATGACAAATTCCCCATGCCCCCTTCTTACGTATAAACACCTCATAAACCAAACAGAGTAACGAAACACACGTTCTCATATCAATAAGCATTACCATTTATATAAAAAGACTGCCCACATATTTTCTTCTTTCTCTGTCTCCCTTCCCTCACCGTCTTTCTCTCCACCACAAGAAGAAGAAGACAAGGAAGGGAACATCGTCCACAAAACACATCAAACATGGCCGCCAGATAAAGTTCCTCCGCTGACCTTGCCTCGTCCTGTGTCTCGAATACTCCGCAGGGGCACGAAAGGCAGCAGACGAAGCGCCGAGAGTATTTAAAAAGGCCTCAGAATCCCCCGTGCCCGGCCTCCTCACGCGCCTCGAGAATGGCTGGCGGGGAGATTAGCTCGGGGTGGCAAAGATGAGGGTGTGAGGGTGTGAGGGCCCCTTCATTACGCTGCAACAAGGGAATATAAGTCATGCAAGACGACGGCAGCAGGGGGCGGCGGCAGCGAAGTCGGGTGTTTTACAAGGGGTCTTATCTTGCAGCGGCGGCGGGAGCGGGGAGTGAGTCGGGTCTCGTTATGGAAGGATTGTGTGTGTCTATAGTATTATAAGCAGCCGCGGCGACACCATTTTACCCGCGGTGAATAAATAATTATAATCGGCTGAGCAATGACAGGATTGCCGCGAAATGAACGTGTGTGTGTGTGTGGGTGGGTGGGTGCGTGGGTGTGTGTGTGTGTGTGTGTGTGTGTGTGTGTGTGTGTGTGTGTGTGTGTGTGTGTGTGTGTGTGTGTGTGTGTGTGTGTTTCATAAAAATAATAACCTCCCGCTGAGACATAGAAAGAGTGCAAGAAAGAGGGATTCAGAGAGTGTTTGTTGCCTCCACACAAATCGGCTTTTGTGGACGTGCTTGTGAGGCCGCGACGGGCTGGACCAAGCAGGCGGTGTCCTACGCGGCCCATCCCAAGGTCACCGTCGCTGCTACACTGGGTTCATGGGGGGGAGGGGTCAGGGGGGGCCCAACAGGGGGATGTGCCAGGCAGCGGTGGCTCAAATTTCACGGCCACTACCTACAGGCTATTGAAAAAAGGTGACATCAACGCGAGCTCATCAAGACACTTTTCAATTAACAGAAACGATGATGATGATGATAATGACACTGAAAATAACGAAATAAATTATTACAATAAAATCCTTATCATTATCATTATTATCACTATTATCATTTATATCATTAACATCATCACCATTATTTATCAAACATTATTATAATATATTTTTATCATAAATATCATTCTCTATATTTCTTAATGAGGCGCCCTCCGCAGGAGCTAGCCAAAAAGTCCGCCCGGAGGGCGGCTTTGCGGCTAATTCTCTATATTTCTTAATGAGGCAAAGCAAACCTTGTTTTGTTCAATGCCTCAAAAACCCAATTTCTTCAACTATCTACTCGACAAAACCGTTCATACAACTATCCCCTCTTCATCAATGACACTCAACTGTCTCCCTCTTCTACTATGAACATTCTTGGACTATCCTTTACTAAAAATCTGATCTGGAAATCTCACATCTCATCTCTTGCTAAAACAGCTTCTAAGAAGTTAGGTGTCCTGTGGCGTCTGCGTAAAATTTTTCTCCCTCCCAGTTGTTTGCTCTTTCCCGGGGCCTTATCCGCCCATGTATGGAGTGTATATATATAATATGGTGGTGAAAATCGCGGTGGTATATCGCTATCGCCATGGTGGTGGTGGTGGTGGTGAGCCGTGCGTATGGGTGAGGAAGGAGGAGAGCCGTGATGTCCTGCCTGAAGAGGATGACTATTTCGCTAACGAGCTGAAGGGTTAGTGAGTTGTTTGCACGTCAGTCAGGGCAGGGCCGTGGCGAGGGGGAGTTTGTGGTGTCACGTATGCATATGACGAGGATAACTCACGGTATTCTGAATATAGTGAAGATAATGACTTAAGAGTACGGTGTTATGGTGAAGGTGGATAGTGAGTGTGAGTTTATGGTGTCACATATGCATGGACGAGGATAACTCACGCTGTTCTGAATATTGTGAAGATATAGTGACTGAATAGTGTGGTGTTATGGTGAATGTGATGCTTTACGGTGTTGTTACGTGTCATTATTTGAGGTGGCTTGTTCGACCCTGTTGTGACGCTGATAGAAATGGACGGAAAGTGTAAAGGAGCATTTAAGAAATTATTAATTAACTTTTTGGAAAGCATTATTTGACGTTTAAGAAAAAATATTGTTTTGAATGGAAGTAAAGGAGAATTGTATGCAAATAATATGAAGTGGGAATACGAGTGAGAAGAGAAATATTCACAGTGCAGAAAATTATGTGGAAATAAGAAGAAGAAAAAAGGGGAAGAATAAAAGAAGAATATGAAAAATAGAAGAACATAAGAACATACTGTAGGATTCTGCAAGAGGTCTTTCGGTCTATACAAGGCAACTCTTGCTTACCCACTTCCCTATCCATGTCCCTATCCTATCATGTTATTTATCCCTCTAGCCATGAATCAAAAAAGAAAAAAGAAGAAGGAAAAGTTAAAGAAGACAAACAGGAGGAAACAAATTAGAAAAAAACTTCAAAAAGAGCAAACAAAACATTCTCTACCAACAACATTATCACTGCAGGCAAAAAAAAAAAATAATTGTAACAAGGATGAGGAAGAGCGCGAAGAATAACATCAACGGAGGCGACGACGGGAGATGAGAGCAGCAAGAGACGACACAGAAAGAGGACGATGACGACGAGACCTGGACGACAGCGGCGACAGGTGAGGGTGTGAAGAAGGTGAGGATGACAGTGAGAGAGTGACAGTGAGAGGGTCATGGTAGTAGTGAGAGGGAGAGTGAGGGAGTGGGTGGTAGTGAGAGGGAGAGTGAGGGAGTGGGTGGTAGTGAGAGGGAGAGTGAGGGAGTGGGTGGTAGTGAGAGGGAGAGTGAGGGAGTGGGTGGTAGTGAGAGGGAGAGGGAGGGAGTGGGTGGTAGTGAGAGGGAGAGTGAGGGAGTGGGTGGTAGTGAGAGGGAGAGTGAGGGAGTGGTGGTTGTGAGAGGGAGGGAGTGGGTGGTTGTAAGAGGGAGGGAGTGGGTGGTAGTGAGAGGGAGGGAGGGAGTGGTGGTTGTGAGAGGGAGGGAGTGGGTGGTAGAGAGGGGGAGAGAGGAGGGAGGGTTGTAAGGGCAAGGAGTACGAACCAGTAATAAGCTGATGATTATTTCCATTTGCTGAGGGTCTTTTATTTTTTTTTACATCACGAAGGACTGGCCAAGGGCAAAAAATACGAAGCAACAAAACGATCGCTTAGTTGCCAGTCCTTATACATTCTTTTCTTGATACTTTCTTTCCAATGACCTATTTCCGCAGCCACAATGTATAAAGAAGACAGTAAGAGAATATAGAAAGGGGGGTGGGCCGGTAGGGGTCTTGTCACTCCTCTCTTGAAAAAAAATTAAGTCGTAGGAAGGTGGAAAAATAGAAACAGAAAGAGTTTCAGAGTTTACTAGTGAAGAGGATTAAAGAGGGGGATTATTAGTATATCTTAGTGTACACATTTAGTATATAAGGCGGGTTATTAGCCTGTCAAAACGATGGATTGCGTCCTCATACGATACCCGCGACGAGACGATATGCAGCTTGAGGCCATTTTTAGGAATCTATATTTTTTTGCTTTCGAATATTTTGGTTCATTTTTTAATTCCTTAGCGGTTACGTCATTTCCAGTCAATCACGTGAGTTATGAATGTTTTTTGGTGTATTTGTTTGAATGTAATAGTAGCTTCCTTGACAGTGCAATACTATAGTCTATTTTTTCTAACGAGGCAAAAGCAGGTAGCCTAGGTAGGCTACTACTACTACCTAACGAGGCAATTTTTTTTTTTTTTTTTTTTTTTTTTGCAAAAATGACAAAAAAGAAAGAAAAAAAGAACCTAAACCTAACCCAACCTTTACCTATACCTAACCTAACCCATACCTTACCTAACCTAACCTAACCTAACCTATACCGGTAAAATTCTAGTGTTTGCCCATACTCTCCCACTTCCCCCAAACAAGCTTGGGGACCTGGGGGAATGCGGGGTTTTTGGGTGGGGAGCAAATAATTCGTCGGAAACACGTAATTTTGGAGTTTATTTATATCCTAGATCTAGAGTAATTTCCCTAGTTCTAGGGTAATTTCTCAAGATCGAGTAATTTGCCAAACCAAAATTAACCTAGCCTACCGGGGGGCTTAACCCACCGATAAACTAACCTAACCAAATCTAACCTAAGCTTACCTAACCAAATCTAACCTAACCTAACCAAATCTAACCTAACCTAACCAAATCTAACCTTGCCTACCCAAATATAACCTACCCTAACCTAACCAAATCTAACCTAACCTAAACAAATCTAACCTAACCTCCTAGCGGGGGATTGGGAGGGTTCTCGACACTTCTGTCATCATTCTGTGACGATCGTCAGGTTCACACGTCTTTGGACTCAGAAGAAATCCAAAGAATTTTCCCTACATCTAGGGAATTTTTACAACACCCCTAACTCAAAAACAATGTGGTTGCGACGCATATTATGTACCCCAGCCAAATGTCCCGCATTCCCCCAGGTCCCCATGCTAGTTTGGGGTCAAAGGGGGAGTATGGGCAAACAACAGAATTATACCCCTATACCTAACTAAAAAAAACTAAAAAACAACCAACCTTTATCTACCTAAAAAAAATAAAAAAAATAAAAAAAATTGCGACAAAAACGGTTAGCAGATTCATTCAAAACACATGAAAACACACCAGAAAAATATAAGGCGCATCAGAAAATCGTTAGTTGGGTGAAACTATAAATTATCCAATAATAATGATAATAATGATTATGATGATTATAGTAATAATGGTAAGGGTAATGGTAATGATGATATATATGGTAATGATGATAATAACTGATATATGTAGTAATAATAATAATGATGACAATAAAAACAGGTGGTAAAGGAGACACGGGCTGGGAAGCGAGTACTTTATTCCTGACTAGTTTAGTCTTTACTGGGTTTATTCCTCTGAAGAAGCCCAGTAGAGGCAAAACTAGTCAGGAATAAAGTACTCGCTTCCCAGCCCGTGCCGCCTCCATCACCCGTGTTTACACCTGTCAGTTTAACAGATGCACAACACTGCCCACTCGCTGTTCAGTGCTGGGTGACGGAACAGCTTTGTGAATGCCTGTGCAACCATGGGACACAACCAAAACAATACATAACTCATCAATGACTTATGAATAACTTATATTGTTTGAATACTTAATTGAAATAAATAACTCATGAACAGGACAGATGTTAATGAAGTGAAGTCAGGCGTAGACATGGAGTGAAACACTGCCTGTCAATGACCGCAAACCAAGGGACCAATAATTATTTTAAGTATACAGTCGACTCTTGATTTTTTAACGGACCTCAGTTTAACGGACTCCACTCGCTAGACAAATTTGCGGGCAAGAATGGCATGCCAGACCGCTTATTGCCGCTCGAATCGTCAACTCAACATAATTTTTCTCATTATATTTTGGAATGCTTGGATTTTAAGGAGTTTTAATGTATCAGATATTAAGATATATGTATAATAAAGGAGCCCTAAACCGAGGGTCGACTGTATACAATTATTGGTACCAAGGAATTTGAGAGAGAAAAAAATAAGATCATTGGCCAATGCAGTTCTTTAAAATTAATGAGTAAGAAAGACCCCGACTAAATCAAGACATCACAACAAGGCAATACGTACTCTGCTCATCGTAATTTCCCTTCAGCCAATCCCTATGTTACGCCACACAAACATTAATAAGAATCAATAATTTAAGCTAACACATCACCTGAAGAACCCAAACTCTCCATTAATCTTAAGTAAATATACATTATCATTGCGTTCTTCACAAAAACTGTAATTCCTTTGTACTAACTGTGAACTTCAGGAAAAATATATATTATCCACATATACCTTTCTTCATGTGTTGCTCAGAGCACTCTTGCCATAGCACACACATATATTTTACCACACTCTCTTTACCCCTTGAGGCCCAGAACGTAATTTCCGTTGTAATTTGGGTATCATTAGACGATTTTTAGTGACTACGCAATAAGCAATGCTTTATAGCTATGATCTGTTTAGTATCCTTGTCCCTAACTAATGTGGTATATTCAGTCACTTTTTGTAATTTTATGGGTCGAGAACAGACAATTTTTTATAGCAAAGGAAAGATCTGGGCGTGAAGGGGTTAAGATGCTGAACCCACTCACACACACACACACACACAGACACACACATACTCACAGACACACACACAAACACACACACACCGGTTGATTTTATACTATAGTTTTTTGTAGTGGTTAAATTTGCTGCACTCACACATACACACACACACCACACACACACACACACACACACACACACACTGTACATAGCTTTATGTACAGTTATGTTTATCGTTACGCGTTCCTTTTTTTCAGTCATAGAAAGTAGGAATAGCTAATATGGACAAAGTGCAAATATGTTGACGTCTGGCTTGGATTTTTGCATTAATCTTCATTATTGTAATCCTTCTATATATTATGAAATACGTAATTAGTAGGCATAGTAGCTCACAGATTATTGTAGGAAGATCCTAGGGGACCCCGCACCGTAGGGTCTCCGTCTAGCCCCAGTGCCCAGGGCACCGTGACATCTAAATCCGTCACTACCATCAACCAGACATGAGGTGGTATACCACTCCGATGGATTTAGAAACACATGACTACCAAAACACACACACCTAAAAAAAAAAACACACACACACACTAAAAGTATTCCGTAGTGTAGGGGTTAGCACGCTAAGTTCACAACCGAGAAAAATCCCGGGTTCAATCCCCGCGCGGAGGGGAGGGAGACGGCGGTCTCCTTAAAACCCGAGCCCCTGTCCACCAAGCAGTGAATGGGTACCGGGTGTTAGCCTGGGATTTGTGACCCGCCTCTCGGGGTGGTTGGTGGCTTCGGCCAACACTAAGCACTAAGGATGAATGATAAATGTAGCAATGGAGACGGGGCCATACGAGTGTAGCTCAGGCCCTTTAAAAATTAACTATAAGTATATATATATATAATATTTTATATAATATATTAAAATATATATATATAGTATTATATATATAATATATATATATTATATATATATTATATTATATATATTTTATATATATTATAGATGAATACAACTAAATGAATAAAACACACACACACACCACACACAACACCCCACACACACCCCACACACACGGGAAAATATATCATGATAACGAGAATAACTAAACAACGTTTTCAAACATCAAATAGTTACATTGAGTGGTTTTAAGTTGTGTGTTGTGTGTGGGCAATAAATGTAAGGACAAGTGGAATATCGACCACCTGTTATATACGCGGCATATCAGGTGTCTCCCCTCCTCCACCTCCCCCTTTCTATCTCCCCCCTTCCCCCACCCCCCGCCCCCAAACATCTCTTTAACAAGCCCTTTTTAAAAAAACACGCACGCACGCACGCACGCACACACACACACACACCACACCACACCCACACACACACACACACACACACACACACACACACCACACGCACCACACACACACACACACACACAGTAAAGTATGATAAGTAGGTAGTAGTGCGCGTGGAATTATAATAACCATATCACTTTATAAGATCCATATTAATAGACATTTCAAGGTCCCTCTTTTTCCCTTTTTATGTATTAAAGAAGGGCTTAAAATGCTCGCTCACTCCTCTTTGATCCAGATTTGCAGATTCACCAGTAAGACAGTGAAGCGTGGGGAACAGAGTCTGTATATATAGCAGTGTTAGTTGTATTTACGATTTGGAGATAAGTTGAGCTGACTTCATTAATACTAATTACCCAATGTCTACTGTTGTGTGTGTGTGTGTGTGTTGTGTGTGTTGTTGGGGTTGGTGTGGTGTGTGTGTGGTTTTTGTGTGTGTGTGTGGGGTTTTTGGGGTTTTGGTGTGTGGGGGGGGGTTTTTTTGTGTGTGTGTTGGTGTGTTTTGGTGTGGGGTGTGTGTGTGTGTTGTGTGTTGGGGTGTTTTTGTGTGTTTTGGGTGTGTGTGTGTGTGGGGTGTGTGTGTGTGTTTTGTGTGGTGGTGTGTGTGTGTGTGTGTGTGTTTGTGTGGGGGTGTGTGTGTGTGTGGGGTGTGTGTGTGTGTGTGGGGTTTTGTGTGTGGGGTGGGGTGGGGGTGTGTGGGTGTGTTTTTGGGGTGTTTTGGGTGTTGTGTTGTGTGTGGGGGTTTGTGTGTGTTGTGTGTGTGTGTGTGTGTGTGTGTGTGGTGTGTGGTGTGTGTGGGGTGTGTGGGTGTTTGGGGTGTGGTGTGTTTGTGTGTGTGTGTGGGGTTTGTGTGTGTGTGTGTGTGTGTGGGGGTGTGTTTTGGTGTGTGTGTGTGGGTGTGTGGTGTGTGGGGTGGGGTTTTGGTGTGTGTGTTTTGTGTGGTGGGGGTGTGTGTGTGTGTGTTTTTGGGGTGTGTGTGTGTTTTGTGTGTGTGGGGTGTTGTGTGTGTGTGTGTGTGTTGTGGTGGGGTGGGGGGGTGGGGGGTGGGGGGGGGGGGTTTGGGGTGGGGGTGGGGGGGTGTGTGTGTGGGGGGGGGGTGGGGGGGGGTGGGTGGGGGGTGTGTGGGTGGGTGTGGGTGTGTGTGGGGGGGTGTTGGGGGGGGTCCTTTCACCCTTTATGTTTTTCCCAAATATTTTCCACAATTTTTCTGGGGGACTAAAAATATAAATAATTTAAGGGGCGAAAAAATTTTTGAAAAAATAAAGGGGAAAAAAAATAATAAACGAATGAAGAGGAAAATTTAAAAATTTAAAAAATTTCACATGCTTAAGGAAAAAAAGAAGAAAAATATCATAAAAAAGTAAACTTTTCTTTGGGAATCTCACTTTTAAAACAAAAATTTTGGAGCTTTAAAAAGGGTACCTTTTTTTCCCGTTTTTAAAGCCGAAAATTCATTCAAACCTTACCCCCATGTTTTAAAATTATGCCTATTTTTTACCTTGATGGTTCCCTATGAAAATCCCTAAAATTTAGAAAACTGAAACTAATCTCTCCCCGGGCAAAAATATATCTGCCCAGAAAGCGCAAGGATTTGGGGGTTTTTCACCTCGTAAAAAACCCAGGGAAATTTTTTCATGTTTTACTGCTAAAAATTTACAACAAAAAAAAGGTCCCATTACGTCTTTAAACAATCCCCATTCCTTCTTTCCTTCCATCCTTCGTCCCCTTTTATTTAATTCCTTTTTAAATTTCCCTCCAGTTTCCTTCCCCCTTGCCCCCCTCGTCTCCCCGCTTTCCCCTTCTTCCTTGCCAAGTTCCCCTCGCCTAAAAGCACTAAAAATAAAAAGTAATTTTTCAAAATTTGGGGAAAACAAATCTGCATCTTTTTTTGGTATTCAAAACCTCTTTGCAAAGGACTACCTGTATACTGTATTTGCTACCCCATTTTGGGATATTTCCGTGGGGCCAGTTTTGCGATTCCTGACTTTTTCGAACATCACTCCCATTTCCCTTCCTAGGGTTTAAACCCTATAAATGATAAAACCTTTTTATTTTCTATATGTTTTTCTTCAAATTTTATTATCAAATAAAAAACTGAAAAATCTCTAAGAAATGCCTTTTTTGGAGGGAGTGAAGAAATTGGGCCTGAACTAAATATTCACTGAAACTCCTCGCCATTTATTTTTTTGCGAGAAACTTTTTAATTTAAACTATCAAAAAAAGCGGAATTTTTTACTTTCCTTTGATTATTTCTTTTTTCCCTGGAAAAATAAATTAGAGCCAACAAAAATTAAAGCGCAAACTAAATAAAAAAACCCATCAATCAAAAAATTTAAACCCGTTTGTTTAAAGGCCCCTTTATTTATTTAAACCCCAATTTTATGCAGGGTTTTCTAATTCATTTTTTAGAAAACGAAATATATAAGGGAAAGCTAAAAAAATTCCCGTTTTCTATTGATATTTTCATGAAAGAAGTTTTCACGCAAAATTTTAAATGGCGGGGATTTTTAAAATGAATTTAAGTGCATGTATATTTTCTTCAGAGTCTCAAAATGGCTTTTTTTTAGTGTATTTTGCATTTTTTTTTATTTGATAATTTATGAAACAATCTTTTTACAAAGATAACATGTATCTTTTAAATTTTGATAAACCATATTTCTAAACTGTATTCATGAACACTTTTTTACTTTGGTTTCCGTTGATGTTTGTTTTTTTTTTTAAAAATTCCGTTTAATTTTGCATGGGGGGAAATTCTTTTATCGAAAAACGAAATATATCAAGGGAAACCCCTAATGAAATCCGTTTTCTATTGGTATGTTTCTTTTTAAAATTTTTTTTCTCGAAAAATATTAAATAGCAAAGATTTTTTAATTGAATTTTTGGTTCATGCATTTTTTCCGTTAGGCACCCCCTTATAAGGGGCTTTTTGGTTTAGTGAAATTTTCCCTTTTTTTTTATTTGATAATATTATAAACAAACTTTTAAGAAATAACAGTAAAATCATTTAAGGAAAAACCTAGGGGGGGAAAATGGGGGGTGGTTGTTGTAAGGCCCGCAAAACTGGGCCTCCACTGGTCTGGGGGGGGGTTGGGCGCGGGGGCAGGATTAGAAAAGCCCATATAAGTAGTCTTTGCCTTAAAATATCCAAGATTTTGCCCCGATATGTGCCCAGGAGGAATTACAAAGGTTTAAAAAAAGGGAAAACCCAGCAACAAAACCGAGGGGCCCTTTAAAAAGGGGGGTTTTGCTTTAAAAGGGCTTTTTTGCTTAATTGGGAGGGGGAGGAGGGGGGAGGAGGGGGGAAGGAGGGAGGAGGAGGAGGAAAAAGGGAGGAGAGGAGGGGAGGGGGAGGAGGAGGAGGAGGGAGGAGGGGGAAAGGAGCGGGGTTGGAGGGGGGGGAAAGGGAGAGGGATTAGGAGGGGGAGGGGGGGGGAAAAGGGGGGTTGGGGGAAGGGTTGGGGAAGGAAGAAAGGGGGAAAAGAGGGGAAAAAGGGAAAGGGAAAAGGGGGAAAGGGGATGGGGAGGGAGGGGGGGAGGAGGTGGGGGGGGTTTTTAAATTTATTCTTTTTTAAACCCAAAAAAAATTTTAACTTTTTTACCCCCCCGCGTAAAAGTTCCCAATTTTTTTTCTTTTTTTTCTTTTTTTCCTTCTTGTTTTAATGTCTCCCAAAAAGACTATAAAAAAAAAATTTTTTTTTTATCTAATTCTTTGGCCATTGATCATTGTTCTTTCGGGGGCCAATAGAAAAACAATTATAAAAAACTGGGGCCATATAAAAAAAAATATAGAAAAACTGCCATATAAAGAAAAAATTTAAAAACTGGGCCAAAATTAAAAAAAATTTTGGGGAAACTGTGCCATATAGAAAAAATATAGGGGAAAATGTGCCAAAATAGAAAAAATATATGGAAACTGGGGTCATAAAAAATTTTGAAAACAAAAAACCCTATTACTTTCTTTTTGGGGTTGGGTGTGTGTTTTTAAATTTTTTCCATGCATAGCCCAAAAATTTAAATCTGCATATTAAAAAGGGTTTTAAATACCCTATTTTTACTTGACGAGACAGACACTTTATCACACTCCCATTCACATTCAGGGCAAAATTCACTCACACACCCAAACACTACCCTTTAACTTCTCCCAGATGTAAATATTTTCCCCTTTACATATAAAAGAATCCCGGCACGACGTACAAAAAAACAAAAAGACGACGTGAAATGTAAAAACCCGTGATTTCCCAAACAAACGTTCCCTTAAAGAGAGGGGAGAAAAGGGGAGAGAGAGAGAGGGAGAGAAAAAGGGGAAGAAGGAGAGAGAAAGAGAGAGAAAAGGAGAGAGAGAGAGAGAGGAGAGAGAGAGAGAGAGAGAGAGAGAGAGAGAGAATTTTAGGCAAAGACAAAAAAATAACTGACGATTTTGTAGAGAAGAAAAAATGGACAAAAAAAACGTGCCACCCACAACACCACACACGAAGAGAGAGAGAGGAGAGAAGAGAGAGAGAGAAAAAAAAAAAGGAAGGGGAGAGAGAGAGCGAAGAGAGAGAGAGGGAGAGAGAAGAGAGAGAGAGAGAGGAAGAGGAAAGAGGGGAGAGAGAGAGAGAGAGGAGAGAGAGAAGAGAGAGGAAGAGAGGGGAAAAGGAAGAGAGAGAAGAGAGAGAGAGGAGAGAAAAAGGGGAGGGGAGAAAAGAGAGAAAAAGAGGAGAGAGAGAGAGAAAAGAGAGGGGAGAGAGAGAGAAGGAAAAAAAAAAAATTGATGGATTTTAAATTTTCAAATGACATACGGCACAGGAAAAATCCCCGTTTGGGCCGCGAGTGGAGGCGAGAAAAGCCGTTTTTTTAAACCTACCAGAAAAAAATTTAAAAAAATCCGATCCCTTTAGCCTGGCACCCGGGCCCACTCCCCCAAACCACTTTGGGCCCCTTTCAATCGCCCAATCACCACCCTGCGCCCCCTTTTCTTTCCCCTTCTCCTGCGCTGTTCTCTATTTATCTTCCCCTTTTTCTTTACCACGGAGTTTTGAGCCCCAAGAGCAACCTCTTTCCTTTGGGCCCCCTGAGAGAGGCTTCACCTTCTCCCCTTGTTCGGGAATGCCTCATAAGGGGGGCCCCCAACCAATCCCGCACAGAGGGGGGCAACTCAGGAATATACAAGACCATGACTTTTGGTGTGGGCCCTTCCCAAAATTTTTCATCCAAAGGGGTTTGGGGGTCCCGCCCGATCCGGCTCCGCTTGGCTTTCCGTGCGCCCCACAGATCCTGCAGACTGCCCCTGAACCCTTCCCTTTCTGCTTCCCGGGCCCGGGGTGATCCCCTCCCCAAATACATCCTCCATGCCCATGGCCCAAAGGGGCCCCCGCCCCCGTGGGCCTTTGGTCCCCGGGCCCAGACAAAAGAACAGCGGGCACTACCAATTTCCTCTGCCTCCACTCAAATGCTCCGTCTGTGCAACAAAAACCCCCCTCCCTAAAAAAATTTAAAGGCCCTCAAAGCAGTCACCCCTACGCTCCTAGGCAGCCCGGTGCTCCCCACAAAAAGGGGCACAAAAGAAAAACAAACAAAAAACTGGTGGAACAAAATTTTTTTCGTTTCGGGGGGGGGTTTTTTTTCATGGTTTGTATACATGTTTAATTTCTCTCTCCCCCCTTTTTTCCCCCAATTTTTCTTCTTCTTCCCCCTCCCTTCCCCTTTCCCCAGCCCTTTGGGGATTCCCCCTACTCCCTAATTTTCCCAAAAATAATAGAGAAAAACAATAACAATTTTTCCCACCCACATTTTTTTTTTTTTTTTTTTTTTACATCACAAGGAAATGGCCAAGGGCCAACAAAAATGGGTTCCCCCAAACCCCCTTAGTTGCCAGTCCCTTAAAAAAACATAAGAGAATAAAAAAAAAACAGAGGGGAGGCCAATTTTAATTTGTTTGGGAGGTGGGCTTGTTTTCCCTTCTTTTGAAAAAATTTAAGTCATAGGAAAAAGGAAAATAGAAACGGGAAAAGAGTTTCCCGATTTTTCCGTGAAAGGGATGAAAAGTAAAAATACCCGATTTTAAATCTTTCATTGGGAAGAAAGGCAGAATAGGGATGAGAATGATTTTGAAAGGGCTTGTGGAGCGGGCCGCGGGAGTTTTTGGGGGGCATGCCCGTTAGGCCCCAAATTCGAAATCAGTGAGGGATGAAAAAAAACGGTAGAAGAGAGGGGAAAAGAAGGAAGGGAACATTGCAAACGGGGTTTAATGATTGAAAAAGTCAAATCAGAGGAGAGGAGTTGAAAAGAAAAAGCTTTTGCCCCACCCTGGGTTTTGGAGGCTGTAAAAGTTGGATCCTCCCCCAAACATGGAGACATACTCCTACATGGGCGGATAAGGCCCCCGTAAAAGGGAAGCAATTTTGGGGGGGGAAAAAAAAAAAAGGGCGCGACGCCACAGCACATCTAACTTCTTTGAAGCTGTTTTAGGGGAAGAGATGAGATGTTTAATTTCCAGTTTTAGATTTTTGTAAAGTGTCCCCCGAATGTTTTTTGTAGATGAAGGGAAAAGTTGAGTGTCCTTGAAAAAGAGGGGATAGTTAAACTGGTATTTTTTTTTCGATTTTAAAAGGTGAAGAAATTGGGGTTTTTTAAAGGGATTGAACAAAAAAGGTTTGGGTTTTCCCCAATCAGGGAAAATTTTAGAAAGATCAGAAGTTTTGGGGGCTCGGGGCATCTCTCCGTGAAATAAATTAGTTTTCCCCGTTGAGTTTTGGGGCTAATAAACGACGTTTGAAAAATGCAGGGTAGAAACATCAGCCCTAGGAGTGGGGTAGGGGTTTTTTAGTTTTGACTTAAAGATCTGGGGGAAAACCACTATTGATAGATTTAGGAGAAGAACATTGTCCCCTCTACAAATAGCTGCAAAAAGAACGGTTTTAAAGGAAACTTTTAAAAAGAAGGTACAGAGAGAAGGGTAGAAACCCAATGAGGGGAAATTTGGAAATTAAAGATTTTGTGCCAGACTCTATTTAAAAAAACTTTTTTATATTCCCAAACCCAGCAAAAAATTTCACCGCCCAAAAAACCCAAAGGGGATGACCAAGGTTCAGTTTTGGAAAACTAGAAAATTTGCCGTAATTTGCCCTTTACGGAAAAAATCTGGGCGATCAGATAGAAGTTGTGAGCAAAAATTTCTTAAAAAAATTTTTTATTTAATATAAATTCAAAAAAATTTAAAAAAGGCAGGAAGTCAAAGCTATAGGAAAGGTAGTTTTGCAGGATTAGAAAAAGGTTTTTACCCTTCTTAGGACCGTTTGGATGTGAGCAAAAATTCCCCCAAGAAGGAAAGGGGGAAGTGATAACAAAGGGCGGAAAATTTTACCAGGCAAGGTGCAAAACACGAAGGCCCGTTTTTTTAGAAAAATAAAGGGGGGACCCCCAGTCATGGGGGGTTAGCCTTTCCGAGGGTCTAGGCCAGAAAAGGGCCAAAAAAAAAATCATTCCGAAGGGTTTTTAATGAAAGGGTAAAAATTTGTCAGAGGGGTGGAGGAGAAAAGGGGGAACAAGCCCTTCATTTAGCCAGGTGGAATTTTTTTGGGAAATGTTTTGAAACGAAGAGTTGCTTTAAAGTAGTGAAACCGCTGGGGGAGCCATCTGGGTTTAAGCAAAAGGAGGGAAAATGAAGAAGAATTTTTTTTAAAAAGATGTTAAATTTTCTAGAAAGCCAGAAAATCACGAGAGGAAAATTTGGGGTTCAAAAGATTGATATCACCGACATTACCGGGTGTCTTTTTTCTGTCTGTCTATAAACCCCCCCCCCCCCCCTCCTAAATCTGTCTCTTTTTTCTTACTGGGCTTTTATCTCCCCTGCCCCCAAATATGTCTTTTCTTTCCTACCCTTTTTTTTTTTAAATATTTTTTTCTCTGTCCCAAAATTTTCTCCCACTCCCCTTTTTAAACTTTCGGGCCCGCTGTCAATCTGTAGTCCCGTCTGTTTGTTTCTTTCCTACCGTTTTTTTTTTTCCAAACTGTCTCTGTTTCATTCCCCTCTCTACCACCCCTGTTAAAACCAAAACTGGCCCCGGGTATTTGTCTGGGCGTCTGTCTGTATGTCTGTCTGCCTTCCCCCTTGTCTGTCTTCCCGTCTTCATGTCTACTGCCCGGTCCCCTCTGGGCTGTCTATCTGCCTGTTTATCTACTGTCCCTCCTGTCTGTCCCGTCTGTCCCTTTGTCTGTTTTTCCTGTCCCGTCTTTTCGTCTATAAAGGGCCCGTATGTCTTTTTTGTCCCATCCCGCCTGGCTTTTGTTTTCCCCGTCTGTTTTTGATATCTGCCTGCCTGCCTGCCTGCCGGGCCCGTCTGTCTGTCCAACTGTTTGGGGGGGAGGGCCGTGGTGGCAGTGTAATCCCCTCTGATTTTTTTTTGCTCTATAAAGGGGTTTTTAAATTTGGGCTCTCCCTAAAACTTACGTTATTGAATGGGCATTTTTTGAATATTTCGCTGCCGCTTATTATCTACTTACTTTCCCAAATTTTCGCTTATTAAATAGAAAGACAGCGGCCAGCCGCCAGCCACCCAGCCAAACCCCCAGAAAAAGCCAAAAGATATGACCCCGCCAGTCAGCCAGACAGACCCAAAAAAGCCCCCCTTTCCCCGGTTTATTCAGAGGGGAAACTGCAGATGGGGAAAAATTTTTATATCAAAGAAAAACCCAAAGGGAAAAATTCTAAGGGAGGGGGGTTTTGAGGGGGGAAAAGTTGATAAAGGGGAAAAAAATTTGATAGGGGTACGTAGCTCATGCCCGCCTGGGGGATTCTGGGATCAGTCTGGGGGAGGGAAAAAGGGGACTCTTTTATTTTCTTCGGCAGGGGAAAAAAAAACAAAATATCAATGGAAAAGCCCAAAGCGATTTTCCCCTTCTATTGATTTTTTCCCCCATGTAAAAAGTTTTTGCGCAAAATAAATTAAAAACGAAAAGGTTTAAATTAATGCATATTTCTTGAAAGTCTCATAATGGCATTTCTTTTGTGTGTTTTACGATTTTTTATTTGATAATATTATAGAACAAACATTTCCGAAGATAACAGTATATATTTTATACTGATAACATTATATTACGTAGGTAAACTTGTACGGGGAGCGGAGCGGGTGGGCACTACATGGTGTGACGTCCCCGGGCGATGCATCAGGCCTTGTCTCTCGGTGGCCACGGTATAGGGCTCCTTTCCCATACCAAGCAGCTCTCGACAAGAAGCATCAACTTGCCCCAGCCACGAGCCTTGTGGGCGCCCTCCCCCTTCTCTCTCTCTTCTCTCTCTCTCTCTCTCTCTCTCTCTCCTCCTCTCTCTCTCTCTCTCTCTCTCTCTCCTCTCTTCTCTCTCTCTCTCTCTCTCTCTCTCTCTCTCTCTCTCTCTCTCTCCTCTCTCTCTCTCTCTCTCTCTCTCTCTCTCTCTCTCCCCTCTCTCTCTCTCTATATATATATATATATATATATATATATATATATATATATATGGAGAGAGAGAGAGAGAGCGGATCTCTCTCTCTCTCTCTCTCTCTCTCTCTCTCTCTCTCTCTCTCTCCTCCTCTCTCTCTCTCTCTCTCTCTTCTCTCCTCTCTCTCTCTCTCTCTTCCCCTCTCTCTCTCTTCTCCTCTCTCTCCTCTCTCTCTCTCTCTCTCTCTCTCCTCTCTCTCTCTCTCTCTCTCTCTCTCTCTCCATACATACATACATACACACACACACACACACACACACACACACACACACACAGACACAGACACAGACACAGACACAGACACAGACACACACACACACACACACACACACACACACACACACACACACACACACACACACACACCACACACACACACACACCGAAAATCCCACGCGTTAATAAGTCTAATAATTAATTCACAGGTTAGTTGGCTATTAGAATTACTCCTTAGATATTCAATCCTCCTCCTCCTCCTCCTCCTCCTCCTCCTCCCTCCCCCTCCTCCTCCTCCTCTCCTCCTCCTCCCCCCCCCTCTCAAACCTGTGACGGGCTTTGGTTCAGTAGGGTCCTGACAGTTAGTGACCACCATCGGGATTTAAGGTACCAGGGGTCACTGCTGCAGGAGGCATTGAAGTGTACGGCGTCCTACATGGAAAATACACAATCCGCAGTGGATTGAACGGAGCTGGGGCCTGATTGACAGGAACAGGAAAGTTTATGAGACGGCAGATAATGATAAGGATTATGATATAATATATTTGGACTTTAGTAAGGCATTTGACAAAGTACCACACGAGCGACTCTTAAATAAGGTTAGGGCTCATGGTATAGAGGGGAAGGTTCTTCATTTGATCAGAAACTTGGCTAAGTAATAGCAACAAAAGGGTTCAATTAATGGTTCCAAATCTGAATGGGACTGGTGACAAGTGGAGTTACACAAGGTCTGTTTTGGGCCCATTACTATTTTTGATTTACATCAACGACTTGGATAGTGGGATTAGCAGTGATATCAGCAAGTTTGCTGATGATACTAAGTTAGGTAGGATTATTGGATCACAGTCTGACGTAAACATATTGCAGGGAGACTTAGATAAACTTAACGAGTGGGCAGTCAGATGGCAGATGGAATTTAATATTGATAAATGTAGCGTTATGAATGTTGGTAGAAAAAACCCTGGTATAGATACACCATAAGCAATGTATCGCTGAAAAGATCAGAAGGTGAAAAGATCTTGGAGTGAGGGTGAGCCCAGACCTCCGACCTAGTAAACAATGTATTGAGGCCAGAAATAGAGCTAATAGAGGTATTAGGATTCATTACCAGAAGTGTTAAAAGTAGAAGTGCGGAAGTTATTCTAAAGCTTTATCTGGCTCTAGTCAGGCCTCACCTAGACTATGCAGTTCAGTTTTGGTCTCCATATTACAGGATGGATATAGTGTTGTTAGAAAAAGTGCAGAGAAGGATGATCAAAATGATACAAGGGATGCGTAACTTTAGTTATGAGAGGAGATTG
>JACEEZ010020917.1:318330-393330 GCA_016584305.1 Chionoecetes opilio
ATATATATATATATATATATATATATATATAATATATATATATAATATATATATATATATATATATAAGAGAAGTTACAGCAGTGCCGATTATTTAGGGTAAATATAAGAATTTAGGGTAAAATGGATTTAACTCTAGGGTAAGTTAAGCGGAGCTCATGGAAGGCCTGCTGGAGAGTCACAGTTTCCCGCTCAGTGCTCACTGAGCTGCCTTTGAGGGGTTCTGTGATGCTTGCTCCCATACCATGACCCTCTAATTTGGCTTGTCAGTTTGTTGGTACTGCAACTTTTGTACCCACACATCCAGATGGCTCCAACCAACCTTAGTACTGAGGAAAAGGCTCGTATTTTGGCCTGGAAGGTGGAAAATGTGTCAACAAAAGAAATAGCCAGACGCACAGGCCGTGCGGAACAGGCCATGATGATGTCACCATCACCATCATGTCATCATGTCATGGACGTGGGGACAGGCCGCCTGAAGATGGTCATACAAGCAAAGGGGAACATGACAAAATACTAAAAATAAAGAATAGTTTCATTTCCATGTGTTATTAATGAATACCTTAATATATTCCATGATGTTTATATTGGGGAGGAGGGGGCGCTCTATACTTTTTGCGGACACTGTATTCCTGCTGCGGAAACGGATGGAGAATGTCTGAGTATTGTCAGGTAAAACATTGAAATCATTTATTTTTTATATATAAACTGTTATCGGTGTATTTGGATGCTTGTGATGTATTTTTCTTTATGTATCTAGAGTGTAAGACAGGAAACCCTTGGTACTTAACCCTAAAATAGAGAGAGACGGGGAGGCCTAGTCTGGACTCGTGGAGATAAAATATGTCTTTAAAGTTTATTGTCACTGATTTCTTGCTCTATTGTAAGGGGGAACGTATGCTCGCGGCAGGGAGTCAAAAGTCGGGATTATAACCAGAAAAAAATTGTAGAAGAGCGATAACTATTTCTAACTAACTATAACTATTACTATACAGCGATATGTAAATGGTTTTCCTTGTCCCACTATCAATATACTTTTTACATACGCCTTCAGTGCTAAAATAAGACACTGGTTTCCTATCTTGATAATGCACACACACGTACTTACCAACAGCGACGTTACTGACGATACCTAATTGGCACCATATCAGAATAAACAAAAGCTCCTGTAGTGATATCATAATAACCACTACAACAATTTAATTACAACTAATAATAACAACAACTATGATAAAAACGATCATAAAATCAATATATAGCTTACCTTAGCCGGCCACGTTGAGGGAGTGTCCAAATCAACGTTATTTTCTTCATTCTGCGACTGGAAAGAAATTTATTGAATGAGTAGCTGGTTATGTCTGCTTGTTTAAGAGTATCACAGGTTATCTTGTTGAATAATGTGTGTGTGTGTGTATTTACCTAGTTGTATTTACCTAGTTGTAACATACAGGAAAAGAGCTATGCTCGTATTGTCCCGTCTCCAAATCTACTATTATCCAGCTTGCCTTTGAAGTCCTGAATACTTCTTGCATTAATCACTTTTGCATCAAGGTTGTTCCAGGCTTCTATGCTTCTATACGGGAAGCTGTATTTTTTTATATCTCTCGTGCATGTTGTCCTTTTCAATTTCTTCTCATGACCTCTTGTACTTCTATCGTCCCACACAAACAGATCTTCTCTATCAATTTTTTCCAGACCCATTGATGCTCTATACACTGCTATAAAATCTCCCCTTTCTCTTCTTTTCTCAAGAGTTGGGAGTTTTAGTCTTGAAACTCTTTCTTCATATGGTAAATCTCTCAGGCTTGGAACCATTTTTGTGGCTGCTCTTTGTATTCTCTCAATCTTCCTTATATCCTTCTTTTTATGTGGTGACCAAATCACTGCCGCATATTCCAACCTTGGTCGAATCAAAGATGTTATCAATTTCTTAATCATCTCTTCATCCAGATATTTGAATGCCATTCTTATATTCCTCAGCAACTGATATGTATCTCCTGTGATCTTGTTTATATGCTTCTCTGATGACAAATTGTCCGTAATCCATACTCCCAGATCTTTTTCGACCTTTGTTTTGATTATCCATTCATTTACCATCGAATACTTTCCTCTCTGTCTCTTTTTGCTACTGCCCATTTCCATCACTTTACACTTTTTTGCATTAAACTCCATTTCCCATAGTTGACTCCATCTGAAAATCTTATCTAGATCCTTTTCTAAATCCTCACAGTCCTCTTTACTTTCTACTTTTCTTAGTAATTTAGCATCATCAGCGAATAAACTCATATAACTATTTACTCCTTCTGTCATATCATTTACATAGACCAAGAACATCACTGGGGCCCATACTGATCCTTGAGGAACTCCACTTATCACACTGCACCATTCTGACTTCTGATCTTTACCTCCGCCAACGGAGTTGGAGAGGTTATGTTTTCACCCCGATCTGTCTGTCTGTCTGTCTGTCTGTTAGTGTACAGGATTTCTCAAAAAGTTGCGAATAGATTTGGACCAAACTCGGTACACCAAGTCCATTTGGTATAAGGAAGAACTGATTCAATTTTGGATGAAATCTATTGACAACTGTTGCCATGGCAGCCAATTGATGAAATATTCGGCCGGAGGTATGCGCTCATACTGAGTGCATATATATATATATATATATGCACTCATACTAGTGTGCATACTAGTTTATTACTGTTCTCATCTCTCTGTTGCTCAAAAAGTCTTCCATCCACTTCAGCAGACCACCCTTCAATCCTCCTACATGTTCTAGCTTCCAGAGCAGTCTCTTATGAGGTACCTTGTCAAATGCCTTCTTTAGGTCCAAGTATATGCAATCGACCCACCCTTCTCTTTCCTGTGTCACATCGATCACTCTCGAGTAAAAGCTTAATAAATTCGTTGTACGTGACATTCCTCCTCTAAATCCAAACTGGCCACCTGCGAGTGTGTTTGTCTCTTCCAAATATTTCAACCATCTGTCCTTCACAATTTTTTCACACATTTTTGCCACTACACTTGTTAATGATACTGGCCTGTAATTTAGTGGTTCTTCTTTGTCTCCTCCTTTGTGAATTGGCACAATATTTGCTCTTTTCCAATCAAGCGGGACTCTGCTCTCCTTGAGTGAACTCTCAATTACACTATGTAACTTTCCTGCTAGTTGGTTACTGCACTCTTTCATTATCCAGTTCGACACTCCATCTGGACCCGGGGCTTTTCTCACATCTTGACTTTCCATTAGCCTTTTTACTTCTATTACGTCTACTTTTACGTCTTCCATTATATTTTCTTTTGCTATTATATTTTCCGTTTTAAATTAACTTTCTCTTGTAAATACAGTCTGTAAGCACTTATTCATCACCTCAGCCTGTTGTAATGCATCTTCATACACTGCCTTCTACCTTCAGCTTATCTAGTCCTTCCTTGTTTTTCATTTTTCCATTAATATATCTATAGAAAAGTTTCGGTTCGTTCTTACATTTTTCTATTATATTCCTCTCATAGTTACTTTGTTCTTTTCTTCGGATTCTTACATATTCATTTCTAGTTTTTTTGTACTTCTCCCAAAGGTTGATACCTCCTTTTTTCCTCCAACTATTCCATGTTTTTTCTCTTTCTAGTCTTGCTAATTCACATATTCTGTTAAACCATTCATTTTTTTTCTTTTCTCTGATAACTATCCTTGGAACATAACTATATATTCCTTCGGTGTAGATTCGGATGAACTCATCCCATTTTTTCTGGGTACTCCTTGCTGCATGGAAACTACTCCAGTCTGTCTCTCCGAAGAATGTTCTTAATCCGTCAAAGTCTGCTTTTCCATAATTGTATCTTCCTTTCTTATGTTCTTCTCTTCTCCCCTCCTTTTGGCTATCATTTATTTCAAATTCAATAAGTACATGGTCGCTCTTTCCAAGTGGGCATTGATATTTTACTTTACTAATTACTTCCAGTTCTTTCGTCAATAGCAGGTCTAGTCTTGATGGTTCTTCGCTACCTCTGAATCTTGTGTTCTCTTTAATCCACTGAGTCATGATGTTATTCATTACCAAATCCAACAATATACCACCCCATGAGTTTTCTCCTCCTTCAATATACCATTCTTCCCAGCAAACTTCTTTGCATTTAAAATCTCCCATCAAAATTATGTTCTCACAATTTTCCATCGTATTCTTTAAACATTTGCTTGTGTCTCTTATCATGTCTCCATATTCCTCTCTCCCCCAGGAATTTGTCTTAGGTGGAACGTATGCGAGTACTAAGTCTCTTATTCTTCCTTTTTTCATCACCAACTCTACCTTCAACACCTCTGCCCTACCTTCTCCTTTTTCCACATTCCCTACTACCACATCCTTCCTTGTTAACACCATTACACCACCTCCCTTTTTCTGATTTCTGTTTCTCCTCCATACATTATATTGACCCTCCCCAACTGGCACATCCTCAGAATCACTCAGCTTCGTTTCTACTAGACCTAATATGTCTGGTTTCTTTGCTCTCAGGTAATCGTTTACTTCTGTTAATGTTGACACTAGCCCATTTATATTTGTGTACGATACCTGCCATCCTTTTTCATTTTCCTTTGAACTGTCTTCTCTTATTTTTTCTCTTTTAGATACCACTTCTTCAGTTTTTGGTCTAAAACTCTCCAATAGAATTTCTGTTTTTCCTCCTCCGTTCTCAATTCGTTTTTTTCTTTGGCTTCTTTAAACAGTACATTCAAACTGGCTCTTTCTTCCTCATTCATATCTTTTCTTATCCATATTTTCTTATATTCTTCTGTCTTTGCCAGTTTCCATGCCTTAGACCAGCGGTCGGCAACTTGCGGCTCCGGAGCCGCAAGCGGCTCTTGCAAAAGACCTGTGTGGCTCCTGCCACCTACTTAAAAATATCCAAATTATCGTAAAAAAAAAATTTGAAATAAAATACTGGCATTGATAGCCGCAGTACAAAAGTGTATGTGACCTAGGTCTTAAGTCTCTAGGAAAATATAGGGATGATTCTTATACTTATTAACTTGTACTTGTTCATAATTTCCATACATAATTTACACTGCGGCTCCATCAGCACTGCTTTTCTGCCAAGTTTGAAGAAACTGACTCTTCTCAAATTCTTGGTTGCCGACCTCTGCCTTAGACAATATATCTAGTGCTGTATTTTGTGACCTAAACTTAACTTTCAAGGAGCGGGCCCCTCCCTCTTCATATTTCCCTAACCTGTGTATCTCTTCTATTTCTTCTTCTATCTCCGTATTTTCTTCTACTACTTTAAATATTTCTTTTGACACTTTCTTTTCTTCCTCTTCTTTTATGTTTTTCTTGGGCAGCACTTTTTCCTTCAAACCAAAAATGATGACATTTCTTTTTGTCCACCGTATCTCTTATTAAATGTTCCTTTTGTTTGATTACTTTTACTACTTTTTTGGTCAGATTATTCTTTTCATTTTCTTGATCTTCTATTATCTGGCGTAAGTTTTCTTGGTCTTTTTCTTTTTCTATCTTCCATGTCTTTCTTTCATCTTTCATTCCTCTTGTGTCATTTTCCATTTCTTATGTACTGAATACATTTCTGCGTGCATTTTCTCTACCGTTTCATCGTCTTGTTTTTTATTTAATTCGTCCACTCTATTTTTTTAAATAGTATTATCCTTTTCCAGGACGAACACTCTTTTTTCCATCTTATCTAATTTGTCCATTAGATCGTGTACCACACTTTCCAGCATTACGACTCTTCTCTGGTTCATTTTCAGCCCTAATACGTCTTTTTCCTTGATATCAAAACCATCGAACGGTGTTCTGGCGGGAGTTTCCATCTTGTTTACGTTTGTCACTCTCAATTTTTTCACTTTTTTTAGGCTAATCATATGGAGACGGGACTACTAAACTTCATAGCTCTCACCTGTAGATACTCAAGGTATTTTGTGGTCATCTGCGTCCTTGTTTGGCCACAACAGCCAGTCACAATAGACAGTTGTGTTTGGAGCTTTCTGAGCGCGTCTGATACACACAGCTGATCAGCTATGTGTGTGTGTGTCAAGATCTGAATTTTTTTTTTTTTTTGCCAATAAAAATGTGAAATGCAGTGAAAATATTGTAGGTAAAGAAAATATCTGATTACACACACACATACACACAGTACACACACACACACACACACACACACACACACAATCAACACACAACATTCTCAAACTGTCACTTCCACCCCGTCCTATATCTTTGCATTGATCACTTAAAAAAAAAAATACTAATAATAATTATAATAATAAATAAAACTTATCACCACTGCACAACCATTTCTTCCCCTACAGCGGCCTCCTGCACCTCCACAACCATTTCTTCCCCACAGCGGCCTCCTGCACCGCCGCCGCCAGCCGTCACCGAGGCCACCGCACCACTGACAACTGTCGAATCTCACTACAGCTGCTGGACACTGCACAAGATTAGCCATTTGTGACTTGTGCGTGTGACAGCGGCTATTGTGAACATTCTTCCCCGCCCTGACAAACGCCATTTTCCGCCACGCAAAACATAAGACTATAAGAAAATAAGGAAGCTACAAGAGGCCGCGAGACCTACACGCAGGGCTGTATTATCCATAAGGCTAACTAGGCAGGTATAGATGTGATATAGTAGTTTTTTTCATGTTGGGCGCTCTCTCTCGCTCGCTCCCTCGCGTTCTCTTCTCTAAGTAACAACAGCAAGGTATAGATGTGATATAGTATTGTTTTTTCAATGTTGCGCGCTCAAGCCTAGGTAGGGGTCCGCCAATTTTTTTTTGCCCAGGCATTATGAAAAAAATTGTGAATAGAATAGTTACTCTTCACGTGACCCTCAATATGGATAGAGTTACGTACTGGTGTCTAGTACCTAGCGTGCCGGGTCAGTGGTCCGGTGTGGTGGCGTGAAAGATTGAAGTCCCGGAGGGCAGTGGATGTATGTATAGTCTTTCCAATGTATCAAGTCACTTTAGTTGATTTGATTTCTACCCATTACCATCATAATCATATATTATGATGGTAATGATTAATCATATCATATCATACATTCCTACTCTCCCCCTATGGTGAGCGAACAATACCTCCCTCACAAGGGGGAAGGGGAAAAAAACTACCACTCTACTGATAATTGATTGGAGGGTTGGTTGATAATTTTCACAAGTGACTTGATAAAATGGAAAGACTAGGCATCTATAGTAGGGTGGTCCTTAAAAATAAAATTTCGAAATTAGACCGGGACGCCCACTAATATTGTTCCTTTTGTGGTAGAAATAGGCCTTAAAATATATAAAAAATAGATTTTAATATTTACAGGTCGCCCAAGCAACTTATATATTTGTGTTAACAGTATAGGTCCAGCGCTGCGCAATAGGATATTCATTCCAAGTTTATCGGGTTTTGCGCCACAGAGTTCGTTACCATGGCAACGGTGGTTGTTTGATTGTTGGCACCGGGTGACGAGACTCCCGCGCAAAGGCCCCAGCTGTGCGGGGGAGGCAGCAGATTTGGTCTGAGAGGTGGTGGAGCGCGCTGCACGATTTTTGCTGCAGGTGAGTGCCCTTTTGTAGTAATGATTTACCACAAATTAAACTTTGTTTTATCCCATTGTTTATCTTTCTACGATGCATTATGACAATTGTATTGAACATTGAATCGAAAATGGTCGACACGACTTGTGTAATGTATATGCCCCCCCGTTGTTGTGTAAAACATTTCCCTCCCGTAATGGGTAAACGCCGAACGCTAAACGTTCCATTTGATTTTGCAGGATCGCAATGTGAGTCGCAATGACTGCTACTCGCGCAAAAACTTCAGTGTATCTGGTGGGGGCGGTCGATGATGACATTAAGGGATCTAAGCTCCCGTCTAAGCGCCAGGCTTTGGCATACTTCTTCAACCTTCACCTGGACGGCAAGATGCCTGTGAAAGATGCAGCAGCCCGGACTATCGATATAGTTGCGCCCTTCTGGAATCGCGCTCGGATTCCGATTCAAAAGGAACAGCGATGCCGTGAGAAGGTGCTGAAGCTCTTTGTCACGCGGCAGACACTCAAGAAGTACCGCAGCCGGAAGTCGGCGACCCAGGCAAACAACGAGAAAGCGTTCGTCGACGTTCTGGACGACCTATTCGACGTGGCGCACGCCGACGCGCTCTCCATTAAGAACAACGAGGACAGGGCATTCTTGCTGGCTCAACGTGAGAAGGGAAGGCGCGGTTGCATGACGACGGTGGACAAGACCCTCGCGGAGAAGGATAAACGAAAGGACAAAGCCGAGAAGAGGACTGAAAAGCGACGTCGCCGCGCTGACGAGATGTCGGCCTCGACGAGTGCCGTGGCGACTCTGGCGTCTTCGTCAAACAGCAGCGATGCGTCGTCGACTCTTCAGCAGCGTAAGAATCCGAGGATGAGGCTACCGGAGCCTTCGAGTGTACGGTATTCCCTCCGAAGCGCGGAAGGAAGGGGATTATGTCACCAAACTTGGCAGCCGCGCTGGACCGGCACAAGATCTCGGACCGACAGGCAGTGGCTGTCACCGGCGAGACAGCCAAGAGTCTCGGTCATGACATTCAGGAAATAGTGATGAACCGAAGCACGATTCGTCGGAACCGACTGCAGCATCGAAAGGAGTCTGCTATGAAGCTGAAGGAAGAGTTTGTCACGAGCGGGCCCCTCGTTGTCCACTGGGATGGAAAGCTGATGCCGGACATCACCGGGCACAGCTCCGTGGACCGCCTTCCTGTCCTTGTTTCCGGCAAGAGGCTTCTGCAGCTCCTGGGTGTCCCAAAGCTGCCGACAGGGACGGGTCGTGCACAGGCCGACGCCGTGACGCACTGTATTAAGGACTGGGGCCTCGAGAGCAACGTCCGTGCGATGTGTTTTGACACAACCAGCTCCAACACGGGCCAACTGAACTGTCTGCTCATCAAACGAGACCTCGGCGTCCAGATTCTGCACCTGGCGTGTCGCCACTATATCATGGAGCTGGTCATTGGCGCCGTCTTCACGGCCTGCATGAGTTGTAGCTCGGCGCCGGAAGTGATGCTCTTCAAGCGATTCCAGGCGCAGTGGCGCTCCATCAACCAGGCAGACTTCGATGACGCTTTCACGAGCGACGACGTGATGCCCGAGATCATTGATGTGAAGGACGACGTTCGTCCTCGAACAGCAACTGGACGAACAGCAGCAGCGCGATGATTACAGGGAGATGCTAATCCTCGCGCGTGCCTTCCTTGGTGGCGGTGTGACGGCGCCGTTTCGGTACCCGGGACCCATTCATCATGCACGGTGGATGGCCAAGGTCATCTACTCCTTCAAAGTATGGCTCTTCCGCCGCCAGTTCCGGCTCACGGTACGAGAGGAGTCTGGCCTTCGCGACATCTGCGTGTTCGCCGTCAGGCTGTACCTGAAGGCCTGGCTCACGGCGCCCCTCACCGCCGCAGCCCCCAAAAGCGACCTGGAGCTGATGAAAGCTCTGGCCGCTTACCCGAACCGGGTGATCAGAAAAGCGGCCAGAGCGAAGCTGGCAAAGCACCTCTGGTATCTTTCAGAGGACCTTGTCGGCCTCGCTCTCTTCGACCGCGCCGTCCCGTTTGCCACGAAGGCACTAATGGTATCGGCGATGGAGGTAGAGGCGGATGGGAGCGAGGACGACAGGCAGATCCCGCGTGCCCAAGTCGAGTTCGCTTCTGTCATCGGCAAGACGGTGGTTGACTTCGCAACTGCGAACTCACGGCGCATCTTCGAGCGCCTGAACCTGCCCAGCGGCTTCCTCGATGTCGCGCCAGAGGAGTGGGAGGATCGTGAAGACCAGGAAAGCTGCGGAGACGGTCCAGTGCCTGCACGTGGTAAATGACCACGCCGAGCGCGGTGTGGCGCTGATCCAGAAGTTTAGCGGCTCTATCACTCACGACGAGGAGCAGCTGCAGTTTCTCGTTCGTGTGGTCGACGATCATCGTCGCCGCTACCCTGACGCGCTGAAGCGGACCGTAGCCGGACAGTAAACAAACCTGCCTTGTACAGTAACGTACATAGTGAACACAACTGCATGAGTCACAGTGACGTACACAGTCACAGTGAACACTGAAAACGCCTGCTTGGTACAGTGTGAACGCAGTAAACACCTTTGTCTGATACAGTGACGTACATAGTGAATACGCCTGTCTGGTACAGTGAACAATACAAGTGAATACACAGTAGAAATGCATAAAACACTCGTTTAAGACGGCTATAGCTAACTGCTGTTGAGAAAGGGGAGACATAGATCAGCTATTTGGCATACAGACTGGTTATTGATTCAACTTTTTTTGGAAGGATTAAATCACGATTAATTTTGGAATTTAAATGATTCAGTCACCGTTTTATTCATGGATAATTAATAATTTTGAAAAAAGATTCTTTCCGATTCAACGAATCAAATTATATTTGTTATCCGATGTTTGATTCACCATTGAAATAGCATTGCAGTCTTTTTGATTCAATCAGTCTTGTTTCTATGCGGATTTTGATTCAATCATGATTCATGAATCAAACAAGTTGGTGGTGAATCAGTTCTTTGATTCAAGGGATTTTGATTGATCGATTTCAATCGATTCAATCAGAGTCGACTCAATAACCAGTCTGTTGGCAAAACACCGTAATGTTAATATAATGTGACGTTAAAAGTTCCTTGGGCGACGCCTAAATATTAATATTTATTTTTTACATTTTTTACGTGACATTTCTGCCTCTAAAGGAATATTATTTTGGGGAGTCCCAGCAAAAAATAAAAAGAATATTTTCGCTCATATACCTAAGGACCACCCTAATCTATAGGCATCTATCTAGTTACCAAACACTACCCTTACACCCGGGACTCCCACCAGAAGGAGCCCCCACCAAACGCTGGGGACTTAAGACAATTGAACTCATTACCAAATCAAATATACCAAAGTCAAAAATCATTCCCTCCACTGCCCCCCAGACCCCACACCCTCAGACCAACTGCTATAAATTCATGCGTAAATGTACATACTTTTCATCTATATTTTCAAGGAGACCGAAAAGGCAGAAGACCAATATACTCCAGACCCATTTAGCTATATATAGTTCGTCACTGTTGTTCCATTTAAAAAGTTTCAACTATTATTAATTACATTAATCTATTTGAGCTGTAAAATTATCTAAGTATCAAATGTTAGTAAATGCGAGTTAGTAATAGTGGTCGTCTAGTTTTGTAGTATTTTGTTCAAAACTTATATATTGATAAGATTTGTGAGTGCATCGAACTCATTAACCTCTTCACGGCCAGATCTTTCCTTTGCTATAAAAAAATAGTCTGTTAACCATAAAATTACGAAAGGTAACTGAATATACCAAATAAGTTAGTGGACAAGGATACTAAACAGGTCATATCTATAAAATATTCCTTGTATTCTAAAAATTGTCTAATGTTAACCAAATTTAAATTTAAATTACGTTCTGGACCTCAAAGGGTTAACAGCTTCGCATAGAATTGTGGGTATACGGATATTATTATTATTTATTTTTTTTTTTTTTTTTTTTTTTTTTTTTTTTTTTTTTTTTTTGCTACATAGTTTGTGGGTTATTTTACACACTTCATCTCCCCCCCCTTAAGGGTCACGTCATTTTTTAACGGCCTCTTACTCATTTAAATTCATAAGAGGTGGATTTCAGAGAGAACAAAATATACATCATTTTTATTCTCAAGATTATCTGCCAGAGACATTCACCCATACAAGCCATATTTATTATATAACTATTACACATATTTACAGAGAACAAGAAAAAAGAAAATCACATTAATCAGAGCTATGTAGTTAACCTCTCGAGACCCAGAACGTAATTTCCATTGTTATATAACCACCATTCGACGATTTTAATGAACATAAACAATATCATATAGGTATGACCTGTTTAGTATCTCTTTGTCTACTAACTAATTTGGTATATTGAGTTACTTTTCATAATTTTTTGGCTCTACAACATAAGATTTTTTATAGCAAATGAAAGATTTGGGCGTGAAGGGGTTAACCTGCTAAGCGAGGTTGATAGTTGACACGCAGTTTGTTCAGATAACCTAAAATACTGCCTGGACCAACAGTGTGAATCTCTTGCTGTACATTCTCCTCCGTAACCTTCACTTCATCAGCGACATAAACATCGTAAGCCTCTAACACATCTTCTAAAGCCTCCCTGGCGACTCCGTGCCAAGGTCATCTAGCATAGAGAAGGCATGATAGAGGGATAAAAATCTTAGCTAAGTTCTAAGTCATCTAGCATAGAGAAGGCCTGATAGAGGGACAGTAACTTTTGCTAAGTTCTAAGTCTCTTCACCTGCAGGCTTGAGTCTCACGTGAGCGCAGTGATATACTACTTCGTATTTTGTTTCAGTTATCTGCAGAATATATCAGTTGTGCTAGACAATGTTTTCCTGCGTCCTTACCAATACGGGTACAGGACGCGTGTGGCACCAGGCACGCCTTCCCAGTATAAGAAGACTTCCTTCGGAATTGTTTTCTTTGCCCTTTCTGGCCTAGATCCTCGGAAGGCTTACGGTCCTGACTGAGTCCCTCCTATTGTTCTCAAAAACTGTGCTTCTGTGCTTGCACCCTGCCTGGTCAAACTTTTCCGTCTTTGTCTATCTACTTCCACCTTTCCTTCTTGCTGGAAGTTTGCTCACATCCAACCTGTTCCTAAAAAGGGTGACCGTTCTAATCCTTCAAACTACCGTCTTATAGCTTTGACTTCCTGCCTTTCTAAAGTTTTTGAATCTATACTTAATAAGATCCTTAAGCATCTATCGGCTTACAATCTTCTATCTGATCGTCAGTACGGTTTCCGTAAAGGGCGATCTACTGGCGATCTTCTAGCTTTCCTAACTGAATCTTGGTCATCCTCCTTTAGGGGTTTCGGTGAAACTTTTGCTGTTGCCCTTGACATATCAAAAGCTTTTGATAGTCTGGCACAAATCTTTAATTTCCAAACTACCCTCATTCGGTTTCTATCCTTCTCTCTGTACCTTCATCTAAGTTTCCTTTCAAACCGTTCTATTGCAGCTACTGTAGACGGACATTGTTCTTCTCCTAAATCTATCAATAGTGGTGTTCCCCAGGGCTCTGTCCTATCACCCACTCTTTCTATTATTCAGTAATGATCTTCTAAGTCTAACTCAAAGCCCTATCCACTCCTACGCTGATGATTCTACCCTGCATTTTTCAACGTAGTTTATTAGACGTCCAACTCAACAGGAACCAAGTGATTCATTGAGAGATGCCACCGAACACCTAACTTCTGATCTGTCTATAATTTCTGATTGGGGCAAAGCAAACTTTGTTTAATGCCTCAAAAACACAATTTCTTCACCTATCTACTCTACAAAACCTACCAGATAACTATCCTCTCTTCAATGACACTCAACTGTCGTCTCCTTCTACAATGAACATTCTAGGACTATCCTTTACTAAAAATCTGAACTGGAAATCTCTCATCTCATCTCTTGCTAAAACAGCTTCTAAGAAGTTAAGTGTGCTGTGGCGTCTGCGTCCTTTTTTTCCTCCCTCCCAGTTGCTTGCTCTCTACACGGGCCTTATCCGCCCATGTATGGAGTATGTCTCACATGTTTGGAGAGGATCCACTCGTACAGCTCTCCTAAACAGGGTTGAGTCAAAAGCTTTTCGTCTCATCAACTCCTCCTCTCCTCTGACTGACTATCTTCAATCTTTAAATCACCGCCGCAATGTTGCTTCTCTTGCTCTCTTCTACCGTTATTTTCATGCTCACTGCTCTTCTGAACTTGCTAACTGCATGCCTCCCCCACTCACGCGGCCTCGCTGCACAAGACTTTCTACTCATTCCCATCCCTATTCTGTCCATCTTCCTAATGCAAGAGTTAATCAGTACAAGACTCCTCCCGAACTAAATTGGCCTACCCCTTTGTTTTTATTTTATTCTCTTACTGTCTTCTTTATAGGGACTGGCAACTAAGCGGGCTTTGTGTTACCCATTTTTGTTGTGCCCTTGGCCAGTTCCCTGTGATAAAAAAGATAGTTTGTTTTTGATAAAAAATATTGGTGGAGAAAAGTGCAAATGCAGAATATGGCTTTCAGTTTCCTTTTTTTTAATACCTTCTGGTGTTAAACTGCTTATATACATGTATGCAAATTATACTCTAATAAAAGATTTCACCTTTCTTTGTAACTATATTAGTTTTATAAATTACCTCAGAAGAAAAAAAAAGCTATCGGAGAAGAATGCATGTAGAAAATATAGGTACCAGAATCACAATAGATATAACTATACCTCTATATATACCTCTATCTCTGCACTCTTTTTGCCGTTCATTCTGGCGTGGTGGCAATCTGTGTATTCAATAAACTTTGTTAAACCCTCGAGACCCAGAGAGTAATTTCCATTTTAATTTGGGTACCATTGAGATTAATTTAGTAATTACAAGCATTATTTTATAGATATGACCCGTTTAGTACCTTTGTCCACTAACTAACATGGCATATTCAGTTACTTTTCGTAATTTTATGGCTAACAACGGACGATTTCATATAGCAAAGGAAAGATCTGGGCGTGAAGGGGTTAAGTGTAAATGGTCTAGATGGAATCAAAGTACCTTATAGCCTCTGTAAACACTAGTAAATACAGTGGAAGAGGAGGATTTAATAATAAAGAAATGTATATATATTTTATTAAAGATGATTTGCCACAGAAAGTAATACATACAAACCATACAAGTTATTATTACACATATTTACAGATAACAAGAAAATCACATTCACAGCTATATATTTAAACTACTAAGGGGTTGATACGTAGCTTGTTCAGATATCCTAAAATACTGCCTGGACCAATAGGGTTAATCTTTTGCTGTACATTCTCCTCAGTAACCTTAACTTCATCAACGACATCATTATCATAAGCTTCTAAATTATCTAAAGGATCACTGGAAACTGCCTGTGAATCTGTTGTAAGGAGTGCAGAGTCTTCCTTTTCTAGTCCCTCTGTATCTGCTACCTGACTTCTGCCAAGCTTATGGTAACCCGACGCGTGGTGATCGGTTTGGTATTCAGAATGGTGGGTGTCGTGTTTACTATAAGACTGATCCTGGTGATCTTTTTCTTCATAGTGTTTAGAGCTGCTATGTTCGTACTTATTAGCGTGTTTGTAATATTTCGTTTCTCTGTAGTCATATTTCTCCCTTTTAGTTTTGTGGTCGTCGTAGTCATTGTACCCGTATTCATCATAGTTCTTGCTGTCGTGCTTTTGTCCATAGTACTCTGTGTCATAGTCATCGTAATTTCCGTCATATCCGTATTCATCGTAGCCATAGTTATTGTCGTATCCCCCATGCCCGTCATCATATTTATCATTGTAATAGTCTGTTCTGTAATCATCGTAATGCTTGTTAGAGTCATATTGCTTCCCATAGTACCCATCATAGTCCCTGTAGTGCTGTTTGTCATAACTACTGCCATAGTCATTGTACTTTCCAGAGTCAAAGGTATAGTACTTCCCATCCTCAATGTAATCATAGTACTTGCCATTCTTGTGATAGCTATAGTAATGTCCTCCCTTGTAGTACTTTCCTTCATCGTAGTCTATTTCATAGTACTTATCGTTTGCATAGTAACTTCTGTGTTGGTCAAAATCATGGAAATTTTCATTCTATAGTACTTTCCTTTGATTAGCCCCATCGGTACTTTCCGCCATCTTTAGTACTGCCATACTTTAAGTCATAGTACTTTCCCCTTATATAGTCTTTCCCCTCTATTATCAAAGTTATATCTTCCCCTCCTATTGACTTTCCATCTTTGTATATAGTACTTCCTCCTGCATGATAGTACTTAACATGGTCATTTTCTGAGTTTATCATAGTTTTTTATAGAGTCCCTTTTCCAGTATTTTTCCTCCTTAGTACCCCCTTTCATTGTTTTTATGGCCGTATCCCTCTTTTTAATAGTGTTCATAGAGTCCCCTTTAGTACTTTTCCGTGGGGTTCGGTCATTGTACTTCCATCCCTTTGTATCCCTTCGTTAAGTTTGTTTCCCCTTCCTTTAGTACTTCCCGCTCTTATTCAATGTCCCCAAATACTTCCATTTTTTAATGACCCTCTTTTTGTCCATGTAAATTCCCCCTATATATTTTTTCCTCATTTTTAAAGTCCCCTGTCATGTCTTTCCTTTTTAGTACGATTTCCCTTGTCATAGTACTTCCCTCCTTAGTACTTTCCTGGTTGTATCAAGGGCCTGTCTTGCCTCTTTTTTTATCTCCATCTCGCCAAAAAAATAGTCTTCCCCCTTATAGTACTTTTCCTCTTTTAGTTTTTCATAGTCTTCCATCTTTAGTACTGCCCTGGTTGTTGATATGTATTTTCCCCATAGTAGTACTTTCCATCATTGTATTTTGTCCTGGGATTTTTTTTCTTGTAGTCTTCCCTTTTCCTGGTCGTATTTTATGGGACCTCCCCTGTGTGGTCATTGTACTTCCCTCCTTTTGGGTTTTGCCCTGCCTGGTCATTGTATTCCTCCATGCTGCCTGGTCGTGTTTTTTCCCTTTCCTGTGACTATAGTCATGGTCTGCCATGGTCTTTGTTTTTTTCACTGTACTGGGCCTAGTTAACCCCTTCATATTTAAGCCCAAGTAGTCTTCCATCTTATAGTACTTCCCGGTTTAATTATGTCATGTACTTCCCACCCTTATAGTATTTTCCCTTTTGTTAATATAGTACTTCCCCCTTATAGTCTTCCCCTTTTTAGTCAATGTCATAGTATTTTTCCCTTCCTTTAGTACTGCCCCTTGTTGCTATAGTATTTTCCCCCAAATTAGAAACTTTCCCTTTGTATCAGGTCTAGTATTTTCCGTTTGTAGTACTGTCTCCCATCAAGTACTTTCCTCCTATATATTTTCCAAATTTGTAGTCAGTCATAGTACTTCCTCTTTGTGTATCTGCCTTCGTTATAAGGTATTTCCCTTTATAGTATTTTCCATCATTGTATTCATGTCATAGTACTTCCCATCTTTGTTGTACTGACCGTGTTCGTTGATAGGGTAGTATTTCCCTTCATAGTAGTACTTTCCATCATTGTAGTTCATGTCATGGTACTTTTCATCATTGTAGTCATAGTACTTCACATGGTCGCATTTATGGTACCTCCCATGATCCTGGTCATTGTACTTCCCTCCATGGTATTTATCATTATATTTTCCTCCATGATTATAATCATGGTCCCTGCCATGGTCATTATACTTTTTACCGTGACTGAAGTGGTCGTAGTCATCCCTGTCATAGTAGAGGTCATAATAGTCTCCATCTGTATAGTACTTTCCGTGGTTGTAATCTATGTCATGGTACTCGCCATCATTATAGTATCTTCCATACTCGTTCAAGTCATAGTACTTCCCATCCTTATAGTACTGCCCGCTCTTATAGTCAATGTCATAGTACTTCCCATCCTTATAGAACTGACCATGCTTGTTGTAACTATAGTACTTGCCGCCATAGTAGTACTTTCCATCATTGTAGTCAATGTCATAGTACTTTCCGTTCTTGTAGTACTGTCCATCCCTGTAGTCATAGTACTTTCCGTCCATATAGTACTTTCCATGGTTGTAGCCCAAGGTCATAGTACTTTGCCGTCTTTGTAGTATCTGCCATCGTCGCCAAAATCATAGTGCTGTCCTCCCTTATAGTACTTTCCATCATTGTAGTTCATGTCATAGTACTTGCCATCTTTGTAGTACTGCCCGTGTTCGTTGATAGGGTAGTACTTCCCTTCATAGTAATACTTTCCATCATTGTAGTTCATGTCATGATACTTTTCATCATTGTAGTCATAGTATTTCACATGGTCGTATTTATGGTACCTCCCATGATCCTGGTCATTGTACTTCCCTCCATGGTATTTATCATTATATTTTCCTCCATTATTATAATCATGGTCCCTGCCATGGTCATTATACTTTTTACCGTGACTGGAGTGGTCGTAGTCATCCCTGTCATAGTAGATGTCATAGTAGTCGCCATCTGTGTAGTACTTTCCGTGGTTGTAATCGATGTCATGATACTCGCCATCATTATAGTATCTTCCATACTCGTTCAAGTCATAGTACTTCCCATCCTTATAGTACTTCCCGCTCTTATAGTCAATGTCATAGTACTTCCCATCCTTATAGAACTGACCATGCTTGTTGTAACTATAGTACTTGCCGCCATAGTAGTACTTTCCATCATTGTAGTCAATGTCATAGTACTTTCCGTTCTTGTAGTACTGTCCATCCCTGTAGTCATAGTACTTTCCGTCCATATAGTACTTTCCATGGTTGTAGTCAAGGTCATAGTACTTGCCGTCTTTGTAGTATCTGCCATCGTCGCCAAAACCACAATACTGTCCTCCCTTATAGTACTTTCCATCATTGTAGTTCATGTCATAGTACTTGCCATCTTTAAAGTACTGCCCTTGTTCGTTGATAGGGTAGTACTTCCCATCATAGTAGTACTTTCCGTCATTGTAGTCCATGTCATGGTACTTTTTATCATGGTAGTCATAGTATCTGATGTGTTTACCATAGCGGTCACCAGGCTTGTGGTGTTCATCGTAGCGGTCACCAGGCTTGTGGTGTTCATCGTAGCGGTCGCCAGGCTTCTGGTGTTCATCGTAGCGGTCGCCAGGCTTCTGGTGTTCATCGTAGCGGTCGCCAGGCTTCTGGTGTTCATCGTAGCGGTCGCCAGGCTTCTGGTGTTCATCGTAGCGGTCGCCAGGCTTCTGGTGTTCATCGTAGCGGTCGCCAGGCTTCTGGTGTTCATCGTAGCGGTCGCCAGCTTCGGGTTTTCATCGTAGCGGTCGCCAGGGCTTCGGGTGTTCACGTAGCGGTCGCCAGGCTTCTGGTTTCTCGTGGGGGCCGCCAGGCTTCGGGTGTTTCTCGTAGGGTCGCCAGGCTTCTGGTTTCTCGTACGTCCCCGGGCTTCTGGTGTTCATCGTAGCGGTCGCCAGGCTTCTGGTGTTCATCGTAGGGGGTCCCCCAGCTTCTGGTTTCATCGTACGGTCGCCGCTTCTGGTGTTCATCTAGGGGTCGCCGGCTTCTGGTGTTCATCGTAGGGTTCGCCGGCTTCTTGTTTCTCTAGCGGTCGCCGGCTTCTTGGGTTTCTCGTAGCGGTCGCCGCTTCTTGTGTTCTCGTAGCGTCGCCAGGCTTTTTGTGGTTTCATCGTACGTCGCCAGGCTTCTTGGTTCATCGTAGCGGTCGCCGGGCTTCTTTTGTTTCGTAGCGGTCCCCCAGGCTTTTTGGGTTTTTATCGTAGCCCCGCCGGGCTTTTTTGTTCATCGTACGGTCGCCAGGTTTTGTGGTTCCCCTTTCAAATGGTCCCAGCTTGGGGCGCATCATAGCGGTTTCCCTAGGCTTGTGGTCGCCTCATAGCGATCGCGGTCTTTGCCAACTGCTTGCGGGGGCCGCCGGTCAGGAGGATCAACACGTACTTTTTCCAGGTTGTGTTGACGTGCGGGACCGTCCCTGCAGCCTCCCCTCCGTGCTGGTTAGGACTTCACGGACTTTACCCCCTTGGGTGGGAGGGTGGGGGTGTTGCCGCTGTAGGAATCCCGAGTGATGTGGCACGTGAGCGAGCCAGACTGGGACAGGCCCCCATAAGAAACCAAAATGTGAAGGGGCAGTGTAAACAGAGCCACCTGCTGGTTTTTGCACCATAGGACAAGCCAGAATGTGAAGAGGCAGTGTGAACAAGCCAGACTGGGACGGGGCCCATAAGAAGACCCCGAATGTGAAAAACCCTGTACAAGCCAACGGGGTTTTTTTACCCCCCATAGGGGGAACCCCGAATGTGAAGAGGCCTTGGGTGTGGGCCCTGGCCGGGGTGTGGGTGCCCCTTTTGGGTGGGGGCGGGCCGGGGTGCAAGCTTCCGTCCTCCAAATGCGCCGTTTGGTCCGAAAAATAAGTCCAGGTAAAAAGCGCGTCGCGTAGGCGGGGGCAGCCGTTGTCGCAGCCAATGCCCCCACAAATCAGGCCTCCAATTATCGCATGGCAAAAATCACATCATGGAAATTATGAAGCAAATTTTTAATTTATTTTTAAATTCCCAATCATTTCTCACCCCTCACCCTCCCAACCAGGTTTACCAAACTTACCCGCGGACATAGGGGGCCAGGGCAGCTCGACACACCAGGCCGCTGCCGCCTCCCCTCCCCCCATCCCATCACATAAACCCAAATCAATGATAGGTGTAAGCCAGGCCTCTACTCTTCCACCACCCTAGGCTTGTCATTAACCCCCTGAGGCCTAGAACTTAATTTACTTTGTAATTTGGCTACCATTAGACAATTTTTAGTGAATATAAGCAATATTTTTAATTTAGACTATTTATACCTTTTCTACAAAATTTGGGTATATTTGTTACGGGTAATTTATGGCCCCAAAAACAAACTTTTTATAGCAAAGGAAATATTGGGGGTGAAGGGTTAAAATTTTTTATAAAAAAATAATCAAGTTTCTACTATGCCCTTTTACCAAAGGTTTTTCCCTCACCCATTGAAATATCGCCCATTATTAATTAGAAAATAGTTAAATAGTCGCTAACCTTCCCCAATGGAATCACCAAAAATTATTCCATAAACAAAAGTACACTTCAGTCATTGATCTATAATAATATAAGCGAAAGTGTGTGTCTGTGTCTGTCTGTCTGTCTGTGTGTGTGTCTGTGTCTGTGTCTGTCTGTCTGTCTGTGTGTGTGTCTGTCTGTCTGTCTGTGTGTCTGTCTGTCCTTCTTCTGGTTTTGTGTCTTCTGTCTTCTGTCGTCTGTGTCTGTCTGTCGTCTGTCTGTCGTCTGTGTGTTGTCTGTCTGTCTGTCTGGGTGTGTGTGTCTGGTGTTGTCTGTGTGTGTGGTCTGTTGTGGTCTTGTGTTCTGGGTGTTTGTCTGTGTTGCTGTGTCTGTCTGTCTGTGTGTGTGTGTCTGTGTGTGTCTTGTCTGTCTGCTGTGTGTGTGTGCTGTGTGGTCTGTGTCTGTCTGTCTGTGTGTGTGTTCTGTTGTGTCTGTGTCTGTCTGTCTGTGTGTGTGTGTCTGTGGGGTTCTGTGTCGTCTTCTTGTGTGTGTGTCTTTTGTTCTTGTGTTCTGTGTGTGTGGTGGTCTGTGTGTGTGTGTGTCTGGTGTGTGGGGGTGTCTGGTGTGGTGTTGTTTTTTTGGGTGTGTTTTGTTTTGTGTGTCTGTGGTGGTGTCTGTGTGTGTGTGTTTGGGGTTTGTGTCTGTGTGTGTGTGTCTGTGTGTGTGTGTTGTGTGGTCTGTGTGGTCTGTGTTGTCTGTGTTGTCTGTGTTTTTCTGTGTGTGTCTGTGTTCGTGTGTGTCTGTGTGTGTCTGTGTGGTCTGTGTGTGTGGTGTTGTGTGTGTGTGTCTTGTGTGTGGTGTGTGTGTGTGGGCTTGTGTGTGTTTGTTCTTTTGTGTGTGTGTGTCTTGTGTGTGTGTGTGTCTTTGTGTGTGTGTGGGGGCTGTTGTGTGTGTGTGTGTCCCCTTTTGTTGTGTGTGTGTCTTGTTTGGGCTTTTTGGTGTGTGTGTGTGTGTTGTGTGTGTGTGTGTTTGGGGTGTGTGTGTGGGGTGTGGTTGTTTTTGGTGTGTGGTGTGTGTGTGTGTGTGTGTGTGTGTGTGTGTGTTGTGGTGTGGGTGTGGTGTGTGTGGTGTGTGTGTGTGTTGTTTTGTTTTGTGGTCTTGTGTGTGTTGTCTTGGTGTGTGGTCTTTGTGTGTGTTTGTGTTTGTTTTTTGTGTGTGGTCTTGTGGTGTGTCTTGTGTGGTGTGTCTTGTGTGTGGGTCTTTTGTGTGTGTCTTGTGTTTGTGTGTTTTTTTTGTGTGTGTGTGTCTTGTGTGTGGGGTGGCCCCTTTTGGTGGGGTGTGTGGGCTTGTGTGTGTGTGTGGTCTTTTGTGTGGTGGGCTTGTGTGTGTGTGTGTCCCTTTTTGGTGTGGGGTTTTCTTGTGTGTTGGGTGTGTCTTTTTTGTGTGTGTGTCTTGGTGTGTGTTGGTCTTTGGGGTGTGTTTGGGGGCTTTTGGGGTTTTTTTTGTGTCTTTTGTGTGTGTGTGTGTCTTGTGTGTGTGTGTTCTTGTGTGTGTGTGTGTCCTTTGTGTGGTGTGTTTTGTGTGTGTGTGTGCTTTTTGTGTTTGTGTGTTGGGGGGGGGGGGGGGGTGTGGTGGTCTTTGTGTGTTGTGTGTTTTTGTGTGGTGGGTGTTTGTGTTTGTGGGTTGGTGTGTGGGTGTGGTTTGGTGTGTGGTTTTTTTTTGTTTTGTGTGTGTTTTGGGGTGTGTGTCGTGTGTGGTGTGTGTGTGGGGGTCGTGTGTGTGTGTCTTGGGGGTGTGGTCTTTTGGGGTGTTGTCTTGTGTTTGTGTCTTGTGTTTTGTGTCTTGTGTGTGTGTCTTGTGTTGTGGTGTTTTGTGTGTGTGTGTCTTTTGTGTGTGTGTCTTGTGTGTGTGTGTTTGTGTGTGTGTGTTTGTGTGTGTGTGTTTGGGGTGTGTGTCTTGTGTGTTTTGTGTGGTTTTGTGTGTGTGTCTGTGTGTGTGTGTGTCTTGTGTGTGTGTGTGTTTTTGGGGTGGTTTTTTGTGTGTGTGTGTTTTGTGTGTGTGTGTTTGTGTGTGTGTGTTCTTTGTTTTTTGTGTCTTGTTTTTTGTGTCTTTGTGTGTGTGGTCTTGTGTGTGTGTGTGTCTTGTGGTGTTGTGTCTTGTGTTGTTGTCTTGTTTGTGTGTGTCTTGTGGGGTTGTGTGTCTTGTGTGTGTGTGGTTTTTGTTGTGTGTGTTTTGTGTGTTGTGTGTTTGTGTGTGTGTGTTTTTGTGTTGTGTGTGTCTTGTGTGGGGTGTGTGTCTTGTGTGTGTGTGGGGTTTGTGTGTTTTTGTGTGTCTTGTGTGTGTGTGTGCTTGTGTTGTGGGGTGTCTTGTGTGTGTGTTGTCTTTTGTTTTGTTTTTGTCTTGTGTGTTGTGTGCTTGTTGTGTGTGTGTCTTGTGTGTGTGTGTGTCTTTTGGGTGTGTGTGTCTTGTGGTGGTGTGTGTGCTGTGGTGGGGGGTTTTCTTTGTGTGGTTGTGTCCCTTTTTTGTTTGTCTTGTGTGTGTGTGTTTTTTTGTGTGTGTGTGTGTCTTGTGTGTGTTTTTGTGTTTGTTTTTGTGTGGTGTCTTGTGTTGGGGGTTGGGCTTGTGTGTTTTTTGTGTGTCCCTTTTTTTTGTGTGTGTGTCTTGTGTGTGGGGTCTTTGTGTTTTGGTGTGTCTTGTGTGTGTGTGTGTCTTGTGTGTGGTGTGTGTGTCTTGTGTGTGTGTGTGTGTGTTTTGTGTGTGTGTGTGTGTCTTGTGTGTGTGTGTGTGTGTGTGCTGTTTTTGTGTGTGTGGTGTCTGTGTGTGTGTGTGTGTGTGTGTGTGTTTGTGTGTGTGTGTGTGTCGTGTGTGTGTGTGTGTCGTGTGTGTGTGTGTGTGTGTGTGTGTGTGTGTGTGTGTGGTGTGTGTGTTGTGTGGTCGTGTGTGTTGTGTGTCGTGTGTGTGTGTGTGTCGTGTGTGTGTGTGTGTGTCTTGTGTGTGTGTGTGTCTTGTGTGTGTGTGTGTCTTGTGTGTGTGTGTGTCTTGTGTGTGTGTGTGTCTTGTGTGTGTGTGTGTGTCTTGTGTGTGTGTGTGTGTCTTGTGTGCGTGTGTGTGTCTTGTGTGTGTGTGTGTGTCTTGTGTGTGTGTGTGTGTCTTGTGTGTGTGTGTGTGTTCTTGTGTGTGTGTGTGTGTTGTGTCTTGTGTGTGTGTTTTGTGTGTGTGTCTGTGTGTGTGTGTCTGTGTGTGTGTGTCTGTGTGTGTGTGTGTGTCTGTGTGTGTCTGTGTGTGTCTGGTATAGGTACCGCCCCCCGTGGCGGAATCCCATCGTATACCACATTTTTGGAACCAGGTTGACCAGGGGAAGGTTTTAAGCCCACGTATGAGATGATCCGATCACTTTTTTTTCTTCTTTTTTTTAGCAGCCTATTAGCGATAATTGTGAAAAAAAGTAGGTTGCGAGAATTGAGGAAACCTTGATGTAGGGATATGGGTGAGTGAATGGGTGGGGTGATGGGTGTGGGGTGATGGGTGAGTAAATGGGTGGGGGGTGATGGAATAGATGGGGGGTGATGGGTAATGGGTGAGTGAATGGGTGTGTGGTGATGGGTAATGGGTGCGTGAATGGGTGGGGGGTGATGGGTAATGGGTGAGTGAATGGGGGGGGGTTATGGGTAATGGGTGAGTGAATGGGTTGGGGGTGATGTGAATGGGTTGGCGTTAATACATACATTTCTACATCCATGATTTCAGGAAAGTTATTAGGGGCTATCTGGAGAGTCTGTTACCAAACACAGGTGGTGGGCCGAAGGCCCACCAATAGCCCTCCGCAGGAGCTAGCCAAAAAGTGGCTTTGCGGCTAGTGATACAATAAAGGCGATTTAGGAAAAGTTTCTACGGGTAGTAACCAGGGTATTACAAGAAGTAACTGATTCAAGCTGGTAAAAAGTGTAATTTAAAAAGGAAATTGGAATAACTTGGTTCACAAATAGGGTGGTGAATGATTGGAATAGACTCTGTCGTCAGGTGGTCAATGCAGAGTCTATTGGAGTCTTTAAAAAGAGTCTGGATAAATTCAAGGATGGGGAAGAGAGGTGGATGTAGGTAGAATTAAGTAACAGGAACTACCTCGTGTAGGTCTCACGGCCTCTTGTAGCTTCCTTATTTTCTTATGTTCTTATGATACTAAATGCGAAATAGTTTCACTGGTGTCATGACAATCCCTTGAATGCTTCTACACCCAAATTATCTCAAATTTCCATTAATTAAAATAGCAAAACTGTACTGCTAAATCTAAATGGTGCACATAATACTTACATCAATATAAAAACACTGCCTTAATTTTCTTGGGATGCAATGTTACTAAATGGCCATGTCCATCTTACTTTCCAGACCCCAATGCTAGCTTATTAAGTCTATGCCGAGCTGGGTTATAATTCTGGCACGCTGTAAGTGTTTTACCCTATTACTAATTCCTATTCAATGTTTGTCCATTGATACAGAATACCACTGTCTGCCGTCACTCCTTTCATAATAAGATTAATTTCTTCTTAGCATAATGTTTAATGTTCATTCAAAATACCTAATCCACACAAAATTTATTTCCACTCATTTCCCTAAAAACATTACCGCTAAAAACCTACACATGGTAGTTCCTGTAATTCAAGGTAGTGTATGCCAGTGTTTGGACTCACGTGGCAGGTGTCCTTGGTGACGGTGCCCTTGGAACACAGCACGCCGGGCATCAGCTTGAAGAAGTCACCCAGCTTGGGCACTTTCCTCAGAGTCTTTTGGCACCTGGCGCTCTCCACGACCAGGAAGGGAAGGTGCCGCAGCTGGGGACTGAAGTGGTCGTACCGAACCTTGCCGCCCTAAGCAACAAACGGGTGAAAATTATTAATACAACAAAACTTGACCGTTAAAATTATTAATTAATAGAAACAAAAATTAATCGTTAAAATGATTAATTAATAGAAAACAAAACTTAACCGTTAAAATGATAAATATCCAACAAAACTTCGTTAAAATTATAAATATCCAACAAAACTTCGTTAAAATGATAAATATCCAACAAAACTTAACCATTAAAATGATTAATATCCAACAAAACTTAACCATAAAAATGATTAATATCCAACAAAACTTAACCATTAAAATTATAAATATCCAAAAAAACTTAACCGTTAAAATGATAAATATCCAACAAAACTTAACCGCTGAAATAATTAATATCCAACACTTAACCAACTTCCTATATTTGAACTATTCGACACCATGTCCAATCAATGTATTTTCTCAGTACTCTAAGTCAACTGCCAGATTGAATCAAGAATAACACTTTCAGGTATTTGTGTAGCCATTAACCCCAGGTAAATAAATATAGACAGACCCTCCACGCACCTTCCCAGAGGACACGAAGCCCCAGCTCGCCACGAAACACTCCACGCTAGGGTCTGGACGCGGGGCCTCGCCGGGCAGACACACCCGCGCCACGTTAGGCAGCGACAGCACCGCCACACGCAACTGTACCACACATACGTCCGCGCGTAGTGTTGTGCGGCTGTACTCTGCAGGTGAAGGAAGGTGACAAATAGAGATAAGTGAAGCTCCTGTATGCCTTAATTCTTAGTATAGCTTGGATGCTATGGCCCGTACCAAGTCATGATGAAGGTCGAGCGACTAACCACGAACGACCGAGGAAAGTTACCATAAAAGGGATATTTTTCGGAACTAAGAGCAGCGACTAACAAACTTAGTCGCTGCTCTTAGTTCCGAAAAATATCACTTTTATGGTAACTTTCCTCGGTCGTTCGTGGTTAGTCGCTCGACCTTCATCATGACTCTTGGTACGGGCCTATCTATCTTAATTCCACCTATCAAAACTTTCGACACTTTCAAATTTATCAACAGACTTTATCCGCAGTGAGCTTTTAGCTGTGTGGCCGTGCAGCCTCGGCGCTCAGCTTACCTGGATGGCAGGTGATGCGAGAGACCGGCACATTGTAGGAAGGATCTGCCTCAGCGTCTGTGGACAGGTCAAAGTCTCCTATACGGATCAAGATGTCGTAAGCTGCAAGCTGAAAATACAAGATAAAGCACTATTATAGAGGCTTCAGCAAGTGTACAGGGAAAATAGCAGATAAAAAGCACTATTATAGAGGCTTCAACAAGTGTACAGGGAAAATAGCAGATAAAAAGCACTATTAGAGAGGCTTCAGCAAGTGTACAGGGAAAATAGCAGATAAAAAGCACAATTATAGAGGCTTCAGCAAGTGTACAGGGAAAATAGCAGATAAAAAGCACTATTATAGAGGCTTCAACAAGTGTACAGGGAAAATAGCAGATAAAAAGCACAATTATAGAGGCTTCAGCAAGTGTACAGGGAAAATAGCAGATAAAAAGCACTATTATAGAGGCTTCAACAAGTGTACAGGGAAAATAGCAGATAAAAAGCACTATTATAGAGGCTTCAACAAGTGTACAGGGAAAATAGCAAATAAAAAGCATAATTATATTTAGGCTTCAACAATTGTACTACAGGGAAAATAAGGCTCCAAAAAACGCCATTAACCCCTTCATCCCCAGATCTTTCCTTTGCTATATGAAATAAGTCTGTTAGCCATAAAACTACGAAAAAATAACTGAATAAACCAAATTAGCTAGTGTACAAGGATATTAAACAAGTCATATCTACATAATATTGCTTATGTTCATTAAAATGGTCGAATGGAGTTTATATTACAATGGAAAATAAGTTCTGGGAATCAAGGGTTTAATTAGTTTTCTCCCACGGCATTTCAATATGTAGACATGTTTAGTATGTAACAGCCTTGCATTAGTAGTTTGTTACTCACCGCCTGTACACAATGGGCCACAGTGATGACATGTCGCTCGGTGATGATGACGCCGCCACACAGGTAACCGTTAGCCGTAGTCAACACTGCCACCTGGAAGCAAAAGAAAGCTATGCAGTTCAATGGTTCATAATACCTGTACTAACTATGTTGCCTTATTCATAATACTTTTACTAACTATGTTGCCTTATTCATAATACCTGTACTAACTATGTTGCCTTATTCATAATACTTTTACTAACTATGTTGCCTTATTCATAATACCTGTACTAATTATGTTGCCTTATTCACAATACCTGTACTAACTGTTGCCTTATTCACAATACCTGTACTAACCGTTGCCTTATTCATAACACCTGTACTAACTGTTGCCTTATTCATAACACCTGTACTAACTGTTGCCTTATTCATAACACCTGTACTAACTGTTGCCTTATTCACAATACCTGTACTAACCGTTGCCTTATTCATAACCTGTACCAACAGTTGCCTAATTCATAACACCTGTACTAACCGTTGCCTTATTCATAACACCTGTACTAACTGTTGCCTTATTCATAACACCTGTACTAACTGTTGCCTTATTCATAACACCTGTACTAACTGTTGCCTTATTCATAACACCTGTACTAACTGTTGCCTTATTCATAACACCTGTACTAACTGTTGCCTTATTCATAACACCTGTACTAACTGTTGCCTTATTCATAACACCTGTACTAACTGTTGCCTTATTCATAACACCTGTACTAACTGTTGCCATATTCATAACACTTGTACTAACCGTTGCCGTATTCATAACACCTGTACTAACCGTTGCCTTATGCATAACACCTGTACTAATTAGTTGCCTTATTCATAACACCTGTACTAACCGTTGCCTTATGCATAACACCTGTACTAACTGTTGCCTTATTCATAACACCTGTACTAACTGTTGCCGTATTCATAACACCTGTACTAACCGTTGCCTTATGCATAACACCTGTACTAATTAGTTGCCTTATTCATAACACCTGTACTAACCAGTTGCCTTATTCATAACACCTGTGCTAACCGTTGCCGTATTCATAACACCTGTACTAACTGTTGCCTTATTCATAACACCTGTACTAACCGTTGCCTTATTCATAACACCTGTACTAACCGTTGCCTTATTCATAACACCTGTACTAACCGTTGCCTTATTCATAACACCTGTACTAACCGTTGCCTTATTCATAACACCTGTACTAACTGTTGCCGTATTCATAACACCTGTACTAACTGTCGCCGTATTCATAACACCTGTACTAACTGTTGCCGTATTCATAACACCTGTACTAACTGTTGCCTTATTCATAACACCTGTACTAACCGTTGCCGTATTCATAACACCTGTACTAACCGTTGCCTTATTCATAACACCTGTACTAACTGTTGCCGTATTCATAACACCTGTACTAACCGTTGCCGTATTCATAACACCTGTACTAACCGTTGCCTTATGCATAACACCTGTACTAATTAGTTGCCTTATTCATAACACCTGTACTAACTTGCCTTATTCATAACACCTGTACTAACTTGCCTTATTCATAACACCTGTACTAACTAGTTGCCTTATTCATAACACCTGTACTAACTGTTGCCTTATTCATAACACCTGTACTAACTGTTGCTTTATTCACAACACTTGTACTAACTGTTGCCTTATTCATAACACCTGTACTAACTGTTGCCTTATTCACAACACCTGTACTAACTGTTGCCTAATTCATAACACCTGTACTAACCGTTGCCATATTCATAACACCTGTACTAACCGTTGCCTTATGCATAACACTTGTACTAATTGTTGCCTTATTCATAACACCTGTACTAACCGTTGCCTTATGCATAACACCTGTACTAACCGTTGCCTTATTCATAACACCTGTACTAACTGTTGCCGTATTCACAACACCTGTACTAACTGTTGCCTAATTCATAACACCTGTACTAACTGTTGCCTTATTCATAACACCTGTACTAACCGTTGCCTTATTCATAACACCTGTACTATCTCCTGTACTCATAAAAATGACACTTAAGAATATTTTAGTAAATTTAGCACGAAACATTCTTTATATATTATATATTTTGTATGTTAAAAAAATTAATTGGATGCTTAATGAGTTTCGTCCTTACCCCTGCTGTACTTAATACGTACAATAATACGGGTGAACATACAAATAGTACACACTACGGGTGCATGACGGGTGTGGCACCAGGCACGCCTTCCCAGTATAAAGACCAGGGAGGACTGAACCATGTGTGCACAGTGATCTACCCCCCCTATGGCAGGCTGCAGCCACTTATGCAGTCCTGGGATGTTGCCCCGGAGAGCAACACCCATAGACACACACACGCTGCAAACAAAATGCCCCGAGATCCAGGGGGTTTCATAGATACAATTTGTTAACTACACTTATAGATATCAGTCAGTAAGCAGCAAGGGGTTAAAAATAATAGTTTCTCTTAGATATTACACTAAAAATAAAGTTAATGTTTCTCTTTAGATATTATACAAAAAATTACCTTTGCCTAGATATTATTATACAGATCAAACTGTCCCCTCGACCAATAACTACTCTGCCTTTCTGCTTGAAACATATTAACCCATCCTGTCCATCACCACTCCGACACTCAGGCAATTGTCGCTGTAATACACTCTAGTATTTACTTCGTCATCTAAAGTCATTTGCCTCAAGTCATAAAAGTTATTTTATCACTGCTTAGAATTTGACCGTACATTTATTTATCCCTATCTGCTTCAGTTAAATTTACCACTTCAAATATAACATAGAAAGCTACAAGAGGCAGTTGAGACCCACACGAGGTAGTTCCTGTTACTTAACACTACCTACATCCACCTTTCATCCCCATCCGTGAATTTATCTAGCCTCCCTTTAAAGCTCTCTAATGACTCTGCACTAACCACCTATCTACTGAGTCCATTCCAATCATTTACCACCCTATTTGTGAACCAGTTTCTCCCTATTTCCTTTACAAATTATTTTTTCTGCTCGAATCAGTTACTTCTGGTTCTAACCTAGTTAATAGCCGCAAGAACTTTTCCTACCTCTCCTTTATTAAATCCCTTTATCCACTTAAAAACTTCTATCAGATCGCCCCTTACTCTGCGTCTCTCGAGCCAGTGTAAACCCTATTTGTGAACCAGTTTGAGATGATGAGAGCAATGGACACTCACATGCCATGGGTATTGTCCAGCCACAGGAGAGGCCACGGGGCTGCCGGGGGGACCGTGAGGGGAGACTACGTTAGACAGAGGTTTGCCACAGCTTGCCTGGAAGAAAAGCTCACATTAATCTTAAAGAAAAGCTCACATTAACCCCTTCAAGAAAAGCTCACTAACACCTTCACGCCCAGAATGTTCCTTTGCTATATAAAATAAGTCAGTTTTTAGCCATAAGATTACAAAGTAACTAAAAAAACAAAATAAGCTAGTGGACAAGGATACTAAACTGTTAAAACAGGTCATATCTATAAAATATTGCTTATATTCACTAAAAATCATCTAATGGTTCCCAAATTACAATGGAAATTACGGTATGGGTCTCAAGGGCTTAAGCTAAAAAATTTAAACAAAAGCTCACATTATGAAACTTAAATAAGAATATACAAAGCAACATAATATCGGAAATGTTGAACTGTCAGCCCTAAAATAAACTATCTTATAAACTAAAAATAATAATCATAAGATATAATCGACAATAGACAATCTTAAAATAAATCAGTAAAAAATATACTAATAATAAATCACTAAAAAAAAAATAATAATAATAAATCACTAAAAAAAAATAATAATCATAAAATAAATACCTAAAAACTAAACTAATACTAAAAAAGGTACTAAAAAAAATACTAAATACTACCCAAATAGCTACTAAAAAAATATTCAATACTAAAATACTAATAATAATACTATACTAAATTACTAATACTAAAAAAACTAGTACTAAAAAACCCGATAAACCCGGTAATACTAAATAAAATCTGTTCATGATAACCAACCTTCTCATAGGGCGACCCGCTTCTCGCTGTGGGCAAGGACTCACTGATGGCGAGTGCGGGGAACACGGTGGCAGTCACTGGAAGCACAGAAGTATTACCTGTATTAATCTAAAGAAATACAGGGAGGTCCCGTTATACGAGCATTCGGTATACGCGAATCCGATGATACGAAATGTGTAAATTAGGGTATATTTTCAATATACGAGATCGAAAATCCAATGATAAGACATTCAAACTGGGTGAGTAAAATTATCAAGTTCAAAATGCACGCCCTACCACTCCCGGGCTGGACAAAGGGGGATTTGGTTGACCCCAGTGAGGTCATCCCTAGCAAGCCGTGACCTGAAGGGTAATTAAGCATATGGCGCGGCCTGACATTTAAGGGTAATTAGCAGGTGTGTGGCCCCAACCTTGGGACCGCAGTCAGGTCACCCCTAGCAAGGCGTGACCTGAAGGGTAATTAAGCATATGGCGCGGCCTGACCTTTAGGGGTAATTAGCAGGTGTGCGGCCCCAACCTTGGGACCCCTACACTACCTTCTCTTGGTATCACGCGGCGTCCCCTACATTACATCGACTTTTTTGCTTGTTATGCATGTTTTATGTTTAATTAATGTGCAGTTATGTTACGCTGTGTGTTTGTTGTGTTTGCTATAGTTTATTTTAGCTTGAAAAACATGTTTTTTTTTATTGTTTTTTTTAATTGATGGGGTCCTGGAACCAAACCTATATGTCACCATTAGTTATGCGTTTCGTTATAAGAGATTTCGCTTTACGAGTATGCCAGGTGGAACCTAACTGCTCGTATCTTCGGGACCTCCCTGTATATATGAAGGAATTGTTAAAGGTATAGGGTCAGGTCTGCCATAAAACTCTGCGGCAGTCAAGAGAAAATGGTCTATGTGATGGCAGGCTTTAGTAATATAGATCTTCTCCCTCTAATATTATCACATTGAAATATTACCTGTATTAATCTCAAGAATTATATATTAAGGAATTTTTAAAGGTATATTCAGGTCTGCCATAAAACTCTCCGGCAGTCTAGAGAAAATGGTATATTTGATGACAGCCTGAAGTAATAGATATATTTAGTACCCACAAAACATACAACTACCTACCAGTACACGATGCAGCAATTATATTTAGGGTCCATTGTCCATATATAAACCATAAAAACAATATTTGCAAAATAAGATTAACCCTTCACAGCTACAAAGTTATTCATTTATGGGTAAAATTGATTTGCTTTGAATGTAGGAACAAAAGAAATTTGAGTAACTTTCAAAATAAGTTTTTTTTTATCATTAGCTACATACTTTTAACCCTTTCACTGGTTAAACAAGATCTTTCCTTTGCTATATGAAATAGTCTGTTATTAGCCATATAACTACGAAAAAGTAACTAAATAAACCAAATTAGCTAATGGACAGTGGTCAAAAAGTTAACTTCGTTAACCGTTAATCAGTTATCCAAAAAATTAACTTCGATAACCGTTAATCAGTTCATTCTTTAAAAATGTAACGGAAGCTATCGATAAACCGTTAACGTAAATTTTTATTATAGAAAAAAACAGTTTTTGCTGTAAAACTACCTTTGAAAAGTGCCAAAACTATAAAATCAGCCTTTATGGAGTTTTTTAAGGGCTTTAGAACCCAAAAACTATAGGTTTTTTTTGCTTTAGTTAAAAAAGGCAGATTTTATAGTTTTAACTTAAAAAACCTAAAAAAAGGCTAATTTCATAGTTTTGGCCCTGTTTTAGGTTTTTAGAGCCAGAAAAGGGTGAAAAAAAAAAATGAAACACACTTAGTATTAAACAAAAAAAATATTGATAAAGTGGCCGAAAGAAATAAAAATTAAAAACACAATATATACAAAAAATTAATTTTTCCTCTTCTCGTTCTCCATTTTGTTCATGAGATGCATGTTGAAAGCATGTTCATGAGATTCATTTTTCCCTTCATGAAAAGTAGTAGTGGTTTTTATGAAATTTTTGGGTTAGCGGACTTGAGTTAACGGAAGTTAAATGTAACGGAAGTAAATTAGCCGATAATGATTTCCAAAGTTAACTTAAGTTAAATCGTTAACGAAAATGTTAACTTAGTTAATTAACGAGTAACGGTTTGGTGCCCACCTTTGCTAATGGACTGTGATATTAAACAGGTCATATCTATATAATATTGCTTATGTTCATTAAAATTGTCGAATGGTAGTTATATTACATTGAAAATTACGTACTGGGTCTCAAAGGAGTTATTAAAAAACATTCATTGGATGCTTCACTTGTTGTCTTTACCACCGATTTACCGTAGATAACACTTAAGTCGCCATGACAGTTTTTGTTTTCGATGTACAGACGTCTACTAGTGGCGTTAATACTTTAATTTCTGCATCCATGATCTATACAGTCATTATATAAACTGTGAATAATCTTCAGTGGCACATACAAATCAGTAGTGATGCTATAATTCGTAATATTTGGCGGCTGGCGACATTATTGCAGCTGGCGACTAGTGTTTTCTACGATACAAGCTACAGGTGCACGAGGTGTGTGGCACCAGACACGCCTTCTCAGTATAAAGACCAGGGAGGACTGAGCCATGTGTGCACTGTGATCTACCCCCCCTATGGCAGGCATCAGCCACTTGTGCAGTCCTGGGATGTTGCCCCTGAAAGCAACACCCATAGACAGACACACGCTGCACCCTTGCATCCTTATAGGTCAATCCATATTAAAGCAACTCCGGAACATGAGGTACTATGAAGCTCTTGCAGTCTTCCTAATTGTGATAGTGATACTGTCAGTAAGGCTATTTACATGGACACTTTTTAATCAACTGATTGAGGCCAGTCGAGTTGATAAGCAATTGCATAAAAATTGGTAGAGCGGCGCAGCTATTGGAAACTTGTCAACACGCTGTGTTGCCAAGTTTACTTATCTTTGCGAGAGGGGTTAGTCTTTTCGAGGTAGTAACGAAATTGTTGGCTCTAGCAGAAATTGTAATTACTGGGCATTTTGGAGTTGATTGGCCAGTTTGATCAGTTTTTGTCCAAGCACATCCATTACCATGCCAATCGGGGTTGCGGTCACACGCCTTATTTGTCAAAAACAATCTGCGAAGAATTTATTACTGTGATGGGCAAGCAAGTACTTGGTCGCATCAAGGTTAATATTACGAAGTCGCGGTATTTCTCAGTTTCCGTGAACTCCACACTGACATTGCCCACACGGACCAGCCCACCATCCTCCTCCGCCACGTCAACATGGCAGACCACAAGCCTGTCTAGCGTTTCCTCGCGTTCATTAGCATCTCTAGTCATACAGGTCAGAATCTTGCCGATACTCTTCTCCAATACTTGAAGGACCTTGACATAGACTATGACAATTGCCGCGGTCAGACGTATGACAATGCTAGTAATATGTCGGGCAAGTACAATGGTATGCAGCAAATTTTGAAAGACAAACAGTTTGGTTGATTACATTCCCTGTGCAGGTAACTCTTTGAACCTAGTTGGTCAGTCCGCGGTGGATTGTTGGTTGCATTGAAGGAGTTTAATTTTTTAGATTTAGGCAGGGCCTGTATGCGTTCTTTGTGGCATCCACGCACTGTTGGGGTGTCCTGCAGACCCTTTTGGAACAGCAACCCGAGTGCCTTGTTCCGAAACACCCATCAGATACCCGGTGGTCTGCCCGAACCGATGCCCCTGAAGCTTTGTTCCGCGGTGACCGCCAGTTCCACAGTGCTCTCAAAGAGATCGCTGCAGATTAAAATCAGAACCGGGAGACACTAAATGAGGCGGATTCTTTGGCAGAAAAGATGGGCACCATAGAAGTTGCCCTGATGTGTGAACTTTGGAATTATATTTTGCAGCGCTTCAACATGTTGTTGATAAGTGCCACTATAGAATTAACACCGGCTATTGATCTGCTGAAGAGTTCGAATGAATTTTTTTTATATGAGCGCAGAGTAAATTTTTATTTCTATGAACAACAAGCATGTGATCGTTGCGGCAACAGGACTTACAAATCCGAAAGTCTGCGAATACCCAAGCGTAAGAAGAGTGTCAATGATGGAAGTGTTACCGATGCCACACAAGGGATGACGGGCAAACAAACATTCAAAGTTAATACATTTTAGGTCATGATTGACCAACTGCGAAATTAATTTAACTTCGCAGGGGGGTATATGCCCCTGTATGCCCCCCTATATGCATCCCCTGGGGGGTATATGCCTAAAATATGGGAGAGGGGGGGATAAAAACAGGAACTACCTCTTGTAGGTCTCACGGCCTCTTGTAGCTTCCTTATGTTCTTAAAAAGACTACTCACAGTTAGCGTTGTCAGCGGCGCCTGCGATGTGGTAGTTCACCTCTTGGTCTTCCTCGGTGGAGTCTGTAAATAAAATGACAATCTTATCACATTGAAGTAAACCGTATTAACCCCTTCAGGCCCAGAACGCAATTTTCATTGTAATTTGTTGACTATTAGAAGATTTTTAGTGACTAAGCAGTATTTATAGATATGACCCGTTTAGTATCCTTGTCCACTAACTTATTTGGTATATTTAGTGACTTTTCTTAATTTTATGGCTCGACAGTCGACAACATACATTTTTTTATAGTAAAGGAAAGATCTGGGTGTGAAGGGGTTAATGAAAACAAAGTCTGCTAATCTTATCACATTGAAGTATATTACCAGCTACTAATGACAAAAAAATTCAGAAGAAATTTATGTATATCACAATCTCCTTGAAATTCAGTCCATCGATCAGTTCCACACCAATGACAGTAAATAAACAAATAAAATCTATGAATTTTAGAAAGTAAGGCTTCAAAATTAGATGGAATAAATAATAATACCATCAACAACACTAGTCGCCACTGCACTAATGTCGCCATCGCCATATATTACAAATTTTAGTATCACTACAGAGTTATGTACCAATGAAGACAGGTACATAATATATACTACTGTGCATGCCTCTTTAGTGACATACAAGACTGTAATGACACCTGGCGACATTAGTGCACTGTGGCAACTATAGTGTTATTGACGTTAGGTACGTAATTATTAACCCCTTCACGCCCAGATCTTTCCTTTGCTATATAAAAAATCGCATGTTAGCCATAAATTTACAAGAAGTAGCTAAATATACCAAATTAGTTAGTGGACAAGGATACAAAATAGGTCAGATATAAAATATTGCTTATATTCACTAAAAATAGTCTAATGGTACCCAAATTACAATGAAAATTACGTTCTGGGTCTCAAGGGGTTAAGTCTTATAATTGAAGGAATTTTTCACGTTATGTTCAGGTCTGCCATTAAACCTCTCTGCGGCAGTCTACGGTAGAGAAAATGGTCTATGTGATGGCAGGCTAATTTAAAACTGACCTATTCCCGCCTCCCTAATATTTCCAAGTATTACCTTTATTAATCTAAAGAATTATATATGAAGGAATTTTTCTATGTATATTCAGGTCTGCCATAAATCCTATCGGCGGAAATCTATGGAGAAAATTGTATATTTGATGACAGCCTAAAGTAATAGATATTCATTGGCCACAAAAAATACTAATACACGATAAAGCAATTATTTTTGGTCCATGGTCTATATTATAGACCATAACTAAAACATTTGCAAAAAAAATATTAACCCCTTCACTCACAATCTTTACTTTGCTATGAAAAATTGTATGTTGTCGAGCCATAAAATTACGAGAAGTAACTGAATATATCAAATGATTTAGTGGACAAGGATACTACTAAACAGGTCATATCGATAAAATATTGCTTATAATCACAAAAAAAATGTCTAATGGTACCCAAATTACAATGAAAACTAAGTTCTGGGTCTCAAGGGGTTAATGCATTTAGTTATTCCCTTATGTTGTGAAGAAACTGACTTAACTAATGTGTTTTAATAATACAGGTTAATAGTATGTTATATAAATAATATACAAGAGATTAATAAAGAGTTAATACAGACCTTGTTCCGCCTCCCGCCTGTAACGTAGTCTGGCGGGTAAATGCTGGCCTTTCCTCTGCCTTTCTTCCTCCCTTAATGCGCTAATATGATCATCTGAAAGAACATTTATATCACAATCTCCATGAAATGGACTCCATCCATTAGTTTCACACAAATTACAGTAGCTAAAATAAAAACTATTATTCTAATTTGACACCGAATGCACTTTGGTGGACGAAGTTATTTTTTTGTGGCAAGTTTTGAATTAATCTGCTAACCGTTTCTGTCGCAAATGGTTTTAGTTTTTGTTTTTTAGTTTTGTTTTGTTAGGTAAAGGTTAGGTATAGGTTATGTTGGGTAGAGTTTCGGTTAGGTTAATTTTTTTTTCTTTGTTAATTATGTGAAGTCATTTATGTTTAAAAGAAAAAGTTTGACAAACGGTTACTGTAGATAACAGTGAAGTCGCCAGTTCTACGTTTTTGTTATTTACAGAAGTGTGGTGGCGTTAATACTTACATTTCTACATCCATGATTTCAGGAAAGTTAGAAGGGTCTATATGGAAAGTCTGTCATTTTGCGTCTTCATCTGTGTCATATTAGGGCTATAAATGAATAAATTACAAAAATAAAACCGAGTGGTGACCTTGCTATACCTACTACAGTAAAGTCGCCAGCTAGTATTTTAACCCAACAGTGGAGTCGCTCCTCTGGGGAATTCAGGGAAATTAGAGGTAAAGTAAAACAAGTCTATATATATTAGCTGCGGAAGATGCTTGGATATATAAAAATTCCTCTGCCAACGTGAAAACAAATTCTATTAAAGTTTGAAAGATCTGACAAGTTTTGTGTCCTGCCGCCCGAAAGGTGATCAGCTACGGTCTGTCATCGCGCGAAGAAAAACGTGAGAAGCAAAATGCGCAACAGTTATATTTGCAGATACAAAGCATAAAACAACGCTGAAACAGGGTAGATTATACAGTCATGATATAAACTACTGTGTAACATCTTCAGTGGCACATAAAAATCAGTAGTGATGCTATAATTCGTAATATTTGGCGCCTGGCGAAATCATTGCAGGTGGCGACTTCACTGTTATCTACGGTAGAGGAGAGGTCGAGATTCTCATATCCCCTAAAAGGTCAGGAACAAGGCCCAGAGATCCAGGGGGGGATCATTGACAACTTTTCTTGGCCAAAGGTTACGGGGAACTTTCAAAGCCAACGTCACCCGATGTCTCTACCGCAGTCACTTTTTTTGGCATTTTGACTAAACTACTCAACACTTAACAAATATTATAAAGATTTGTTTTAGATGTATTGAATTTTAATTATAATACAGCCCTTAGAAGCACAGGGAATGTACAGTAATCGATAACATTCCGGCGTTATTAAGTGCAAAAGAAATGACAGCGCAGGAGACATCTGGTGGCGTTAGATTTTCATAAAGTTCCCCAATAAGACTAATATTTATAACAGTAGTTCGCTATGACTTACTTTTATGTGATCGACAAGTCTATATAAACTACTGTGCATGACTTTTCAGTGGCACATACAAATCCGTAGTGATGCTCAAATTCGTAATATAATGCCTGGCGAAATTAGTGCAGTGGCGACGATAGTGTTATTGACTGTAGTATAGCTCTGCCACTGTATGCTACCAGGTAAACACAGACAGGAAGAGAGACAGAGGAAGAGAGACAGAGGAAGAGACACTGAGACACACAGAGACACAGGACAGACACAGGACAGACACACATAGTACATTCATTAATTGCACTTACCCTCATAGTAGTCAGGGATCTGGGCAGAGGGCGAGGGCGGGGGTGGGGCGGCGCGGGCAGTCCTGGCGTAGTGAGACACGTCGGCGCCGTGGCGGGGGCGAGACCTCTGCACCTCAAAGCTCTTCTCCATAACATACTCTGCAGAAAGAAACCCTGCATCAGAACGACTTTTTGCAAATATAGATGTACCGTAGATAACACAATAGTCACCAGTCACTTGCCACTGCACTAATGTCGCCAGGTACAATATATTACGAATTTTAGCATCCCTACAGACTTTAATGTGCCACTGAAGACTCATGCACAGTAGTTTATATTATGTAAATCACACTATAAGGTCTTCAGTGGCACACAAGTCTGTAGTGATGCTAAATTTCGTAATATATTGTGCCTGGCGACATTAGTGCAGTGACAAATGACTGGCGAATATAGAGTTATCTACGGTAACAAATATCAAATATGTAGATATGTACAGGATTTATAGATGCGAATTAAATTGTAAAAAGGTGTATATACTTCAATTTGCAGAAAAAACATGCGGTAATTGCATTAAAATATTTACTGTCCATGTATATAAAATAACAGTTAACAAGAAACTACGAAAAACGCTTCTCATATACCATTATATCACAATAATTAGCCTACTTCTGCTGTAATTGTATCAAGATGAGGATAAAACTTTTCATGGTAGTTAGTGCAGAGTCAATAGGGAGCTTTAAAAGGAGGCTAGATCATTTCATGGAAGGTGGATGTAGGTAGTGTTAAGTAACAGGAACTACCATGCGTCTGTCTCGCGGCTTCTTGTAGCTTCCTTATTTTCTTATGTACTTTCATCACCACACCACACTACTCATCACCACACCACACTACTCATCACCACACCACACTACTCATCACCACACCACACTACTCATCACCACACCACACTACTCATCACCACACACCACACACATACCATCACCACACCACACTACTCATCACCACACCACACTACTCATCACCACACCACACTACTCATCACCACACCACACTACTCATCACCACACCACACTACTCATCACCACACCACACTACTCATCACCACACCACACTACTCATCACCACACCACACTACTCATCACCACACCACACTACTCATCACCACACCACACTACTCATCACCACACCACACTACTCATCACCACACCACACTACTCATCACCACACCACACTACTCATCACCACACCACACTACTCATCACCACACCACACTACTCATCACCACACCACACTACTCATCACCACACCACACTACTCATCACCACACCACACTACTCATCACCACACCACACTACTCATCACCACACCACTCATCACCACACCACACCACTCATCACCACACCACACTACTCATCACCACACCACACTACTCATCACCACACCACACTACTCATCACCACACCACACTACTCATCACCACACCACACTACTCATCACCACCATACCACACATCACCACCACCCTCACCGTGATCGTCCAGGGCAGGGTAGCGGGCACTTGTCTCCACCAGATTCAAGGCGTTGATCAGGTAGGAGTGGGAGCAACACACCCAGCCCTCTGACCCACCAGCCACGCCGCACACGAACTGAAACAATCACACAGGTCAGTCCTATACTATACTCGGGTTGGGTTTTATATACATATATACATATACACATACACACATTATTTTTATTTATTTTTTATTTATTTTTTTACCCCTGCAGACCCAGAACGTAATTTTCATTAAAATATAACCACCATTCGACGATTTTAATGAGCTTAAGCAACATTATATAGATATGACCCGTTAGATATCCTTTTCCATTAGCTAATTTTGCTTATTTAGTTACTTTTTCGTAGTTTTATGGCTAATAACAGACTATTTCATATAGCAAAGGTTAAGATCTGGGCGTGAAGCGGTTAACCTAAAAATTGGAAGTTTATCATTGACCGTCTAAACTCATAAGACATTGGAAAATCTGAAGTTATACAGTAAGATTAATTATATCAGTTAACCTGCACAACCTTAGCTTGGAATACGGCCGGCAGAGTACCAACCACAACGGAAGCAACATTAAGGTTATATATACACGTGATGACTGAAGGAACTATCAAACTTCACTGCTCACATGACTTTAGTAACTGCAGGGAAAGAGAGGCGTGAAGGCAGATAGCAGCATTTCAGGGTAAATAATGAGCTGCTTTGAAGACCTGCATTAGACCACCATGAACATGAGACACGCGTGAGGGAAGCTGCCAGCATTATGGGTCGAAACGGCTCTAGTGAGTACACTGTATAGGTAATTTGAGGTTAAGGTGGCGACACAAGTTAGTCTGAAGGGAGGGAGGAGTTTACGGGTGGACAGGCTAGGAGAAAAAGGGAAGCTGCCAGCATTATGGGTCGAAACAGCTCTAGGAAGTACACCGTACAGGAGGAGGAAGAGGAAGATAGAGGAAGAGAGAAAGAAGAGGATGAGGAAGAAGAGGAAGAGAGGAAGAAGAGGTATAGCGAGGAAGAAGAGGAAGAGTGATGTGGGGTAGGGTTTGGGTCGCCGCAGACAAGAATATCAAGAGGGTAGGGGTAAGGGTATGGGAGGACGTTGTGGGTGGGTATGACTGGAGATATGAAAGGGAGGAAGGCGAACGAACAATAAGGTGGCTTTAGAGGAGACTATAAAGGAGCGAAAACAGGATTATTGACCACAGGGAAAACAGTGAGAAGGAGAGATATTATTAGGTTAACAGGCGGGAGAGACTCATTGAAAGACTCTCGCGGATAGAAAATATGGATAGTGAGAAGTCTAAAAAATGACTGGAAGAATGGATGGATTACTAGGCATATTAATGGGAGAAAATTGTCAAAAAACATGACATGGTGAAAATATTGTTACTTTGGTCTTTGGTTCACGGCGGAAATGATTACTGAATTAACTTAACTAAAATAATTTAAAAAAACATTGAATGTCAAGAATCCGGAAATTTTAAATAACTTATCTGGACAACTCTTCTGAATATACCTCATTGGATGCTTCACATGTGTTGCGTTCTTACCCCTGCTGTACTTAATACGTACAATAATACGGGTGAACATAGACAGTACACACTACGGGTGCACGAGGCGTGTGGCACCAGGCACGCCTTCTCAGTATAAAGACCAGGGAGGACTGAGCCATGTGTGCACTGTGATCTAACCCCCCCCCCCTATGGCAGGCTGCAGCCACATGTGCAGTCCTGGGATGTTGCCCCGGAGAGCAACACCCATAAACAGACACACGCTGCACCCGTGCATTATCATAACTCAAAATAACTTTGTTAGGAATAAAGGAACAATGCTCAACTGCCCTAGAGGAGAGGTAGAGATTCTCAAATCCCCTAAAAGGTCAGGAATAAGGCCCCGAGATCCAGGGGGGATCATAGATAACTTTTCTTCATTAACCTTGATCACCAAGATTAACACTACCAAATCTCTCAACTAAAAAATTGTTACTCAAGTCCTTGTTTCACGGCGGAAATATGATTAGTTAATCATTTAAGAAAAAAATCAGTTTTCAAAAAACATTTTGCATGTCCAGGATATGCAAGGGGCAAATTTTTTTTTTTTTTTAGAGAGAAACTGAGTTAACGCGACCAACTTAAGAACATAAGAAAATAAGTTAGCTACAAGAGGCCGCGAGGCCTACACGTGGTAGTTCCTGTCACCTAACACTACCTACATCCACCTTTCATCCCCATCCATGAACCTATCCAGCCCCTCTTTAAAGCTCCCTAATGACTCCGCACTAACTACCTGTCTACTGAGTCCATTCCATTCATTCACCACCCTATTTGTGAACCAGTTTTTCCCCATTTCCTTTCTAAATCTACGCTTTTCCAGTTTGAATCAGTTACTTCTTGTTCTAACCTGGTTAAAAGCCGTTCTACCCTGGTTAAAAGCCGTACGAACTATTCCTACCTCTCCTTTATTAAATCCCTCTATCCACTTAAAAACTTATATCAGATCACCCCTTACTCTGCGTCTCTCAAGTAAGTGTAACTTTAATAACTTCAATCTCTTCTCATAACTAAAGTTACGCATCCCTTGTATCATCTTGGTCATCCTTCTCTGCACTGTTTCTAACAAGGCTATATCCATCCTGTAATATGGAGACCAAAACTGAACCGCATAGTCTAGGCGAGGCCTGACTAGAGCCAGATAAAGCTTTAGAATGACTTCCGCACTTCTACTTTTAACACTTCTGGTAATGAATCCTAACACACTATTAGCTCTATTTCTAGCCTAAATACATTGTTTCCTAGGTCTGAGGTCTGGGCTCACCCTCACTCCCAAGATTTTTTTTTCACCTTCTGATCTTTTCAGCGATACATTGCGTATGGTGTATCTATTACCAGGGTTTTTTCTACCAACATTCATAACGCTGCATTTATCAATATTAAATTCCATCTGCCATCTGACTGCCCACTCATTTTAAGTTTATCTAAGTCTCCCTGCAATATGTTTACATAGACTGTGATCCAATAATCCTACCCACCTTAGTATTATCAGCAAACTTGGTGATATCACTGCTAATCCCACTATCCAAGTCGTTGATGTAAATCAAAAATATTAATGGACCCAAAACAGACCCTTGTGGTACTCCACTTGTCACCAGTCCCCATTCAGATTTAGAACCATTAATTGTAACCCTTTGTTGCTTATTACTTAGCCAAGCTCTGATCCAATGAAGAATCTTCCCATCTATTCCATGAGCCTTAACCTTATTTAAGAGTCTCTCGTGTGGTACTTTGTCAAATGCCTTACTAAAGTCCAGATATATTATATAATAATCCTTATCATTATCTGCCGTCTCATAAACTTTCCTATAAAAACTCAATAAATTGGTGAGACATGACCTACCCTTGGTGAATCCATGTTGTGAATCATTGATCAAACTATGTTTATCCAAGTGCTCTCTAATGTTTTTTGCAATAATATTCCAATAATTTACCTAACACTGACGTTAGACTTACGGATCGATAATTTGACTTTAGTCCTCTGTCTCCCTTCTTAAATATGGGAACAACATTTCCTTTCCTCTACAATAATGGCACATCGCCTATCTCAACCGATTTCCTAAAAATGTGCACTAACGACTCACTAACAACCTCCTTGCATTCCTTTAATACCCTGGGATACACCTCATCCGGTCCTGGCGATTTAAAATTCTTAATTTTATCTATACCCTCTTCCATCATTTCCCTAGTTGTCACAATATCTTTTGAGTTTCTCCTCATCGCTTCCTTTGAACATCTGTTCACTATCAGGTATCGTCTGTGTATCCTCTTCAGTAAAAACGCTTAAGAAATAATCATTTAGACTTTACACATATCCGCATCCGTATTTAAGACTTCACCCTGTCCTGACCTTAACGGCCGGACTAATTCCCTTGTCTTGGTTTTATATACCTGATAGAACCCCTTTGGGTCATTTTTCGCCTGTCCTGCTACTTTAATCTCATAATTGTTCTTAGCTACTCTAGTTAATTTCTTCACTGTCCTCGCCATCACGCTATACCGTTCTTTGCTCACCAATCCTGCCTTTAACCTTAAATAAAGTTTCTTTTTACTTCAATGTTGTGTTTTAAATTAGTGGTCATCCATTTTGGATCACTCTTTCTAGATCTTATTTCCCTATAAGGAATATTTTTGTTCTGTCCGTCAATTATATTCCTTACAAATAAGGTATAATCCTCCTCAGCCCCGACCTCACTTACATATCTAACCGCTCTAATTACCTTCTCCGCCCCGACCTCACTTCCATGTCTAACCGCTCTAATTACCTCCTCAGCCCCGACCTCACTTCCATGTCTAACCGCTCTAATTACCTCCAGATTACTTCCTAATCCTTCATAATTGGCCTTTCCAGCTGTCATCGCCCTGTCCTTACCCTGGGAAAATTTCTTCCTTTCCATCCCACACCTCTTATTAATAACCTCCAGGTGTCTTCTTAATCCTGCATAATTGGCCTTTCTGAAATTAGGTATTTTTTGTTTGTTACCACTTAATTTTCCACTTCACATTTTAAGCTAAATCAGATCTCATAATAGTCTCTATTATCTAACTTGCCACCGACCTCCACGTCTGTAACTAAATAGTCTCTATTTGTCAGCAATAGATCTAGAATATTATCTCCTCTAGTAGGCTCCTTGATTGCTTGACTTAGGAAGTTATCCTGGATTATATTTAACAACTCATCTGCGTCGCTGTCACCCATGATTAAATCCCAGTCTATATTCCTAAGATTAAAATCTCCCCCCCACGCATAGTCGATTATATCTGCAGGCCTTTTTTATTTCTTCCCATATAGGAGCTGAATCCTATTTACATAAGTTTGGAGGCCTATACACTACACCCAAAACCATTTTTTTAGTTCCCTCCGTAACCTCTACCCATATAGAACTATGCTGTCATGTTTTTATAACATTATTAACACGACACTGCAATGCATCTCTTGCATAAAGCGCAACTCCTCCACCTCGCCTGCCAACTCTGTGCTTGTGAAATAACTTATACGCAGCTATCTCGACTTCCGGATCAAATAACTTCAAACATATCCAGCCATGTTTCTGTTAATGCTATTATATCAAAATCCTCTACACTATTTATTCCTCTCAGGAAATCTATCTTGTTTAAAATACTCTTACAGTTTGTATAGTAGACCTTCAAGCAAATTCTTATTTTTGTCCATTTTCCCTTTATCTTTAACTAAACCCCTCCTCACTCTCTTCTTACGAATCACTTTAGTTCCCTCCCTTCTGAAACTCCTAGTGTCGCAAGTTTCCTTTACCCCGACCCCAGTGTCTACTTCCCGGTTCTCTTATCTTAAAAAAGCCTGCAGTGCACCTATCTCCCTTACAAGGGATTCAGACAAGATCTGAACTACTTTCCTCGAAAAGTGCACCCCGTCCCTGCGGTAGAGGTTCTTATGCCCGAAAAAGAGGTCCCAGCTGTCGACAAAGGCCAAACCATTTGCTTTCCAATGAAGTGCCTGCCGGCAATTCAAAGCAATAGCCCTGGAGTACCACAAGTCGTCAACATAGCGTCTTGGAAGGACACCACACACTACAGGGAACCCACCCCTATCCCTAACCTTACCTACAGCTTCCTTGAACCGCCGTAGCAGTTCCTCACTTCTTACACCCTCAACATAGTTTCCCCCAGCACTCAGGCAGACTATGGGCTTTTTCCCTTGGTCCGCCATGCACTCAACTATCTTATCACTAACATAACCTATCCCCTTTCCTGGGTAACTCACAGACTTCATGCAAATCCCTTTCCTGTCACAGAACCTACTGTCGAGATGCCTAACCTGACTATCACCAACAACCAAAATTTTACCTTCGTGTGATTATGTATCTTCTACCGTCCTTACCTCCGTATCTTCCTCTTGCAGCCCCGAGAGTACCTGAAATGCGTTCGTGCACACAACATGGTCATTGTTTAACTGTTTCTCCTTAGGGCGTGTACCACCATGCTCAACCACCTGCCATTCACCATTCCTTGGTGACTTACTAGAGACTACTCCTTTAGTAGTAGTCCGAGGCAAATCTCCCTAAGGTACCCCTCCAAGTACATCCCTCAGGTACCCCTCCAAGTACATCCCTCGCATGTGCCACTGCACTCACTCCACCTCCACACTTAAGAGATCGTATCTCTTATCTCCTGCTTCCTCACCACGCTTTTCAACTCTTTCACTTCACTTACGAAGTACCTTTTCAGGTCATCGATCGCCCCCTGAACAGACTTAAGCGCCACTGCACACACTTCACTACACTCCCCCTCGACACTTCTCCCTCCTTCTACCACACTCACTTCCATCTCGGCCTCCTTCACTTCACCCTCTCCTCCCACTCCACAACACCCTCTTCCACAACACTAACAACACCATCGCCTCCACTAGCCATGTCGACGCTAATCTCTGCAACTGCCCACTTATTGGACCTGACTCAACACACACTGAGCTGCCTCCTCACGTCTTGCCTGTCCGAACGACAACGCCTGACTGAATGTCCACTTATGTTTAGGACTTCACAGCCACCCGCACACAAACTCTGCCATCCACCAATCCACCTACGCACACCCACCCACAAACTCTGCCATCCACACCCACCCACCCTACCATCCATCTAGCTTCCTACTCCTAACCTTTCGGTGCAAGGACAGCGGGACACTGGCGGTGAAGCTGATGCTGCGCGTGGGACACATGTGCGCGGGCAAACACGCGCTGCCGCCGGGACAGATGGGTGGCAGGCTTGTCGTGGCGGCCGCTGGGGGCAAACTCTTGTAGACATCCGTGGCGCGTCCCTGGGGCCCCATGTCCTCCTCCTCTGCGCCGTAGCCAGGCCATGCCAACACCCGCATGTCCAGCCGAGGCACAGTGGTATTCTGAGACACATTATTTATAGGAGTAAATTAAGGCAAATTTTGAGTTACCTAAAATTGCAAAAGATTCCTTTACACTTAAAATTAATAATACCCCTGCTGTCCACACTACGGGTGCAAGAGGCGTGTGGCACCAGGCACGCCTTCCCAGTATAAAGACCAGTGAGGGCTGAGCCATGTGTGCACTTTGATCAAACCCCCTATGGCAGGCTGCAGCCACACGTGCACAGTCCTGGGATGTTGCCCCTGAGAGCAACTCCCATAGACACACACACGCTGCACCCGTGCATTATCATAAATAAAAAGAACTTTGTTAGGAATAAAGGGACAATGCTCAACTGCCCTAGAGGAGAGGAGAAGTCTTCAAATCCCATAAGGTCAGGAACAAGGCCCCGAGATCCAGAGGGGGATCATAGATAACTTTTCTTATCTAACCTTGATGACTAAGATAAACACTACCAAATCCTTCAACTAGGAACTCTAAATAACTTAAATTATCAGCTACACAAGAAAAAAACTGAAGTTAAAAACAATTTAAACAAACTAGTACTACAATAGCAAGCCAACAAACTATTTGTCACCACCTGTCAATCACCACCACCCACCTGTCAACCACCACCACCCACCTGTCAACCACCACCAACCACCCACCTGTCAACCACAATCACCCACCTGTCACCACCACCAACCATCAGTCACCACCACCAACCATCAGTCACCACCACCAACCATCAGTCACCACCACCAACCATCAGTCACCACCACCAACCATCATCACCACCACCACCATCAGTCACCACCACCAACCATCAGTCACCACCACCAACCATCAGTCACCACCACCAACCATCAGTCACCACCACCAACCATCAGTCACCACCACCAACCATCAGTCACCACCACCAACCATCAGTCACCACCACCAACCATCAGTCACCACCACCAACCATCAGTCACCACCACCAACCATCAGTCACCACCACCAACCATCAGTCACCACCACCAACCATCAGTCACCACCACCAACCATCAGTCACCACCACCAACCATCAGTCACCACCACCAACCATCAGTCACCACCACCAACCATCAGTCACCACCACCAACCATCAGTCACCACCACCAACCATCAGTCACCACCACCAACCATCAGTCACCACCACCAACCATCAGTCACCACCACCAACCATCAGTCACCACCCAACCATCAGTCACCACCACAACCATCAGTCACCACACACACAACCACCTCAGTCACCACCACCAACCATCAGTCACCACCACCAACCATCAGTCACCACCACCAACCATCAGTCACCACCACCAACCACCTGTCACCACCACCAACCACCTGTCACCACCACCAACCACCTGTCACCACCACCAACCACCTGTCACCACCACCAACCACCTGTCACCACCACCAACCACCTGTCCCACCACCTGCACCCACCACAACCACCTGTCACCACCACAACCACCTGTCACCCCACCAACCACCTGTCACCACCACAACCACCTGTCACCACCACCTGTCACCACCACCTGTCACCACCACCTGTCACCACCACCTGTCACCACCACCTGTCACCACCACCAACCACCTGTCACCACCACCAACCACCTGTCACCACCACCAACCACCTGTCCACCACCAACCCCTGTCACCACCACCAACCACCTGTCACCACCACCAACCACCTGTCACCACCACCAACCACCTGTCACCACCACCAACCACCTGTCACCACCACCAACCACCTGTCACCACCACCAACCACCTGTCACCACCACCAACCACCTTTCCTTCCTACGCCAGTCATGTCATTGCCTCTATTAAATATTACATCCTTACCACTACTCCCTAATATAATAATGACTGAAGATACATTCACTTCCTTACTACTACTACTCTTCCTAATGACTGAACGATACATTCACTTCCTTACCACTACTCACTTCCTAATGACTGAACGATACATTCACTTCCTTACCACTACTCACTTCCTAATGACTGAACGATATATGCACAGATAGGCGACCTTAACTCACCTCATCCCTGTAAAACCATATCCTTGGCGTGGGGTGGAAGGGTCGGGGAAGGGCAGTCAGGTCGCGGCAACACACACTGCCCGCTGAGTCGGAGGTCACGCCACAATGGAACTGCAGGTTAAATTAAATAAATTAAGACGGACTGGACCGATTTAATAGTACAATGTACTTATAGCTGATAGTATTTAGCTTAAAAAGTTATGTCAAATCCACAGTAACACACAATAGGAGTAAATTAAGGCAAATTTTGAGTTACCTAATTTTGCAAAAGATTCCTTTACACTTATAATTAATAATACCCCTGCTGTCCACACTAAGGGTGCATGGCGGGTGTGGTACCAGGCACGCCTTCCCAGTATAAAGACCAGGGAGGACTGAGCCATGTGTGCACTTTAATCAACCCCCCCTATGGCAGGCTGCAGCCACATGTGCACAGTCCTGGGATGTTGCCCCGGAGAGCAACACCCATAGACACACACACGCTGCACCCGTGCATTATCATAAATAAAAATAACTATGTTAGGAATAAAGGGACAATGTTGAACTGCCCTAGAGGAGAGGTAGAAATCCTCAAATCCCCTAAAAGGTCAGGAACAAGGCCCCGAGATCCAGGGGGGGATCATAGATAACTTTTCTTGACCAAAGGTTACGGGAAACTTTCAAAGCTAACGCCTCCCGATGTCTCTACCGCCGTCACTTCTTTGGCACTTTGACTAAACTACTCAACACTAACAAATATTATAAAGATTTGTTTTAGTTGTAATTATGATATAGCCCGAAGCAGCACAGGGAATTTACAGTAATTGATAGATCATTTAGGCTAAAAGTGCAGAAGAAGTGACAGCGCAGGAGACATCGGGTGGCGTTAGATTTTCAGAAAGTTCCTCAATGTGACTGATATTAATAACAGTAGTTCGCTATGACTTACTTTTATGTGATCTTAGTGGTATGAAGAAGCGTTATGACTGAATTTGTGACTTGGGGAAGCGTTATGACTGAATTTGTGGTATGGGAAGCGTTATGACTGAATTTGTGGTATGGGGAAGCGTTATGACTGAATTTGTGGCATGGTGAAGCGTTATGACTGAATTTGTGGCATGGGGAAGCGTTATGACTGAATTTGTGGCATGGTGAAGCGTTATGACTGAATTTGTGGCATGGTGAAGCGTTATGACTGAATTTGTGGCATGGTGAAGCATTATGACTGAATTTGTGGCATGGTGAAGCATTATGACTGAATTTGTGGCATGGTGAAGCATTATGACTGAATTTGTGGCATGGGGAAGCATTATGACTGAATTTGTGGCATGGGGAAGCATTATGACTGAATTTGTGGCATGGGGAAGCGTTATGACTGAATTTGTGGCATGGTGAAGCGTTATGACTGAATTTGTGGTATGGTGAAGCGTTATGACTGAATTTGTGGTATGGTGAAGCATTATGACTGAATTTGTGGTATGGTGAAGCATTATGACTGAATTTGTGGTATGGTGAAGCATTATGACTGAATTTGTGGCATGGTGAAGCGTTATGACTGAATTTGTGGTATGGTGAAGCGTTATGACTGAATTTGTGGTATGGGGAAGCGTTATGACTGAATTTGTGGCATGGTGAAGCGTTATGACTGAATTTGTGGCATGGTGAAGCGTTATGACTGAATTTGTGGTATGGTGAAGCGTTATAACTGAATTTGTGGCATGGGGAAGCGTTATGACTCAATTTGTGGTATGGGGAAGCGTTATGACTCAATTTGTGGTATGGTGAAGCATTATGACTGAATTTGTGGTATGGTGAAGCATTATGACTGAATTTGTGGTATGGTGAAGCATTATGACTGAAATTGTGGCATGGTGAAGCGTTATGACTGAATTTGTGGCATGGTGAAGCGTTAGGACTGAATTTGTGGTATGGTGAAGCGTTATGACTGAATTTGTGGTATGGTGAAGCGTTACGACTGAATTTGTGGTATGGTGAAGCGTTAAGACTGAATTTGTGGCTTGGGGAAGCGTTATGACTGAATTTGTGGCATGGGGAAGCGTTATGACTGAATTTGTGGCACTGGGGAAGCGTTATGACTGAATTTGTGGCATGGGGAAGCGTTATGACTGAATTTGTGGCATGGGGAAGCGTTATGACTGAATTTGTGGCATGGGGAAGCGTTATGACTGAATGTGTGGTATGGTGAAGCGTTATGACTGAATGTGTGGTATGGTGAAGCGTTATGACTGAATGTGTGGCATGGGGAAGAGTTATGACTGAATTTGTGGCATGGGGAAGCGTTATGACTGAATTTGTGGCATGGGGAAGCGTTATGACTGAATTTGTGGCATGGGGAAGCGTTATGACTGAATTTGTGGCATGGGGAAGCGTTATAACTGAATTTGTGGTATAAGGAAGCGTTATGACTGAATTTGTGGTATGGTGAAGCGTTATGACTGAATTTGTGGTATGGTGAAGCGTTATGACTGAATTTGTGGTATGGGAAAGCGTTATGACTGAATTTGTGGTATGGTGAAGCGTTATGACTGAATTTGTGGTATGGTGAAGCGTTATGACTGAATTTGTGGTATGGGGAAGCGTTATGACTGAATGTGTGGTATGGTGAAGCGTTATGACTGAATGTGTGGTATGGTGAAGCGTTATGACTGAATGTGTGGTATGGTGAAGCGTTATGACTGAATTTGTTGTGGCATGGGGAAGCGTTCTGACTGGTATGGGGAAGCGTTAAGACTTAATTTGTAGTCTGGAAAAGCGTCATGACTAAATTTGTGGTATAAGGAAGCGTTATGACTTAATTTGTGGTATAAGGAAGCGTTATGACTTAATTTGTGGTATAAGGAAGCGTTATGACTTAATTTGTGGTATGGGGAAGCGTTATGACTTAATTTGTGGTATGGGGAAGCGTTATGACTTAATTTGTGGTATGGGGAAGCGTTATGACTTACTTTTATGAAATCGTCCTGGTATGAAGAAGCGTCGGAATCCTTCAGAACGAAGTTATTATCGGATGAAGGGTTGAAGGGGGCGAATGTGATATAGTCCTTCTGGCAGTACTGATCAGGCACACACCAGCTATTGTAGGGGCAGGCGTACATGTAAGGGTCCTCGGCAGCTGCGGACCCCCAACACCAGGCCCCCAACACCACGGAGAGGAACACCAGCATCTAGAATACCATATAAATACTTGGTTAGGAAAAATATTTAGATAAGTAGTTAAGAAATTTATAACAAGAACGCAATCTATAATACCGATTAGTCTCTTTTAGCATCTGGTAACCCTAGAAATACTTATTAGTAACTATTCTTAGAGAAGTAGTCAGTAGTCATGTAATTAGTGCAGTCAGTAGTAGTCAGCAGTCAGTAGTAGTCAGCAGAGTCAGTAGTAGAGAAGTAGTCAGTAGTCACGTAATTAGTGCACAGTCAGAGCTTGAAAAGGAGGCTGGATAATTTCATGGATGGGGATGAAAGGTGGATGTAGGTAGTGTTAAGTAACTGGAACTACCACGTGTAGGTCTCACGGCCTCTTGTAGCTTCCTTATTTTCTTATGTTCTTATCACACAAAACTACCGCGTCTTAAAACACCCTACTTAGTCTCGTCGTCACCCTACTCGTCTTCACTAAGAGTCATACTATATATATTCTACTATTCACTACTGGTTCTACTATTTATATTAATCTGCTAACCGTTTCTGTCGGGTGTTTTTTAAGGTCCATAAATAGGGCTTCGGGGAAACTAGGGTTTCGAGGCAATCAAGAGGGAAGAAAAAGCACAAGCCACCTCTCCCTACTAATAAATAAAAAAAAGCCAACCAAATTTTATGACACTTTGGCTCCGGTTTTACTACGGACAATGACGGCTGAGCAAATTATCTTTCCTAGTTAAGAGAGAGGCTTAGATAGGTAGTGTGGCTTAGCATGGGAGGCTGTGGTGGGATGTGGGGGAGCAGGGACGTGTGTGGAGCAGGGACGTGTGTGGAGCAGGGACGTGTGTGGAGCAGGGACGTGTGTGGAGCAGGGACGTGTGTGGAGCAGGGACGTGTGTGGAGCAGGGACGTGTGTGGAGCAGGGACGTGTGTGGAGCAGGGACGTGTGTGGAGCAGGGACGTGTGTGGAGCAGGGACGTGTATGGAGCAGGGACGTGTATGGAGCAGGGACGTGTGTGGAGCAGGGACGTGTGTGGAGCAGGGACGTGTGTGGAGCAGGGACGTGTGTGGAGCAGGGACGTGTGTGGAGCAGGGACGTGTGTGGAGCAGGGACGTGTGTGGAGCAGGACGTGTGTGGAGCAGGGACGTGTGTGGAGCAGGGACGTGTGTGGAGCAGGGACGTGTGTGGAGCAGGGACGTGTGTGGAGCAGGGACGTGTGTGGAGCAGGGACGTGTGTGAGCAGGGACGTGTGGAGCAGGGACGTGTGTGGAGCAGGGACGTGTGTGGAGCAGGGACGTGTGTGGAGCAGGGACGTGTGTGGAGCAGGGACGTGTGTGGAGCAGGGGGACGTGTGTGGAGCAGGGACGTGTGTGGAGCAGGGACGTGTGTGGAGCAGGGACGTGTGTGGAGCAGGGATGTGGTTGACAGGGACGTGTTGTGGTGAGACAGGGGTGTGTGGGCGGCTGTGTGGAAGGGTCGTGTGGACAGATGGGTGAGAGGCTGGGTGGAGACTAGTCACTGTGTTAACACGGTGGAACCTGGTACTGTTTGTGTGATCTAGGGCGTTGTGGAAATGGTTTCTGTGGACATACTGGTGACAAGTATTGTGAAATTCGTGGTGAGTCACCGGTGAGAGATCGGTGACGCCCAGAGTGTTGGACGAGGGTGACGGTTCTCCGGGTGGGACATCCTGGGTGACGGTTTCTCCGGGTGGGACATCCTGGGTGACGTTCTCCGGTGGGACATCCTGGGTGACGGTTCTCCGGGTGGGACATCCTGGGTGACGGTTCCCGGGTGGGACATCCTGGGGTGACGGTTCTCCGGTGGGACATCCTGGGGTGACGGTTCTCCGGGTGGGACATCCTGGGGTGACGGTTCTCCGGGTGGGACATCCTGGGGTGACGGTTCTCCGGGTGGGACATCCTGGGGTGACGGTTCTCCGGGTGGGACATCCTGGGGTGACGGTTCTCCGGTGGGACATCCTGGGTGACGGTTCTCCGGGTGGGACATCCTGGGGTGACGGTTCTCCGGTGGGACATCCTGGGGTGACGGTTCTCCGGGTGGGACATCCTGGGGTGACGGTTCTCCGGTGGGACATCCTGGGGTGACGGTTCTCCGGGTGGGACATCCTGGGGTGACGGTTCTCCGGGTGGACATCCTGGGGTGACGGTTCTCCGGGTGGACATCCTGGGGTGACGGTTCTCCGGTGGGACATCCTGGGGTGACGGTTCTCCGGGTGGGACATCCTGGGGTGACGGTTCTCCGGGTGGGACATCCTGGGGTGACGGTTCTCCGGGTGGGACATCCTGGGGTGACGGTTCTCCGGGTGGGACATCCTGGGGTGACGGTTTTCCGGGTGGGACATCCTGGGGTGACGGTTCTCCGGGTGGACATCCTGGGGTGACGGTTCTCCGGGTGGGACATCCTGGGGTGACGGTTCTCCGGGTGGGACATCCTGGGGTGACGGTTCTTCGGGTGGCAACACCTGGGGTGACGGTTCTTCGGGTGGCAACACCTGGGGTGACGGTTCTTCGGGTGGCAACACCTGGGGTGACGGTTCTTCGGGTGGCAACACCTGGGGTGACGGTTCTTCGGGTGGCAACACCTGGGGTGACGGTTCTTCGGGTGGCAACACCTGGTGGTTGGAAACGGTACTTCTTCGGGTGGCAACACCTGGGGTGACGGTTCTTCGGTGGCAACACCTGGGGTGACGGTTCTTCAGGTGGCAACACCTGGGGTGACGGTTCTTCAGGTGGCAACACCTGGGGTGACGGTTCTTCAGGTGGCAACACCTGGGGTGACGGTTCTTCAGGTGGCAACACCTGGGGTGACGGTTCTTCAGGTGGCAACACCTGGGGTGACGGTTCTTCAGGTGGCAAACCTGGGGTGACGGTTCTTCAGGTGGCAACACCTGGGGTGACGGTTCTTCAGGTGGCAACACCTGGGGTGACGGTTCTTCAGGTGGCAACACCTGGGGTGACGGTTCTTCAGGTGGCAACACCTGGGTGACGGTTCTTCAGGTGGCAACACCTGGGGTGACGGTTCTTCAGGTGGCAACACCTGGGGTGACGGTTCTTCAGGTGGCAACACCTGGGGTGACGGTTTCTTCAGGTGGCAACACCTGGGGTGACGGTTCTTCAGGTGGCAACACCTGGGGTGACGGTTCTTCAGGTGGCAACACCTGGGGTGACGGTTCTTCAGGTGGCAACACCTGGGGTGACGGTTCTTCAGGTGGGGTAAAGACCTGGGGTGACGGTTCTTCAGGTGGGGTCAAGACCTGGAGTGACTGTTCTTCAGGTGGGGTCAAGACCTGGAGTGACGGTTCTTCAGGTGGGGTAAAGACCTGGGGTGACGGTTCTTCAGGTAGGGTCAAGACCTGGGGTGACGGTTCTTCAGGTAGGGTCAAGACCTGGGGTGACGGTTCTTCAGGTGGGGTCAAGACCTGACCTGACTTCACCTTCCAAGTGAAGTTAGGTCAAATGGGTAAAAGGGAAGAGTCATGACCGTCCAGTCAGGTAGGAGGACTATATAAAAGTTAGTGGGCTAAAAAAATTAAGTCATAGGAGTCAGTGGACCCTGGCACGCAATACCTTCCAAACCATAGCGTCCTACCACTGTTGTGTGGTGATTCCACTATAGTTATTCGGTGGCTTCAACAAAACAGACAAAGCGTGAAGTTAAGCACACATGTGTTACTTGTGATAACTGGATGAATTGAACAAAATACTCCAGATCGAAGTATAAATCCACGAAATAAATGTACTGTATTTTGGAATACTGAGTAAAGTATAATGTATTTTGTAACACTGTATATTACTCTTATTTTTTTTCTTTAAACTATCACAAAAAGATGCATAACAAAGGAATATAACTGTTATTCAAATTTTATATATTACATTCACTGTGGGCGATCAGATCGACTGATCTTCAGGTGGGATATCCTGGGATGACTGTTCTTCAGTTGGGATATCCTGGGGTGACTGATCTTCAGGTGGACATTCTGGGGTGACTGATCTTCAGGTGATCCAAATTCGTAAATACTTAAGCCCAGTGTTGCCTTTCGAGCCGTACAAAAATGCACTTATAAGGGAAGACCCAAATGCCCTAACAGACCTTCCCTCTTATATACCTCCTCCCTCCCTCCCTTCCTTTCGAGTCCGCCTAGTTCGTGCTGACGTGGCGGCGCTTTGTATAGTCAATAACCTTGTAGTTGGTACTTGCAAAGTGTCTAGATAGGATGAAAATCTTATCTTATCTTATCCCTTCCTTCCTTTCTCTCTTCTTCCCCCCCCCCTTCTCTCTCTTCTCTCTTCTTCCCCCCCCTTCTCTCTCTCTCTTCTTCCCCCCCTTCTCTCTCTCTCTCTCTTCTTCCTTCCCCCCCCCTCTCTCTCTCTTCTTCCCCCCCCCTTCTCTCTCTTCTTCCCCCCCCCCCTTCTCTCTCTTCTTCCCCCCCCTCCTTTTCTCTCTCTCTCTCTCTCTTCTTCCCCCCCCCTCTCTCTCTCTCTCTCTCTCTCTTCTTCCCCCCCCCCTTCTCTCTCTCTCTCTCTTCTTCCCCCCCCCCCCTTCTCTCTCTCTCTCTCTTCTTCCCCCCCCTTCTCTCTCTCTCTCTTCTTCCCCCCCTTCTCTCTCCCTCTCTCTCTCTCTCTCTCTCTCTCTCCTAATGACGGCCTTCGGTAATTAGCCAATCACTCCTACACCGCCAACTGCTGCCCGGGAAGTCTTTAGAATAGGGAGGGAGGGAGGAAAAGTGGAAATCGTAATTAAAGTAGAGAAAATTTAAACAATTTTTGACTACAAATATTATTATACAATTATTGACTTTAAAATTATAAGTATGAGAGAACTATCCGGAAATACAGTATAGAGAGATTTATAAAGCATCTAATCATTAAGAAAGTTTTAAACGAATGAAGAAAACTCATCAAATCTCTTATCAATATCACACTAAAAATATATATTTGCAACTCAACCATATTACCATATTACTCTGGAATTACTTGCATTTTACAGACATCATTGTTTGATCAGAGTAGACTAGTATTCATTGAGAAAGTGATTAAAGCTCACTTATTAAAATCTTAAACTATTGAATCTTAAGCTACAACCAACCACTCAAAAAAAAAAATTGCTATCTAGTCTATAAACACTTTGCCATAACCAGTCATCTGCTGCTACCACCACCACCATCATCATCACCACCTTTCCCTCCGCCCATCTTCCCCTGGCCGTCAAGTAATTGCCTCATCAGCACACAACCGCAGCCACAAACCTACTACCGAAAAGTTTGGCCTTAGCGAGCACCCGCGTCACACCCTAATGTTGGGGTGAGGGAAATAAGGTGCCGAAGGAAGGAGGGATGATGAGGGAGGGAAGGTAGGGAGAGAGAAGGAAGAGGGTAGGGAGAGAGGGAAGGAGAGAAGGAGGGTAGGGAAGGAAGGAAAGAGGGAGGAATGGAGGGAGAGAGAGTGTGCGAGGGAGAGAGAGTGTGCGAGAGAGAGAGAGAGAGAGAGAGAGAGAGGAGAAGAGGAGAAGAAGGGAGAAGGAAGGGAGGGAGGGAGAGAGAGAGAACCGTATAATTCCTTACATCCAGAAATTAAGAACATTAAGAACATAGTTATGTAGCAGAAATATTTGAACTAATTTGCTGTCATAAATGAGAGCAACGCAAGAAACATTAATAGGGATTACTCTATTAAGAACTTCAGCATCAAAACTGGCCTATACTCTTTGGTTTTGTTTAGAGGCGAAAAATCCTGACCCTTTGCTGCTTACCGACTGATATTTGATGCCAGGAGGGAATGGTAGTTTTAAATTTGAGTTTTATTTGATCATAGTTAACCATACAAGGGAAAAAGGCATAATTTTAGGCACGAGACAATAAGATACTAAGGAATTTTCGCCTCGTTAAAAAAAAATAGACTACAGTATTCCCGCCAACAACCCGCGCCGCACACTCCCGTCTGCCCGCCTACCAATTACATTTTCCTCCTGTGGGAAATTACCGCTTTGTATTTTCATCCTCTACGGACCTAAGACCACACTACTCTCCCTCCTTCACTCACTCACTTCATTCATTCATTCCTTCACTCACTCATACCTACCTACCATTTTATTTATTCATCCATCCTTCCTTCCTTCACGCCTAGATTTCAGTCACTAATTTCCAGACTATTTAACAACCACACTACTCACTCACTCATTCCTTCATTCCTTCCTTCCTTCCTTCCTTCCTGATGCCGTCAATGACACGCTCACTCAAAATAAAACTAAATATTCGTAAAACATTAAAATTCACAAAACTAACTTACCGGTATCCTAGTATTTGATTGCATTCCCTTTCTCTATAACCTCCTGCAGTCTGTTAGGTAACGAGTCTGCAAGTTTTTGAAGAAGCTCCTTTGGTAGTTCCTCCCATATTTTTAACAGTGCAGCTTTTAACTTTGCCAACTAAGCAAACTCAGCTTTATGCAAGGAACATAAGGAGCTTATAGTATTCTGGGATATAGTATAATGCGCCGAGGAACCACGAAACAAACTATAGCACCAGTTTGAAAATATCCTCTTAACTAATGACTAAAGAAGTGAAACAATGCGTGACACTCATGTCCTCCAAAACTGCACTGACTGACTTAATTTAACGTACATACATATTGTAGATAAACCCCCTGCGGTGTTGCTAAGTATTTGTGTCTTATTGCCATGTCATATTTTCTCTCGAGTTGCGCGAAAAAACAATCGAAAGGTTATTAATTTGTGTCCGTACTTACGGACACTGTATCTATGTGTATCGTATGTATGCATGTGCTGTATCTATGTGTATCGTATGTATGCATGTGCTGTATCTATGTGTATCGTATGTATGTGCTTTATCTATGTGTATCGTATGTATGTATGCATGTGCTGTATCTATGTGTATCGTATGTATGTATGCATGTACTGTATGTGTATCGTATGTATGTATGCATGTGCTGTATCTTATGTGTATCGTATGTATGTATGCATGTGCTGTATCTTATGTGTATCGTATGTATGTATGCATGTGCTGTATCTATGTGTATCGTATGTATGTATGCATGTACTGTATGTGTATCGTATGTATGTATGCATGTGCTGTATCGTATGTATGCATGTGCTGTATCGTATGTATGCATGTGCTGTATCGTATGTTGCATCGTATGTATGTATGCATGTATGTATGTGTCTGTATCGTATGTATGCATGTGCTGTATCGTAGTATGCATGTGCTGTATGTATGTATGCATGTGCTGTATCGTATGTATGCATGTGCTGTATCGTATGTATGCATGTGCTGTATCGTATGTATGCATGTGCTGTATCGTATGTATGCATGTGCTGTATCGTATGTATGCATGTGCTGTATCGTATGTATGTATGTGCTGTATCGTATGTATGCATGTGCTGTATCTATGTGTATCTTATGTATGTATGTTCTGTATCTATGTGTATCTTATGTATGTACGTATGTGCTGTATCTGTGTATCGTATGTATGTGCTGTATCTATGTGTCTTATGTACGTATGTGCTGTATCTGTTTATCGTATGGATGTGCTGTATCTAAGTGTATCATATGTATGTGCTGTATCTATGTGTATCATATGTATGTGCTGTATCTATGTGTATCGTATGTATGTGCTGTATCTATGTGTATCGTATGTATGTGCTGTATCTATGTGTATCGTATGTATGTGCTGTATCTATGTGTATCGTATGTATGTGCTGTATCTATGTGTATCGTATGTATGTGCTGTATCTATGTATATCGTATGTATGTGCTGTATCTATGTATATCGTATGTATGTGCTGTATCTATGTATATCGTATGGACTATGTATGTGCTGTATCTATGCGTTTTGTATGTATGCATGTGCTGTATGTATGTATTATCTATGCATCTGACACATTAACAATCATCTTAAGTGCCTCCCTATTCGCACTAGATCAATTATTACCGTACGCCTAAACTACCTTCCTTACTTCCTTTGACCAATGTTAATATAAATACCAGTGATTTTTATCCATTCTATACATATAAGTGCACATATTTGCCTTATTCTATCATCACCACACAAACACCAGTCACCACCACCTATGTACGGTACTTCTCTCATCGCTAACACCCTCACCACTTTGCATCATCACCACTGTCACAGCCATCATCACCTCAGTACTTCCCTCACCACCAACACACTCACTGCCTCATTCGATCACCACCACCACACAATCACCACGCAGTCACCACCTCTGTACTTCTCTTATCACTAACGCTCTCACCACTTTTGTTCGTGCGATCACCATAATTAAATCATATGTACTTCATCATCACCATACAATCACCACTTATACTTCCCTCACCACCACAACAATCACCACACAGTCACCACCACCACCTGTGGACTTAATCACTAACGCTCTCACCACTTCATTAGACCACCATCACCACAGTCACCACCTATATACTTCCCTCACCACCACCACCAATCACCACCACCATGGCCATAATCTCACCCTACCCATTACCTTACCCTCTTCCCCCCCATACAATACCACACCCGTCCCATACACTACTTACCGTGCCCCAGTTGTGGTGGCCGCTGGTGTAAAATTTCGCACCCACTACTGACGGAGGGACGACGACGGAGGAACGACAGAAGGACGACAGAGGAACGACAGTCACAGGGAGCAGTTCTTCCACTACTGACTGATCTTGTTAACTCCTTCCCTCTACCCTTTCCTCTTCCACCCCTCCCCCTACACCTCCTCCACCTCCGCCCCCCCCGCCCCCCCCCAATGCTTGTTTCCTACTTTCCACCTCCTCCTACCCTCTCTCCCCATCCTTCTCCACCCCCCCCAATCCCTCCTTCCCTCCTCCACCTCCTCTTCCACCCCTCTCCCGATCCTCCTCCACATGCCTCAATGCCTCCTTCCCTCCTTCCTTCCCTCTTCCACCCCTCTCCCCATCCTCCTCCACATGCCCCAATGCCTCCTTCCTTCCCTCCTCCACCTCCTCTCCCCCTCTCCCCATCCTCATCCACAGTCCACACACCCTCAATACCTCGTTGCCTATTAGTTAAGTATTATAAAACATATTAACTCACAATCTTCACTATAAAAGGGAATAACGCTTGATGACTAGGACTAGGTGTATTAATAAGTAAATAACTGATGTTCATGTTACTATAATGCACATCATGTCCATATACACCACCTTAACTACCGTGATTTTTTTTCTTTGCCGAGTGACAGGTATAGGAGAGAGGGGGAAGGCTGTGCTCTCTCTCTCTCTCTCCTCTCTCTCTCTCTCTCCTCTCTCTCCCTCTCTCTCTCTCTCTCCTCTCTCTTCTCTCCTCTCTCTCTCTCTCCTCTCTCTCTCTCTCTCTCTCCTCTCCTCTTCTCTCTCTCTACTCTCTTCTCTCTCTCTCTCTCTCTCTCTCTCTCGATTTACATTATTGACCTCGGCTCCTCCTTACACATTACACCACCCTCACATCCACACACACTGGAGATGTCTCGTCTTTAGACATCACAACCGTGTTTTTAGGTAGACGATTATTCTTGAGTCACGACCAAACTTCCACCATTTTACACATATTGAAACACAGACACAAAACCACCCTGGGAGACGGTGCTCGTTTTAGACTCCAAATGATGCTTATAGTAGATTCATCTTGAAAATCCACAACATTTCTTGATGATTTTATACTGGACCATAGAAAAGTAGTCTGGGAAAAGGAGCCAGAGATTTAAATCGCGCCGCCGAATCTTACAATATTCATATTTAAAAAGATAATAATTCATCTGACATTGCAAGCCACTGACATGGTTATTAGAGAGTTTAGGTATCATTTGACCTCTAAATCCAGGATGGCCACTGCCCGCCATCCTGAAAAACATGAAATGTAATATCTTCGGCACAAGATAAGCTAGATGGATATGTGAGGTGTTGTTTTCCACTTATTTTAGCATGACACTACTTCATTTTAAACTGCATACTAACTGTACATACTAATCTGCCACTTCATTATCACTACATGATTCACTGTATGAGCCACTATCAGAATCACTGTCCTCACTCTCGCTGCTATCATCACTGATGTTCTCTGTCTGCGGATTTGCAGGTAGTGGTACGGATCGGGGAAGTGGCGGCTTGGTGGAACGGACAGGCAGACATAGCCATTTACAAGATGCCACCCATGACCAATCGGTGATGGGTGATTTTAGAGCTGGTAATGCTTTTGCAAATATGCAAGATAGTTTGCACGCTCCAAGTGTGGATGGAGACTGTCCAAGTCAGGCACAAGTCGGATAGTGCTTTTTTTCTTCTGAGCTCTCCACTTCGCTGCCCTTGCATCTCCAATGGTCTTGCTTTTGGTATCACCATAGACATATCGAATGACAAACCGCTCCAAATCACTGATGACCAGTTGACCATCTGTTGTGTGACTGGGAGCTGTGTACCACATGCTGCTAGCAGGGCATGTGCCTCTTTAGACTTCTCTAGACGATCTGCGATGAGTTTCTTGCTTGTTCCATAGAAGCCAGAGTTGTGGTCACACCCAGTGAGAACATGAAGTGGTATGATGGATGCAGCCATTGCCTCACTGCACAAACATCGGGCATCAATAAGCTGACGCTTGCGTTTCACACACAGGATCCCTGGTGTCCTCTGAGCAACATATGCCGCTTGCACGTAGTTGTCTGTGTCCTCTGTATCTAGAATGACAGGTGCTGTGTATCCGTCTGACCGGAGCACACTGTATATTGTGAACATGGCCGTATCTGCCTCTGCATGGGAGCATGTGAACTCTGGCACAAGCTTGCCTGTAGTGAGGTTCTTTGCAGTGCTGCCCACTACACAGTAGATGATGTCGGTGCTAGTTGTCGCTGCTGTTCTCTGAAATTCCGTTTGAAGAAATGCTTGAAGCCGGATTTTGTTATCGGGTTTACCCAGGAGAGCATGGAAAACTTTACTAGAAGGAAATTCATCTTCTATCTTCATGAAGACATTGCTGATTGGCAGTTTTTTTTGGCGCAGTATTCTCTCACTGTCCTTGATCGTGTAATTCTGATCATATGAATCACTGACGCAAATGATGCAGTCAGCATGCTTGTGTCTTGTTAGAACAAAGTGCACCAACTTCTCTGCATAGTCTCCCCAGGTATACTTGGTTCTGTCTCCCTTCTCTCTATCTTCAATGGTAGGAGTTGATAGGCGCCAGATGAGGCCCATATCAATAATAGGCGTATATACATCAGGCTCTTGAATGACAGTCATAGTTAGTTTTTGTTGAAGCTTGCTTTTCTGTGATTTACGGATTGTTCCATTGAAGTTGAAGATGGAAAGGCACTCGGCTGTAACACGATGCTGAAGGACTTCTTCAAGTTTCAGAACACCACTCGTTTCGACCAGTCCAAGAACAGAGGCCAAGGCTTTACGCTCCATTTCCTCAGTCTTTCCCTTCAGGTTGTCTCCATCTGCTTTCTTCAATTCCTGAATTGAAAAGTTCTTGCGCTTGCTACGGGGAAAATGTAGTCCATGTAGCAAAACAGAGAGATTTATCTCAAATGCAGTGCGTTTTCCAGTGATGTAGCTTGTGAGGATAGATGCAATCGACCGGACGGGTGGACTGTCATCAATTGCAGACTTATTTGGGTTTTTCAACCATGTGATCAGCTACAGCAGGAGCTCATTAGGGTCTTCTTCTTTCTCCAACTCGTGTATGTATGGGGGCCTGGGAATAGTATTTGTCCTGATGACTTGCTCTTTGAGTCGTTCCGCAACATTCATCACCAACTGATCATTGCTAACACCCAATGAAGATATTGCTGCCTCAATGTATGTACCTGCTGCTGTTGTATCATATACCAGTTCACTCACATTCTTTTGAATACGTTCATGAAATCCGATGTCTCCCCCCAAATTCATTGATGAGAATTTCCTTTAAGTAGCTGGACTTTACTGCTGAGTTATGTCCGTGATTTGAGATAATGCGCTTATAGTCCTGCAGGAGACTTTGCAGTGTCCGAATTTCATGGTCTTTGAAGATGACTTGACGAATGTGATGAAAGAAGAGAGCCTGGGCCTCTCGGAGGTTTACACGCTGCAGATGTTGAGTACTTTCATCTGAAAGGGGCTTGTGGTCGCTGACATATTTGCGCCAGCACGAGCGATGGTAGCGGATTTCCAACCCAAATGCTGTTTGGCTATCTGGGATGGATGCAATCAGAGTGTCAAGTCTCAATCTCACGACGTCATTTTCCAGACGGACAGTATGTAACTTGAATTTAGTCCAGGCATCTACTGTTGATAGAAGTAAAATCTGCTTGTCGCGATTACTACTCTTGTATCCCCCTTTCATGCACCACACACATAGAGTCTTATCATGAAGGACACCCATGCTGGAGCGGAGCCTTTTAGGTGCACTGGCCTCTGGCGGAGGGTCTTGTTGATCTGATGCTTCATTTCTTTCAAGATGTTCCTCGGATTTCTGTTTGCGTTTTTCAGCTTGACAGAGCTTGCGCTTGCTGGATAATTATGCGTAGCAAGTGCTATGCATTTGGTGACCTTTAGGTCTTAAACATTATTTTTATTGATTCCATCCTCTTCCTTTAGCATAGTTATCATTTTGATTTCCTTTCAGTATTCATCACGTACAAGCAGGACCTTTGACTTCCTGCTTTTCCAACACATCGGGCGTTGTGTATGTAGGTGTCCCTTGCAGCCGGGCGTCGGCCTTCTAGTTATTGTAGTCTGCCATGACAACAATACAGTGTTATAGTTGTACTCACGACGGTGAGGAGTGTAATGGCAATCTTCTTGGCCTTCTTCTTGGCCTTGGCTGAGGGATAACGCTCCTTGACGTGGGACACAAGAGGCTCATCGATGAACACCGCCAGCTCCATCGTGTAGTCCGTTGCTGCCCTTCCCTCCCTCGCCGCCCTGGCCGTCCTGTGGCTGAGGCCGTCCACCTGTCCCTTCACTGCGCTGATGGGCGCCGCGGCACATGAAGCGCCACATAATTGTGTGAAGTTTCCATTTCCTGACAAAGAACATGATTTTGTTAATGTACGAGTACAAGGCAGCTGCCGCCCTGGTCCTGTGAGATGCAGTGTTCACGAGCACTCATCAAGGGCGGGTTCACCCTGATGGCGGTAGAAAAGTTATCCGGCCAATGTTTACAAGAACATCTCACCTGACGCAGCGACGAAGGGAGGACTGAGGGTAAAGATGACCAGAAGAGATTCTGGGTCTCTGCGGGGACCTGCTAGCGACTGCTGCTGCTGCTGCTGTGGTGGCTGAGGTAGTTCCTCAAGGCGGTAAGTCTTCCCGCCGTGCAGGAGGAGGCCGCTCTGGCGTGACGAGAAAGGTGTTCATGAGTGACGGGAGGAGTCTGGCTCATGCCCCTGCGTGCTGGTAATCCGCGGAAATACTAAATTGGAATTACATTTAAGCCACTCAGCGTTTGTAGCAAAAAGTCCTGTACTGCCGATATGCCCTTTTGATGCGGGACATAAGATCACTTATACCTACTGCAACGGAAGATTCGCTCGGCTTCCGTACGTAGAGGTAAACACCTTCAACAGGTGTTCCCTACATTCTTCCCGCCAACAGACACCAGCTACTTACCAGACCGTCGCAAGTGGACATCACGGCCCAAGAGCCTGAAGAGCCGCCGGAGTAGAACAATCGGTGAGCACGCGAGCCTCATCCCATAGTACAGGAGCATTAGCTAAAAGCTGGAAATAAATAGTAGAAAGCTGATTTTTTCAAGAGAGCTCCAAAATATTGTATATAACGCCCTTATGCAAAGTTCTGCAAATTCAACCTCGTGGCATTTTCATAATTCAAAATGGCCGCCATCACAATTAACGATAAAATGAAAAGTACTATGATCATCCATCCGAGTTCGTAGTAATAAGATTTTTGTGTGTACATCTATGTTTTAGAGTGTGCTGAATACAATGGAGCCATAAAAAATATTTTGAGTTGACATAATTAGCATAAATTCAATAAGGTGAAGAAAAAAAAAAAAAAAAAAAAACATTTATTTTAATAATACCACAACTATGTTATGTACGTTACATTTATAATAGCCAAACTATGTTATATTGTACAAAACACCAATTAGAAACCACAAATAACCCAACCATATGTTGAAGGAATGTCTAATCAGTGGTATCCCCTTCGCCTTGCACATCAAGAACATGCGAATTTTTACAATTGTACCCACTGCAACCAGTGCACATTATGGTACACTCCATCCGTGCCTTGTAACAACGACATGACTTTCCACACCCTACCTTGCAGCCGCAAGATACCATTTTCAGTACCTTCTCGGGAGTACCAGGCCTATCGGTATAGATTGGAACAAGTATCCCCTCTCTGTACTCCCATCCCCACTCATTTGGTGGTAGCTCATTTCCCTGCCATTGCTGAACAGCATGGTATGTTCTATAGCTATGGAACTTGGCAGCTGCTGAAGTTGGAGGGATTGATTCCAACTTGAAACCAGATGAGGATAAGGACGCTCTACGTGTAGATCGGAAGTACATAACATAGCGATGCTTGTCCAGTGAATTTGACCGGACAGCTCCATACAGCTTTAGTAGAAACAACTCTCCTATGCGTGCTATCTCATCCTGACTGCTGTCAGACTGAGAGAAAACACTCAAACAGTCCCAATTGTCATCACTATCGAACAGCTGAAGGGCCCTTTTTTTCCCTTGATTGTATATGGAAGACACAGTATCACATCCAGTGATTGCATGTACAAACATCAGTGTTGTTTGATGCTAGAACAAGCTTCCTGGATTTCACGTATACAGTACACATGCAAAGGATTCCGTCCACAGAGCATATGAAGATTCATGTTTGGGGTGGCTTGTGCGACCATCATCACCAGCAAGTCAGTATCAGTTCCCACGACAACGACAGGCGAATTTTGAGTTGGGGCACCATCTATGGCAGTTGATGTAATCATGGCACTTGATGCAATCAGCCAGTCAGCATCTGCAACACTCTGTTTGACAATTATACCCACAGCCTCATATTTCTCCTTTAATTTTGGATTAATCGGTCCTTATTCCTGCCATTACCCAAGAATGCCTTTTTTGATGTTGTGGTTTTCATTTCCAACTCAAAGACAATGTCAGGAGAAGTGTTCTGTTTGGCTCTTCGCTGCTGTTCCGCAGTTTTAGTTGAGGAAGCACTGCCATATCCGTCAAACACTACTATACTACCTGGCCCATAGTGAACAAGAACATGGGATACATACTGGTCACACACTGGTTGTATGTGGGATCAGCAGGCCATGGCAAGCTTTGAAGAAGATGTCCTCCATCAGGACGAAACCGTGCATTATCTGGAAGTTCTAGATGGACATTCACTTTCGACTTGAGAACACTAGCAAGGACACTCTTAGTGTTCTTCCTCATGATACCTTTATCGATAGGGAGGTGGCTGTTGGCAAACTCGTGAAGCAGATATTCCTCCATCTCAGAACTCTCCCGATCACACATGTGACCCTCATGAACATATGTTCTATTCACCTCCACCTCAACACCTCGCACAGTGACCTGATTTTTGTCACCACTGATGCTGGTCACACGGTCTTTTCGTTTTAATTTTACGTCAGCATAGGTTTCGCCAGTCATTACCATAATATACTATTAATTATAATTTATGCTAATTATCACTCACTATTATTATAATATACTAGTAATTACACTTTATGCTAATTATTTTAACTCAAAATGAACATGGCATGGGTCCACTGTAATAAGTTGCCAGTTATGCCGATTTTGGTATTTTAACCATTTATCGCAAATTGTTATAGCGGCCATCTTCAATTCTGAAAATGCCACCAGGTTGAATTTGCAGAACTTTGCACAGTGGACATGCTTATGGTTTTCTGGAGCTCCCCTGAAAAAATCAGCTTTCTACTATTTTTTTCTAGGTTTTCGTTAAATTTTTATTAATGCTCCTGTACTACCACGCCGATGACGTGTTTTGCGACCTGAAAACACAGGCATGATCAAGTAGACAGAGAGCGAAATAAAGTGTGCATGCAGTCGTCTGCAGTCATCTGCGCGCTGGAGAATCAGCACAGTGAGGCACAAAAGGTGGGGGCGATATGTTTCTTGAGAGATGGAAGTGACTCACCTTGGCTCGAGGTCCGCTGCGGCGATGCTATCCTTCCCGAGGACAAAGTTGACCTGGTCATGAGGCAAAGCAATGGGGAGTTTTCTAATATGCTCACGCTCAAGCCTGTCTCTCAGGCTGTCACATCCTCTGCTCTGTGAGGCTGAATGATCTATCATTTACCGTAAATTCTCTGTACTTCTTTGGGACATATCAGAATTACCCTTCAATACAACAACTGAAACAGTTCTTAATAAAAAATGTAGTTTATCATTTTATTTGTCTACACTTGATGAAAATATTGGCAAAACAATTGAATACTTGAAAACTCAATCTTTAAAAATCGTCTTTTCATAAAAAAAACACAAGTTCAAGCAGAATGAGGCTTCAGGAAATATCTACTTGTATGTAAGCATTCACTGAGTACCTATTTTGGGTGTATATGTCTCTCTTACGACGAACATTTAACCAAGAAGTAATTTAAGTGCTTGGCACCTCAACGAACAGTCCTCTATCGAAGACAATACATGGTCTTGTTTACTATTTCCCCCGCCGCAAACTCTAAGCCCCTCCACCTCACCTTTCCCTCTGAATAAATCAATCACCCTTCCCCTCTAAAATACCTATGTCCTCCTGGTTTATCCTATTGTAACGAAGGGGGGTTTGGGGGCAACCCACCCCTCTCAAACTTCGTACACTAACGGCTCGGGTCTATGGAGGGGGACGGAAAGGACTGCAAGGAGACATTTACTGTTGTGCACGGCCTTTATTCCCCCCAAAATACTACTACCCACAGTACATAGTGACGCATCTGTCACGAAACTAAAACGCGCCACTCCGCTCCGCCCAACACAACACAAGTCACAGTCAAAGCAGAAATAAGGAGACGAAAGTCTCTTTATGGGGAAACGGTATGGGAGCGGATGCCACGAATATTCCAGTAGAGGATAGAGAGTGTGATGAGATAAGCGGGTGATGATAGTTAGGATGACATGTAGCCTGTGGTATTGGAGAAGTTAGGAGTATCAGTGATATGAACTGTGAGGTAAGGAGCGGTGGCGCTGAGCTGTCCATCCCCGTGTCGTGTCAACAGGAAAGTGAGTGATAGCAGATCCTGCCGGCGGGATGGTTTCTGTGGAGATGCTGAACGCCACACTCTGTTTTGGTTAAATGTTCGTCGTAAGAGAGACATATACACCCAAAATAGGTACTCAGTGAATGCTTACATACAAGTAGATATTTCCTGAAGCCTCATTCTGCTTGAACTTGTGTTTTTTTATGAAAAGACGATTTTTAAAGATTGAGTTTTCAAGTATTCAATTGTTTTGCCAACATTTTCACCAAGTGCAGACAAATAAAATGATAAACTGCATTTTTTATAAAGAACTGTTTCAGTTGTTGTATTGAAGGGTAATTCTGATGTCCCAAAGAAGTACAGAGAATTTACGGTAAATGATAGATCATTCAGCCTCACAGAGCAGAGGATGTGAGATGCGCGAGAGACATCTGGCGGTTTAGCTTCGAAAACTTCCCCATTTACGTGTAAAACACCGCTCTGTTGGTCGAGCGATGGCTTGCTTTGTAACCATTCGGCCGATTGGCATATGTGTGGGTGGACAATCTGTTTTTGTGCGTGGTTTCCATATTGTTTATTTGTGAAAATAATCTCATCAGAAGAATGTACTATAATACCACTTAAAAAATTACACATGAATTTTTAAAGTAACTCAAATGTTGGTTGCTTATCTGTAATTTCAAGCAGTTCGATGCCCAAAACATATGTGCTTGATCACAGTTTTGAGGTGATGGCGTGCTATATGAAATTTAGGTCTCAATTAGGCTATCACTGTTCTTGTAAAACATCATAAAAATTATGTTCTTCCCTTTTACGAGTAGAGAAGAGGACAGCCAGTTTTGAGATAGTTTTTTTATTTTGGGGGATAAAAAAAAATATATAGACTCAAATCACTGTTCTAATATAAATTTAGCTATTCAGTAGATCACTTTTGGAAAAGGAGATTCACATCCTTTCGTGTTTACTGTAGGACACACTTATCTTTACGCGTTCACAATCACTACTACTCACCCACAACCTCACCTAATTAAGCTACTTCATCTTCCCAATGCACGCTCAGCTCACATGGGTGCTTAGCAATCACAATTAGGCCTAAGTTTTTTCTACAAAGTTAATCGGAAAACATTCAGTCGTACTCTTATCTTGGCTTATCCATGCCCACTATCACCACATCACGAGAGAGAGAGAGAGAGAGAGAGAGAGAGAGAGAGAGAGAGAGAGAGAGAGAGAGAGAGAGAGAGAGAGAGAGAGAGAGAGAGAGAGAGAGAGAGAGAGAGATTTTATTGAATCAATTTATTAGGCCCGAAGGCAACAAACCTAGTGACAGGCATGGCCATAGAATATGTAGCTACAGAGCACTCGTGTCTCGCAGGGCACGCTGAACACACAGACTGTGACACACACACACACACACGCACACACACATACACACACACACACACACACACACACACACACATACACACACACACACACACACACACACACACACAAAGGAACAAAGTATATGTAGACAGTCAACAGCCACCAAAGTGTGGATGGCGAGCAAGAAGAACCTCCAGAGAGAGAGAGAGAGAGAAAGAAAGAGAGAGTGGGAGGGAGGGGTAAGCTGTGCTAGTTTTCACTTTTACAAAGATTGTTGCTTGAAATTAAACGAGTTTTCTATTTGCGCAAATCAAAAGCAAGCAGAAGACATTTATCAACATTTTTCCATAAGTAAGAAATAAAGCTTTAGCCTTAAGATAGTTAAGATAGGTATACCAATTAAATAACATATTCAGCTACATCCTGATTTACCTACCCACATCTTGGCACAGAAATACCTATATTCTTCTTATGTACAGATTACGCAAATATTGAGACATTAATAAAATATACAATGCATGAATTGAATGAATGTCCACTATCAACTTAATTTCCCAAAATTAATTATAATAATAGTATCATTTGTATTGCTCGCTGAACTGTGAAAATGCAAGTAATTATTATGATGTAAAGTGTTTACGATTTCTGAGTCAGGTATTGTTCCCTGTATACTTGGTGCTCAAACAAACCCATTGCTACTTATCCTATTATGTACGCCGCGTACATCATATCAAACCATATAAACCATATCAAACCCGCAGGATGACACTTGACCCGTCTACCAAAATAATGCTTAAGCCTTTTGCTATGATGTCTCTGGATTATTAAGTATATCACTGGAACATGTTGCTGGTGAACTAAGGAACGCATCAAGGGAAGCTCGAAACCTGCCTTTCAAATGGATGATATAACACATTAGCCCTAAAAGACTTCATTAAGATTGCCTCTTATAAGGGTTAGTTAAGCACCACTATTTCATACGATCACATTAATCTTCAAGAGGTAGAGTATATAATTGGTCACATATCTATAGTCATGCAGTATAGTGTAATATTACTACTACTTGTAGCTACATGACTCAACCCTATAGGATTACTATATTCAAGGACTATCTTATGATATTGGTTCGTCTTGAATCAACCTGTCTACCTATGCACATTTGTGAGACATCGGTTTTACCCAAGGATAATAATATACTCGTGTATTATCCTTGGTTTTATCCTACCAAGATCGTCGCTCAAGAGGGAGCTGTCAACTTGAATGTTTAACTCAAGTTATAATCCTTAAGTTACTTCAGTGGACCCCGTGAGAATCAGTGACAACTTATTAGTCTTCATGAACCAATGAATACTTCTTTCTCTTTCTACTGTAAAGTTAGAGACGCTGACTAACACTAATAACTCATGCATAGTAATGAGCCTGAGACAACAATCCTCTTACTTTGATCGACTGGAAGATCACGGTAGCGACGATCCCTCCTGGATAGAGATATGCGCTATATAGTACTGGGGATACAAAACAAACGACACTTCGAGTCTATCAAGTTGTAGAGCTCCAAAACCTACGAACTATTTTTCCGAACTACTTTGCTATTTTTTGTTTTGCCTTCAATTCCTGATCTGCAGATTTATATATTGATTTTCTGTAAGGCCTCCAGGAGGAATGTCATGGTATAATAATGAAGTACATATATCACATTCAAAGTAGCTTTAGTTACGGCAAATGAAAGGGAGAGAATTAAGAGCTCCACCGGATTCAGCTTCATCACAGACCCCCTGTACACACACACACACACACACATCATGGGAATTGTTTGTTATTGAACATGTTTCCAAAGTTACAATATCTAGAGGCGTTTTCTGCGGGGGATTTTTGGTTGCAATCGGAAAATTTTCGGTTGCAAACGGTCACAACAACAACAACAAATGATTGCGGGTCGGGCCAATCATCTTCCCTGGATGGTTGAACAGGGATCGAAATTTGCTCAAATTTCGATCCCTGTTCAACCATCCAGGGAAGATGATTGGCCCGACCCGCAATCATTTGTTGTTGTTGTTGTGACCGTTTGCAACCGAAAATTTTCCGATTGCAACCAAAAATCCCCCGCAGAAAACGCCTTAAGATTACATAAGAGTCGAACATGAACCGGGTGTTTTTGTGGGTTTTGAGTTTCATAGTAGTTATTTTGAGCTGGATCGAATGACTGCCACGTCATCTATAGATCTCCGTGGTGACAAGGAGCCGTATTCTATCAAGCCCTCTTCACACATTCTATAATCGAACCACGATAGCGCCAACAATGCAATGAGTAGCGCCATCATGGTCCAGATTACTGGTCCATCGTGACCGATCGTGACGGACGCTCGTGACGCGCTCGGCCGAGGCCACGAAAAGTTAATGCATGCACTAAAAAATCGGGAAGCTTCCCATTTTTTTTACTCAACGCAGCGCTATCGTTAGTCAATCGTGACACTATCGTTATCTTTGTATGCTTTGTATGCTATCTATATGCTTCGTGACACTATCGTGATCGCCGTATGTCTATCGTGACGAGGTGTCATGAGAAACCGTTAGTGTGTCACGATAGCCCTAATAATATGCATAATGCGTCACGATAAACGTAAGCATGAGTCACGATAGAGCTAATAATGTGTCACGATTGTCCTAGGAAGGCGTCACGATAACCCTAAGAATACGGAGATTGCGTCATGATAAAGCTAAACATGTGCCACGATAGTCACGATAGACCAACGAGCTTTTCGCGGGCACACACGTGGCTGGACAATGCTGCAGCGCCCTTTAAAATAACCGGCGGCGACACCTCTTGACGCTATCGTGATACGTTCATGGCACCGTCGTGGCACTATCGTGGTTATCGTAGCTTTATCGTGATGACAAAATGACCGTTTATTTTTTATTCGTTACGTAGTCTTACAGCTATCATGACTCCATCGTGGCCATCTTACGACCGTCATGAAACATACTTATAGACATCGTGACATTGTCGTGAGGCTATCGTGGTCGGCGTTTGTCGTGGTCAAATTTCACGATAGCGCCAATAATTAAATTAGTGGCGTTATCGTGGTTTGATTATGGAATGTGTGAAAGGAGCTTTACAAACTGATCAAGATGCCATAAATACTTGGGCTCACGAATGTACCTACCCTTTTTTTGAGATAACTCTTATATCAATAGGTAGAACACCTCAAGATTAACGTTTGCTTGTTGTTACCCTATTAATGTTTCCTCTAGGACTAATAAATTCATTGGCAAAACAAAAAAATTAACTAGCCCTTGTTAGTCTTCTATATTTCCTTTCCTTTCAATGGTCTTACCCAAAAGGACTTCACAGCAACCCTCACACGCACTCAAAATTCTGTACACGAGTTATTAAAAAATGGAGGTGGTGATGGTGGTGGTGGAGTGAGGGAAGGGTGGAAGGAACGCAGTAAAATGGTTCTGTGGAAGATGTGGAGGCTTGAATGATTGTGGAGTGGAATATGAGGGTGGATGGCTGTGTCTGTGTGTGTGTGTGTGTGTGTGTGTATTCATCTAGTTGT
>JACEEZ010020917.1:398330-430830 GCA_016584305.1 Chionoecetes opilio
ACACATGCACATATTGTTTTCCTTTAAACATATATGCTTACTAGACACACAGACACACACACACCACACACACACACACACACACATACACACACACATGATATCGTAAGTTTTAAGATGGTACAATCCCATGGACCTTCTTCATCTTTTTTTTCATACCAAGTGGCAGTCTGCATGCAACGTCTCTTCGCCACTTAACAGATACCAGTGGAATGGCGTTTATGTACGGTACTCTAAAACTACGTCAACTCTTTGGCAATTGTGATGGAAACGCAGCTGTCACCTTCACCACAAAGAAAGACACACCAAATAAGACTTAATGTTATGAATCAAGTAGCGGATAACGTGAAAATGGAAGCGCGTTCATTCCTCTCCTCAGATATCAGTTTTCTTTCACTACTCCTGCTTTTCTTTTTGTATAACGCGGTGTTAAGCAGTCATGAGATACTTTGACCAACCATCCCTGTCCAACGACATGTCTAATTCTTTTTGGTTGGCACCGATCACTGCTCAGCACGTTATCGATTGTCATTACTGAAGGAATCTCACGACTGCTTGGAAATTCGAGTCTCTTCGTTGCTTTCTTTGTTGGATCTTGAGACAATCTTTTATCTTCTATTCTGTGGATGAGCTTTTTATTTTTTAGCAACGTTGATGGTCGAGTTGTCATTCTATTTTTACGTTGAGTTTGTCTGGTGGATATTTTACATCTCGACTTACCTTTATTACAGGTGATCGTGTATTTTTTAACCTTGACTCTTTTATTTGTCAGTTTCTTTGTCTTTTTAATCTTCAATACGTTCACTTTCCATCCTTTACCTTTAACGTAATGCAATCTTTCCCTAATGATGATCTGTGTCGGCGATTCGATTTTTCTGATTCTTGGCAGGAGTTTTTCTTTCCCTGGTTCATTGATGGCATTCAGACGTTTCTTCAGTTGATGTATACGTGTATTTATCCGTCTTAGTATCTTTTTATAATTCCTTGCATTCTTCGTGCCCTTATCCTTGTCTCTTGAATCTCCTTTATTACTTACGTTTGTTTCAATGGTTTTGTTTTTGGCTATATTTTGAAGCGAATTCTTTTGTTTAGTTTTCTCTCTTGCCTTCAAAAACGGATACACAGTTTTCTCCTTTGGATTACTCTCTGTACACTTTGGATTACTCTCTGTACACTTTGGATTACTCTCTGTACACTTTGGATTACTCTCTGTACACTTTGGATTACTCTCTGTACACTTTTTTCTCTTCTTTTTTTCTGTGATTCCTCAGTCTTCTTCAACATCTTTCTCACTAGCTGTATGTATTTCTTTGAGGTTTGATTCCTCTTCCTCATTTCCTCTATCATATCCTTGCCACTTTCCATTTTCCTTGTGTTTCCTTTTTTATTTTCTCCATCACTCCGGTCTCTCAATTCATGCTTAAATTCATCTTTTTCGTTTTCACTATGAGGGAGAATCTTCCTCACTACCTTCACCAGTTTATTCACCATGTTGTTCTCTGTTTTCGTATTGTTTGTGCTCTCCAGCGGTCTTTTCTTGCTTATTTTGGACTGGTACTTCGCGGCAGCCTTCAGCGTCCTGCATAGCCCCTTCACACACATCTGAGGACACCGGCAGAAGGCAGGGCGGGATGAGTCAACCGATGAACGAATGAATATTGAAAGTCAAGGTAATAAAATCAAAGTGCAGAATAGGAAAGTGGATGCACGTGTCAGAGAACATACTGAAAGGTGCACCAAGGGCATGTTTGGGGAAAAATGCATGCATGAAGAGTTTAGTAAGGGAAGGAAGGAAGGTGTACGAGTAATGGCTAAGTAAGGAGTGAATGAGATATAGTGGAATATAGGTTGTTTATCCAAAGTGGGTGATGAGTTGTGGGAAATATGAAATGGATGAAAGGTGGATGGGAATGGGAGGGAGGAAGGGAGGGAGGTGAGGGGGTAGTGGGTGTTGGTGGAGGATACTCGCCTTGCTCTCCCCACAGATCGTCCCATCTAAGGCAGAAACACCGGGGCTCTTCAACCTCACGCCCTTGTAACACCAGATCTCCAGACATGGGTCCTGCAGGTCAAGGGGGCATGGGTCAAGCGGGGTCACGTATGTAATTCATGATATCTCTAATTTTCATGTTACTCATTATATTGTGTTTTAATTAAGTGAGATATATATTGGTTGGTGAATATAATGCAGATACAAATCTCTCTCTCTCTCTCTCTCTCTCTCTCTCTCTCTCTCTCTCTCTCTCTCTACCCGTCAGGGTGGCTCGGTTGGTAGAGCTGCGGAGTCACGTGTAGCGTCCCTGCATTCTGTCAGCGGTTCGAGCCCACCAAGTTCGTCCTGGCGTGGTGGCGCTTTGTATAGTCAATAACCTTGTAGTTGGTACTTGCAAAGTGTCTAGATAGGATCAAAGTATCTTATCTTATATCGCTCTCTCTCTCTCTCTCTCTCTCTCTCTCTCTCTCTCTCTCTCTCTCTCTCTCTCTCTCTCTCTCTCTCTCTCTGAAGAAGTATGCACTCACGGGATAGTGGTCAGCGGCGTGCCTCCATCCCTCACCAAACATGTAGTGACACTGCTGGTCTGCGTCAAACTTCCACCCGGGGAGTTCATCGTCAGAGAGCAGGTGGTGGGTCTTCCTCCTCCCGCTGCCTTCCTCCGTCAGACACGCCCCTCTGAACACCCCATGACCAAGGTGAAATTGTTGTTATTTTTCCTATCAACAATACATACCTTATATATTTCTTTGGTGTTAATAAAAGTTACAAGAATACTGCTTTATTATTTTCATGTTGCTGCCCTCACCTTGTAATAAACTTTTCTTTACAATATATGATCTTATTTCTCCATCCCTTTGTTATGGGTCTGTTGAACTCCTTGCTGGCTACGATACAAAAATTTAGGTTTAATAAAAGAAACAAAATTTTAAAAAGCGTAGATTTAAAAAAAAGAAATAGGGAAAAACTGGTTCACAAATAGGGTGGTAAATAATTGGAATGAACTCAGTAGACAGGTAGTTAGTGCGGAGTCATTAGGGAGCTTTAAAAAGGGGCTAAATTATTTCATGGATGAGGATGAAAAGTGGATGTAGGTAGTGTTAACTGATAAGTAACAGGAACTACCTCGTGTAGGTCTCGCGGCTCTTGTAGCTTCCTTATTTTCTTATGTTCTTATGTTCTTATGAGACCGAGACAATAAAATAGGAGGAGTTATGATTGCAGCCAAAAAGGAATTGAAAATATATAAAGTAGAGATGGCAGAAGGAACAGCAACATTTATTCAAATAAGCTTAGAAACTAGTAAAGGAGGAAAATTGTATTATTTTATTATTTCATTATTATATCTTATTTTCTTATGTTCTTACGCTACTCACTTGGTGTGGAGGAAGGTCCTGAGGTGGTCCCTGGAGCACGAGGACCAGGTGTGACCGCCGTGGTTGAGGACCGTGGCCATGAGGTAACCCATGTCGCTGCAGGCTGTCGCTCCCTCCTCCCCGTCGTGCACCAGATTCATGCTGAGTGTGTATAAGAAAGAACATAAGAGAATAAGGAAGCTACAAGAGGCCGTGAGACCTACACGTGCTAGTTCCTGTTCCTTAACCCCTTGAGGCCCAGAACGTAATTTCCATTGTAATGTGGGTACCATTAGACGATTTTTAGTGAATATAAACAATATTTTATAGCTATGACCTGTTTAGTATCCTTGTCGACTAACTAATTTGGTATATTCCGTTAGTTTTCGTAATTGTATGGCTCGAAAACACACAATTTTATATAGCAAAGGAAAGATCTGGGTGTGAAGGGGTTAATACTACCTACATCCACCTTTCATCCCCATCCATGAAATTGTCTAGCCACCTTTTAAAGCTCCCTATTGACTACACACTAACTACCTGTCTACTGAGTCCATTCCAATCATTTACCACCCTATTTGTGAACCAGTTTTTCCCTATTTCCTTTTTAAATCTACGCTTTTCCAGTTTGAATCCGTAATTACGTAATCCGTGGATGGAAGGTTACTCGTCGCTTTACCTTACAATTAGTACAGTATGAGGTTGCATTAATCTCTTTCTTCAATGATAAAAGTAAATAAACATAACGTATGTTGTAGGGTGTAATACGTTTCACTAGCTTTAATGTTAGTCGACGATGATTTGAAATAGCGATGATAACTTCCAAGACGAAAAGCTATCGAAATAAAGGAAGAAATTATGAGGTAAGACAAGACAGCTATATCTGGTAACAAAATGACACGCATACAGGCAGACAGACAGACAGACAGGCACACTGGCTGACTGAGTGGTTGACTGGTCGGCTAACTAACTGACTGTGAATAACTGAACGACCAACAGGCTGATCAATCTCGAACATCCGGGGGTAAGATCGAGAGAATGAATGAGCGAATGAGTAAGTGGGTGAATGAATTCGAAAATGAAAAAGTACGTGCCCGATTGAGTAAAGGAGTGAGTGAATCAGTGTGAGTGGGTAAATGAGTGAGTGCATGAGTGAGAGTGAGTGACTGAATAAGTGCGAGGGTAAGTGTAAATATATGAGTTCGCGATTAAGAGAATGAGTGCATGAGTGAGTGAATGGTGCGTGAGTGAGTAAATGAGTCAGGAATTAATGAAATGTAAGTAAATGAATGAGTGAGTTAGTGATTCTGTGAGGTAATAGGGTGTGAGTGAATAAATGAGTGATGAATGAGTGTGTGAGCAAGTGATAAATGAGTGACTGAATGAATGAGTGTATGATCTAGTAAGTATGTGAATAATTGTGAATGAGGGAATGATTGCGTCACTGTGGGTGCGAGTAAGGCCCGGTTCACACTTCACGTTTTTGCTGGACGTAGTCTACGTGCATCTTGTCATCAGTGACTCACAGTACGTCACAGTGACGTCACTTCCTGCCGGTGTAATGTGAACACAGGCTCCCCGCGACCACCACATTGCTGGAGCAGTGATGACGTCACTGACTTTGAGACGCGCGTCTCAGCTCACATTATTCGGAGCACAGTTTCGGAGCTCCCAATTCTGTCTACGTGGCTGCGGGAGTGGCGGGGCGACGTCACTGTGCCGTCACTGATCGCCACGCCCACGTAGCAAAAACGTGTAGTGTGAACCCCGCCTAAGTCAATGAGTAAGCAAATGAATGGACGCATGAGTCAGCGAGTGAAAACGTTTAGAAACAATCCAATTTATCAGGACAGGGTGTGTATTTAACATACTTGTGTCTCAATTATCAGGAAAAGGTGCCTGTGTACAATTTAACAGGACAACGTGAATATCTGACCTAAATGTGTCCAATTTAACAGGAAAATCGTGAATATCCAACCTAGCTGTGTCCATTTTAGCAGGAAAACGTGAATATTTGACCTTGCTGTGTCCAATTTAACAGGAAAACGTGAATATCTGACCTAGCTGTGTCCAAATTAACAGGAAAACGTGAATATTTGACCTGTGTCCAATTTAACAGGAAAAAAAACGGACAGGCAACGTACCTATGTCCTATTTCGTGCGCGATGGTGAAGGCGGAGGTAAACTTGGTGCCCTCGACGATGGAGCAGGAGTGTGAGAGGGAGCACATGCCCCCTATGAAGGATATGCCCGTGGTTGCCTTGTTGATAGGGTCGCTGGAGTGTAGATTGAGTCCCGTCAGTAACAACGCGTGGTCCCACATCCTCCCCTTGCCCTGGGATGGGATGGGATGGAAGATTAGTAACTTGGTGTGTGTGTGTGTGTGTGTGTGACGTGTGTGTGCTATGAATTGTAACACACACACACACACACACACACACACACACACACACTTACACGCACGCCTCGTCTCTCTCAATATTTAGACTCAATAATTTCAATAATCTAGATGTATACGTCAATGAAATACGCACGTAATAGATGAATGGATACATAAGGTGATCATGGTTGATGCACTTCCTTACTTTGTTGTTGTTGTTGTCAGCCTGCCACGTGCAGAAGTTAGTGAGGTAGGTGTTGCCATCCCCCGCCGCCTCCCGGGCTGTGTCTGCAGGCAACGGCTTGAGACTCTTCAACGAAATCTTTACACTAACGTCCCCCAGGCTAGGGTCGGAGAAGAGTCGGTTCACCTGAGGAAGAGGAAGAGAAGGAGGAGTGGAATGATAGAAGTGAAAAGAAACATCTTGATCAAGCAGCTACGTTGTCTGTCTATCCTTAAAATTACAATAATCATTACAGTTGTCATTATCATAAACATTATTTATATTGATTCCATCCTCTTCTTTTAGCATAGTTATCATTTAGATTTCCTTTCAGTATTCATCACGTATACGAGCAGGACCTTTGACTTCCTGCTTTTCCAACACATCGGGCGTTGTGTATGTAGCTGTCCCTTGCAGCGGGGCGTCGGCCTTCTAGTTATTGTAGTCTGCCATGACAACAATACAGTGTTATAGTTGTACTCACGACGGTGAGGAGTGTAATGGCAATCTCCTTGGCCTTCTTCTTGGCCTTGGCTGAGGGATAACGCTCCTTGACGTGGGACACAAGAGGCTCATCGATGAACACCGCCAGCTCCATCGTGTAGTCCGTTGCTGCCCTTCCCTCCCTCGCCGCCCTGGCCGTCCTGTGACTGAGGCCGTCCACCTGTCCCTTCACTGCGCTGATGGGCGCCGCGGCACATGAAGCGCCACATAATTGTGTGAAGTTTCCATTTCCTGACAAAGAACATGATTTTGTTAATGTACGAGTACAAGGCAGCTGCCACCCTGGTCATGTGAGATGCAGTGTTCACGAGCACGCATCAAGGGCGGGTTCACGTTGATGGCGGTAGAAAAGTTATCCGGCCAATGTTTACAAGAACATCTCACCTGACGCAGCGACGAAGGGAGGACTGAGGGTAAAGATGACCAGAAGAGATTCTGGGTCTCTGCGGGGACCTGCTAGCGACTGCTGCTGCTGCTGCTGTGGTGGCTGAGGTAGTTCCTCAAGGCGGTAAGTCTTCCCGCCGTGCAGGAGCAGGCCGCTCTGGCGTGACGAGAAAGGTGTTCATGAGTGACGGGAGGAGTCTGGCTCATGCCCCTGCGTGCTGGTAATCCGCGGAAATACTAAATTGGAATTACATTTAAGCCACTCAGCGTTTGTAGCAAAAAGTCCTGTACTGCCGATATGCCCTTTTGATGCGGGACATGAGATCACTTATACCTACTGCAACGGAAGATTCGCTCGGCTTCCGTACGTAGAGGTAAACACCTTCAACAGGTGTTCCCTACATTCTTCCCGCCAACAGACACCAGCTACTTACCAGACCGTCGCAAGTGGACATCACGGCCCAAGAGCCTGAAGAGCCGCCGGAGTAGAAACAATCGGTGAGCACGCGAGCCTCATCCCACGCCGATGACGTGTTTTGCGACCTGAAAACACAGGCAGGATCAAGTAGACAGAGAGCGAAATAAAGTGTGCATGCAGTCGTCTGCAGTCGTCTTCGCGCTGGAGAATCAGCACAGTGAGGCACAAAAGGTGAGGGCGATATGTTTCTTGAGAGATGGAAGTGACTCACCTTGGCTCGAGGTCCGCCGCGGCGATGCTATCCTTCCCGAGGACAAAGTTGACCTGGTCATGAGGCAAAGCAATATGAAGGAGAAGGGAGGAGGCGCCCCTCACCTCCCGCTGAACTCTCCCGGCCTCCCAGCGCAGTACACGGTGCCACGCCGCTGTTCACATAAGGAACGCGGCATTAGCTTTATAACACTAAAAAAACTTATAGGAAATCCTTTAGAATAAACGAATACATCGGGAATCTCTACACACACAGGTGGAGTACAATGAATGCAGAGGTGAGGCCGACAAGTCAGTATATATATGTAGTAGACTTGCTGTATTCCCTCAGCCGAGGCCACACCCTGACACTCACCCTCGGGATGGCGGACCAAGAGGGCAGCCTCCTCCTGCGGTGATAGCGGAGCTGCTGCGTCAGTCAGGCGGACCTGCAACAACACCTTGCTTCAGAAGCCGTGATCCGGGTATCCAGCCTACCGCGGAGCAGCCATGGAGGTATTATATCTTATTATAGCTCCATGGGATCAGCGTCCCCTTCCTGCCTCTCGCTACCCCCCCCCCCCCCCCCCCCCTTTACAAGTATTATCCACCGCCTCTCCTCGGCTGTGGCTGTGCCGAAACAACCATCAAAGTGACCCTCACAAGTACAGACGCACCATTAACAGACGCACATTGCCGATAGGTATATCTACAAGGTATAGGTAGCCACTGGGATGTACGTGGGAGTACGTAAGTTATGTATGACAGGTCTGTGCGCGTCATAAAGAAGTAAAAGAAGAGTATGCAGAAGAGTAAAGGTGGAGGATGGCTGATTATTATCTCGCAATCCTTTCAGGACGGGCATGTTTTTTTTTCTTGTTTTTTTTTTTTTACTAAAACCACATGACATGGAGTTCTTTCAGTGATTTGAAGAATAATATGACAAAATACACCACGGTTTAAGTTAAATGATGTGAGGCTGAGTGAGGACTGACCTGCAGTTGCGACGCCTGCGTCAGTAGGACCCGCAGCAGACACAGCGCCCGCACGGCCACGAGACGCATCTCGATCACAGGCAGCAGGAAGCACCGCGTGGGCGTGGCGACGGCTGACAACACACTCACCGCCACACGCTTACTCAAACACTGGGAACTAAAACAATAGCGACCTGTTATCGGTTCGCGGGTGATCAATTCGCCATTATAATGATACGTTACACTAATGGTAGGTATACACCTACATATTGAGGCACGAGCTGGTCACCCTCATCCTAATTGTTAGTTTTATCTCCACATGATTATCTTAGTGATGAGAAAAACTAATTCGATTAAAACATTTCTCTCATCAGTGTATGACGTAACAGCAGGTCACCGGTGCTTCCGCCAGGCCGAGGCAAAACATCACCGCCTGGGAAACACGGCGTCATTTCAGCATCCACAGCACATCCGGAAAGCACACACCATAGGAATCCCTTCATGAAGCCACGTGAGCACCGATGGCCACTGTCTTCACTATTTACAAATCATACACGTTTATAATTGGATATATTTAACGAGTCGTGTTATCAAGAATATTCTCATTAGCAACGACAGGCGGGAGTAAAAGTATTAGCTTTGTTGTCACGTTGAGTTAGGGTTAGGGAGGAAGTTGGTGGCTTTGTTTCGTCATCACCTAAATCCGGCTGACCTATTATTGTCTGATGTGCGTGTGTGTGTGTGTGTGTGTGAGACTGTGTGTGTGTCTGTACTCTGTAGTGGCGTACCGATTGGGGGGGGGGGGGGGGGGGCATGCGGACATGTAACCATGTAGGGGATGTAGGCTATACTATCAGTTCTTAAAAATATTGTTCCGGCGTGCAGAAATACATGCAGGTTGTGATGCACAATGGGCTGATCTATTGGTTAAACATCTAACTGAAGTGGTTGTTTGTTTGACAAGGGAAGCATTACCATTGAGCATTTATTTGGTAATCTAAGTTCGTTAGATTATATTACATTATTTTGGCTTAGGCTCGTTAAGGTTTAAAGTTTAAAGGTTTAAAGGTTAAAGGTTTGGTCAGGACTATCTGAGAAGGCATTAGCAGGCGAACATTCAGTTTTGGACAAATCAATGCCAATGCTGATGCTTAGCTGATAATAATAGCTGATAGCTATTATTGTTATGCCAATAATAATTGTTCGAGTGAGGCGCGAAGCGCCTCACTCGAACACTTTACTACAGACAGATCAATTTAGTGAGGGTTAGGGGGAGAAATATTTTCCGGAAAAAGCTGCGCATCTCGGTTTCTATTCGTGCTACAGAAAATCAATATATACCGTTGGAAAGCTATTAAAAAATTAAGGTAACCTTTACAAATGTTTGTTTTCAAAATTCGCCCCCACTTTTTCACAAAACGCCAAAAACTGCAAATTTGCATTGTTAAGATAAAATTGAAGAAATTTGCAAAAATATATTGTTACCTACACTTGTAAACAGACTTTTCTAAACTATCATTACCCCATACCCTACAATTGCCTGACCATGACGAAAAATTGTCTTGTTTGCTTAGCTATTTGATAATAATTTTACTCTAGAACTGAACGGAATACGAACACGAACACGTTTCACACCTAGGTGTGAACGCCTATTTACTGGTTAAATACAAGGGGAGTAAAAAAAAGTCTATCAACTATGAAAAGTAAAAAAAAAATTGCCTTGGGAGTTCAAAGGGGTACTCAACATAACTTAACTAACCTCACCTCACCTCGGTAAATTAGGTGAGGTTGTGTTAGGTTAGGTTATCTAAGTTAGTTTCAGATCTTTAAAAGTTTAGTCTTGATATGAGCAAGTTCGGTTTTTCCACAAAAAAAAAGGCTAGATATTAATCAGGGAGGCCTTCGTATTATGGTTGATGCATATTCCTTCCTCCCCTTGACCACTGTGAGGCGTGAACATTGTTTGCAGAGGCGAGGAGCTTCCCTTTATATATATCCTATATTTGCTTCTTACTTTTACATTAGCATTGCAAACAAATACACACACACACACACACACACACACACACACACACACACACACACACAACATAATCGACACACTCGTCAGGGTGGCTCGGTTGGTAGAGCTACGGGCTCGCGTGTAGCGTCCCTGCATTCGGTCAGCGGTTCGAGCCCACCAAGTTCGTCCTGGCGTGGTGGCGCTTTCTATAGTCAATAACCTTGTAGTTGGTACTTGCAAAATATCTAGATAGGATCAAAGTATCTTATCTTATCTCTCTCTCTCTCTCTCTCTCTCTCTCTCTCTCTCTCTCTCTCTCTCTCTCTCTCTCTCTCTCAGATCTATTTTAGTTTTAAGTGATAAAGAGGTCAAATATCAATTCTTCCCCATGGGATATGCCGAAGTGAGCCATTCATCTAGCAACCCCAACTGTCCAATAAGGGCGAATTTGTCTTGGACTTTTCATTAGACCCCAATTTTTTTTTTTTTTTTTTTTTTTTTTTTTTATAACATTTGTGCACTGATCTATATAACATGGATCGCGGAAGCCTGGCTCAGCACTGGTTCCAACTGTCCGCCATCTTGCCGAAACCAAAACAAACCCTTGTTTCTGCGACTCGCGTTGCTTTTCTGTTGTGTTATCCCCTCGTCATCCCAAATTATACAATAAAATTATTCCCCTGGAAGATTGGAAAACCCTTGGGGCCCAAACCCCCTACTCCCTCAGTGACCTGTCACCCCGCATACCAACCCCAAAAAAAACTGGTCGCAAGGGCAAGGAGAACACTACCATCGACGCACCAGCCAGGATCAAGCCCTCTTCAACTAGGGTATCTTATAAAGAGGGTAACGCCATTCATATGCCCTATGTTAAACGTAGGGCGCCATCTTGGTGCCAGGCCTCTCGTTCACCCAAGACCCGGGGGGAAGTTTTCAGGGCAAAACCCCGCAGATATAGTATACTTATAAAGGAAAGACTGTTATCTTGGAAAGCTTGTTCTATAAGATTATCACATAAAACACAGTAAAACACATTAAAAAAGGCATTCTGAGACTGAAGAAAATGTGAACTTAAAAATTTACTTAAACTCGTCGTCATGTATAACTTTGTGGGAAGTTATAAGATGGCAGATATCATGGAAACAGAATTAAATTAGTTTCCATTAAAGATTTCGTTTTTGATACATCAGTAGAAACCCTGCAAAAGAGCATTAACTACATAAATTACCGTGGCGGCCCCGTCTCTCTCTCAATCTCTTCCCCTTTTCTCTCTCCTTCTCCCCCCCTCCTCTCTCTCTCTCTCTCTTTCCTCTTCTCTCTTTTCTCCTCTCTCTCTCTCTTCTCTTCTCCTCTATCCCCCGTGAAAAGAGAGAGAGGAAAAGAAGGGGGAATGAAGAGAAGAGAAAGGGAAGGAGAGAGAGAGAGGGGAGAGAAAAGGGAGAGGGGAGAGAGGAGGGGAAAGAAGTAAAAAAAAATTTTCTACTTATATATATATATATTATTATAAATATATATTATAATATATATATATATATTTATAATATATTTATTTATTTTTTTATATATTAATTTTATATATATATTATATTAAAAATTTTATATTATATATATATATGATATTATATAATATTTTTTAAAATATATATATATATAATATATATAATATATAATAAATAAAATATATATAAAATAATATTATATAATATAAAATATAAATATAAAATATATTAAAATAATGAAAAAAAAATATTTAAAAAAAAATATTTATAAAATATATATAAATATATATATATAATTTATATTATATAAAAAAAATATTATTATAATATATATATATATAATAATATAAAAATATAATAAATTTGTTAAAAATATAATAATATTATATTTATATATATATAAAAATATATATATATATTTAAATAATTTATATATATATATAATATATATATTTAAAATTATAATATATAATATAAAATTAAAGAATATTTTAAAAATTTTTAATATATAAATAATAAATATTTTAATAATATATAAAATATATATTATTTGGATATAATTATTATAATATATATTTTATTATAAATTATTTATATATAATTTATAAAAATATTTTTATTATATATTATTTTTAAAATATTATTTATCATTTATATATATTATTATTTACTATTTATATATATAAATTATATATATTATATTAAATATAATTATATTATATATAATTTTAATATAAAATTATATAATATATAAAGTAGAAAAAGTATTTTGGTAGCTCACTCTCTCTTTCACTCATATCTCTCTCTCTTTTACGAAGAGAGAGAGAGAGAGAGAGGAAAAGAGAGAGAGAGAGAGAGAGAGAGAGAGAGAGAGAGAGAGAGAGAGATGAGAGAGAGCGGGGCCGCCACGGTAATTTATGTAGTTAACGCTACTTTATGCATGGTTCTACTGTATGTATCAGAAAACGAAATCTATCAATGGAAAGCTAATTTAATTCTGCTTCTATTGATATCTGCCATCTTATAAGCTGTCCCACAAAGTTATACATGACGACGAGTTTTAAGTGAATGTTAAGTTCATTATATTTCTTCAGAGTCTCAGAATGACCTTTATTTAATGTGTTTTACTATGTTTTATGTGATAATCTTATAGAACAAGCATTTCCGAAGATAACAGTCTATCCTTTATACATGTATAACATGATATACTGCGGGGTCATGCCTTGAGAACTTCCCCGGGTCTTGGGTGAACGAAGAGGCCTTGGATCCCACAAATCGAGTTGTCGCTACTCTATATATTAAGGTACTCTACTATCAACCAGTCTGCCTCATATTGGGCCAAAACTATTTAACAACCTGCTAGGAAAATTAAGGAACCTCACGGAATGCTCAGTGGAAAAATTCAAACATCATTTGGACAACCACCTACAAACAATCCCGGATGAACCTCCCGTGCCTGGATATACGTCTGTGAGCAGGGCAGACACTAACTCAATATCGGACCAGGCGAACCTGCAACACAGGGACGCTGGGTTCGGATGCAGCGGTGGAGCACCACGACTGTGAGGGAGTACTCTCTACACGGAAACAAGTAACAAGTAAGTAACAAGTAACACCACACACACACACACACGCACCCACCACACACACACACGCACCCACCACACACACACACGCACCCACCACACACACACACACACACACACCGACCCCCCACCCACCCACCCACACCCACCACACCCCCCACACACACCCACACCCACACACACACCCAGACACCCACACACACACACACACCCACACCCACTCCCCACCCAGCCCATCCACTCGTAATCCATTTACCCACTCCAGTCATCCACCTACTAGTTAAAAAAAAAATATAGGTGGATATGGTATACTTTTTTTTTATATAAGTAGATATAGATATAAGTATATTTTTTTATACTTGTTAACAATTAGTGGGGAACGGAAGCAGACCTGAGTGCGGTTATGATACAAATGATCATAGCGCTTCCTAATAAGCGGTGCTTGTTCTAATGGAGATAGCTTTATTTTGCGAAAAAAAAAGAAAAAAAAGTATACTTTGTGGTTAAAGTTAGGTTAGGTTTCATTACAACCTATAAGGTTAGGTTAGGTTTCATTAAAACCTTTAAGGTTAGGTTAGGTTTCATTAAAACCTATAAGGTTAGGTTAGGTTTCATTAAAACCTTTAAGGTTAGCTAGGTTAGGTTTCATTAAAACCTATAAGGTTAGGTTAGGTTTCATGTACGAAAGAGTTTCATGTTTCATGTAGGTTTTATGTACGAAAATACTCAAAATCAGTGTACGAAACTAACTACTTTCAATTCAATATACCTAATTAAGAAAGGTTGTTTGATTAAGCCAAAGGTTTTTGATTCATTTAAACTTCCTGTAATCCCCGAGAGTAGCTTCTATGGACCACTGTGGCTCGCGCCGTACCCGTGGCCGCGGCGGTACGGGGCTGACGCCGTTATAGTGGACGAGAACTACGCGTTCGCTCTTTAGGTCAGACACACACACACTCGGGGGCTAACACTGCACTCTTAGCCTCTCTCGCTTTACCACATACACCACACCTGTCACTACACACCTGTACGGCCTCGCAACACACCTGTCACTACACACCTGTACGGCCTCGCAAGACACCTGTCACTACACACCTGTACGGCCTCGCAACACACCTGTTGTCTGTGTATCACCGTAAATAAATGACTTGGAAGGTTCGACGATGCACTAGGTTGGAAGTTTAGTAGTAGTAGTAGGTGTTAATAGTAGTTGTAGGTGGTAATAGTAGTAGTAGGTGGTAATAGTAATAGTAGTAGTAGGTGTTAATAGTAGTAGTAGGTGGTAATATAGGCTATCACATGCCAGCAGCCAACACCCAGCCACTGCCTGGGCCGGCCCATGTATTTGTTTTGGTTATGACAAGATGGCGGCTGGTGACTTCAGTATCTCGGCCACAGCTAGCCCAGATCCGCGATCCATGTTATATAGATCAGTGCATTTGTGCCTATAGCGTCTGAAGGCAGTGGTGACCCAGGGCTCGGATGGTAGGCGCTGGATGTTCACTTGAGGGCTCTGATGGTTGGTCCTCGCCCGTGGTGGGGCAGGCAGAATTTTTATAGTGACGCCTGTGATTAGAGGCTCATGCCGCCCCCCTGTGTCCTCCGATGCACTCGCAATCGAAGGTAGAGTTGATAGGCAGGGCATGTGGGTGTTCTTAGGCCACTCGACGGTGCAGAAAGGTTTTAGGTTTCTTCGGGGATCGAACTCGGGTCACCGAGAACGCCAGTCGGAGACGCTATCCACACTCCGCTACCGCCTCCCCAGTAGAATGTAGAAAGTAGTAGAAATACTATAAAGACTTTGGTCAGCCAGCTAGCGGGAAAGGGGAGGCGTCTATATTTGTCCTCCGTTGACATAAGCGAACCAAGGGTTACCATGACGGAACCAAGACTGGAAGACAACCAGTGGTCAGTCAAGAAGTAGGCTGTGTCCACTCATCTTGGGCGGAACAGGGAGTGGGGCAGGAGAGGTTTGGGTGCTGGGCAGTGCCGGATGTGGGATGTGGGGGGCCTGGGACCCATTTTGGTGAGAGGCCCATCGCAAGCATCAAATTAGCATAGGCCTAAATGAAAATACATGTTTAACCCTCGCACTGTCGCAATCACAGTCTAATATTAGTCTGTGGTCGCAATGAAATGCTCGCTCGCGTGATACGACCCGCTCCCGACGGCATATTCCCGTTTTCTGGAACAGTATGTCGCGTTTACTCTTGAACACGTCAGGTTAGGTTACGTTAGGTTACGGTTAGGGTAGGTTAGGTTTCCCTGAATTCATGTGGTAACTTTGTGTGCGAATCATAATGAGGGTATTTTCGAGAAAATTCTATGGTTAGTTTCGGAGCTACAGCCAAGCGTCTTCCCTCGGAGACCACATACCTGCATAGAGTTGGGGAACATGCTTCCCGAAAATCCATGATACTCAGAAATTGATGCCATTACCATCTCCAAATCCAAAATCAAATCATGTTTATCCAGTACTAAACGCATATTTCATAACCAAATCAGCTCTTATCTGGTAATAAAAAATATCAAATGTCAAGTTGCCCAACATTTGTTGGGGGCCCTTCTGGTAAAAGTCCCGGGGGTCAGGCCCCGTGGCTCCCCCCGCCCCCAGGGCTTTGGTCCGGCCCTGGCGCTGGGAAGGGAGACGGGTGAGGAGGTGATCCAGCGGGGCGGAGCTAAAGAAGGACAGGGAGCAATGACTATATATACATGATAGGAAAGCTATAATATATATTTAACCTTAATTGGAACCTCAGAAGTTACCCATATTGCTGGGTAACGAATGTAGGTGGCGTTGGCGACGATCAAAGAGCGTCTTCTGCATGTAAACAAACTACAAGTTAAAGAAATTGTTTCGTCAAGGGCTCAGTGTTCCCCAAGGGATCCTCGCAGCCCTAAAACAAGAACAAGAAGTTTCGTCATGAGCCCTCCCAAACTCCTCACGTGCTGTTATGTCCCTCTCTAACCCCTCACGTGCTGTGATGTCCCTCTCTAACCCCTCATGTGCTGTGATGTCCCACTCTAACCCCTCATGTGCTGTTGTGCTGTGATGTCCCATTCTAACCCCTCATGTGCTGTGATGTCCCTCTCTAACCCCTCACGTGATGTGATGTCCCTCTCTAACCCCTCACGTGCTGTGATGTCCCTCTCTAACCCCTCATGTGCTGTGATGTCCCACTCTAACCCCTCATGTGCTGTTGTGCTGTGATGTCCCATTCTAACCCTTCATGTGCTGTGATGTCCCTCTCTAACCCCTCATGTGCTGTGATGTCCCACTCTAACCCCTCATGTGCTGTTGTGCTGTGATGTCCCATTCTAACCCCTCATGTGCTGTGATGTCCCTCTCTAACCCCTCACGTGTTGTGATGTCCCTCTCTAACCCCTCACGTGATGTGATGTCCCTCTCTAACCCCTCACGTGCTGTGATGTCCCTCTCTAACCCCTCACGTGCTGTGATGTCCCTCTCTAACCCCTCACGTGATGTGATGTCCCTCTCTAACCCCTCACGTGATGTGATGTCCCTCTCTAACCCCTCACGTGATGTGATGTCCCTCTCTAACCCCTCACGTGATGTGATGTCCCTCTCTAACCCTTCACGTGCTGTAATGTCCCTCTCTAACCCCTCACGTGATGTGATGTCCCTCTAACCCCTCACGTGCTGTGATGTCCCTCTCTAACCCCTCACGTGCTGTGATGTCCCTCTCTAACCCCTCACGTGCTGTGATGTTCCTGCATCTGTCATGCAATTTCGTCATTGGAAATCCTACTTAGTTACTGCTAATTGAAAATATTTTGTGTTTAGCATGCTGTAAATTGCAATTCATTGAATAAATATGTGCCAATCTTAGTTGGTTTCATTATTTATGATATATTACATCATTCAGGTATACTTGAAAGAGAAAATATATCAGGAGAAAGTAAAGAAATATAATCAATACATGTAAAGGAGCTAAAACATAATCATAACCTTGTTAATAATCAACCAATTACAGGATGATGCACGATCAGAACAGGCAACAGTGATTAACAAATATAACATCAGGAGGTGAAAACACATGCATAATGCTGTCAAGTGGTAAATGATGGCCAAATATCAGTTACATATCCAATGCGTAGTTTATTGTGGGATTAATAGAAGGCTTTACTCCCATTATTGACCACATGTACTAGGAAAAATATGTTAGGAAAGGTAAGCATTGGTAATAAATAACATCAGGATGAGCGAAACAATGTAGCTTGAACTGTCATGAGCGGGTACTTAAGATTTACAATAGATACCCATTAAAAAGATTTACAACAGATACCCATTAAAAGTCCCCTGTGTTAAATATAGTTATGCGCTACGACTATAGAGGGCGTGAGAGGCGACCAGGTGCCAACACGTATTTTGGTCACCCAATTTTCTATTGGTCGCAGAGTCACTTTCCTATCATGTGTCATTGACATTGACAGGGAGGCTTAACTTTCATGGGGAATGGGCGGCGATGAGGCGAGGGAGATGGGGCGCATGTTGCCGTGAGCGGGGCGGGAAGCGAGGTGGTGGGGGGGGGGGGGGGGGGGGGGGGGGGGTGAGCTGGGGTGCAAATGGGACTGGAATCTCAGGCGTGTGTATTAGTGAGGCGCGTGCCAGGCTGTGACGTGGTGGTGGAGGCGTGTGTCTTGTAGTAGAGAGGCGCGTGCCAGGCTGTGACGTGGTGGTGGAGGCGTGTGTGTTGTAGTAGTTGAGGCGCGTGCCAGGCTGTGACGTGGTGGTGGAGGCGTGTGTGTTGTAGTAGTGAGGCGCGTGCCAGGCTGTGACGTGGTGGTGGAGGCGTGTGTGTTGTAGTAGTGAGGCGCGTGCCAGGCTGTGACGTGGTGGTGGAGGCATGTGTGTTGTAGTAGTGAGGCGCGTGCCAGGCTGTGACGTGGTGGTGGAGGCGTGTGTGTTGTAGTAGTGAGGTGCGTGCCAGGCTGTGACGTGGTGGTGGAGGCGTGTGTGTTGTAGTAGTGAGGTGCGTGCCAGACTGTGACGTGGTGGTGGCGGCGTGTGTGTTGTAGTAGTGAGCAGGGCCGGATTATCCTATAGGCTAGTATAGGCTGCAGCCTAGGGCCCCTCAAGCTTGGGGGCCCCAAACCTGGGATCCCTGCTAAAAGATTTCCATATAATTTTTTTTTTTAAATAATATTTTGCATTGCTGAATAAATCATTTAACTTAAAATAAAATTACAAATAATTTGAGTTAAAGGGCCCCTGTTTGAGGCACTTTATTTGAGATAGAGGGCCTCTATTTGAGGCCTTTATTTGAGATAAAGGGCCCCTGTTTGGGGCCCTAGCTGTAAATCATGGGGCCCCAGTTCATGTTTGTTTATCATCGTGCTAAACACAGTAAAACACTTATTTGTGAATGTAGCGTATATATTGTTTTTCAGCTCACTTATTTTGCTATACAATGTACAAAAAATTCGGGTGCGGGCGAGTTAGAGGGTGGCTCCGTCTGAGGGGGCCCACAATTTAATTAGCCTAGGGGCCCAAAAAGTCATAATCCGGCCCTGGTAGTGAGGTGCATGCCAGGCTGTGACGTGGTGGTGGAGGCGTGTGTGTTGTAGTAGTGAGGCGCGTGCCAGGCTGTGACGTGGTGGTGGAGGCGTGTGTGTTGTAGTAGTGAGGCGCGTGCCAGGCTGTGACGTGGTGGTGGAGGCGTGTGTGTTGTAGTAGCGAGGCGCGTGTCAGGCTGTGACGTGGTGGTGGAGGCGTGTGTGTTGTAGTAGTGAGGCGCGTGTCAGGCTGTGACGTAGTGGTGGAGGCGTGTGTGTTGTAGTAGTGAGGCGCGTGTCAGGCTGTGACGTGGTGGTGGAGGCGTGTGTGTTCCTGCCTTGCACCCCCCTCCCCCCCCCACACACACAAATATCCTTCTTACGATATAAGGTTTTTCTTTATCGTGTTGCTATTTTTCTATCGAATTTTGAGTGACAGTTAAATTTAAGTTGATAAATAAGTTAAGTAAATAAGTTGAATTTAAGTGACAATTCCTCGTCCATCTCAATGATAGGAAATTATTCAACTGAACTGTGTAAACTCTTAATTAAACAATGAACTGGTATTACAGACAAGTTATGATTGAACGTTTACCTTGGAAGTTAACAGATGGACAAGACCCAAGCGAGTGTGTGTTCCCTCGTCTTAGAACAGAGACAGTATTCGATCCGCTGTAGTACATGCCTATCTAGCCTGGCGATTTCTTCATAACTGTAAAGGAGAAAAAAAAATTAATTACACACTCATAAAAGAAAATGCAGTTAAACATTTAAGAAAAAAAATCAAGTAAATATGCAGTTTCAACTAATACTCCCTATTGACCAGTTAACTGGGGGGCTGATCCCCCCCAGACCCCCCTGCTAGTTCACTAACCTAACCTAGGCATTGATTACGTAACCTAACATCGCTGGGGGGTTTCGCCCCCCCAGATCCCCTTGTGTTATTTCCTTCCGACGGCTGTTGTACTGTAGGAGTTAGAAATACTCCTTATGAGGAGAACGAAACGTTCAGGATACTTAGAACCACCGATCGTGTATTGGTTGTAACTGCAATAATAAAAAATCACGTAAGAAAATACATTGACATACAAAATATATAAAATGTTTGTACACTAAACAGCAGGCGCATCAGATAACATAGGAGAACGATGTAGTAATGAGCGGATTGTTGTTTCACGGGATCTTTTCCCTCCTCCTCGTTCCCCATCGGTTACACAACCACTCAAAACATTCTCTGTTCAAATCTAATAACTTTACGTATATATAAAAAGAATAATGACATGCATTTGACCATTCATATCACTTCACCTCATCACAGAAACACAATTTAGTACAACGCATTAGTAAACGAAACTATTTCATTGACACCTAAGAATGGCTACACTCGTTCCTGTCCTGCGTACTCTGTCAGTCGAAGTGTGTGTGAGGCCCAGTCGAGGTGTGTGTGTGTGTGTATGTGTTGGCTGGTCACTACTGCCCATGTGTTGCTTACCGTGAAGTGTTTGGGTGTGGTGGGGGTGGTTGTGCTACTGTGTTATGTGGGGGGGTGGAGCAAAGGTCAGAGCGTGGTGTGTACCCTTGCACGCATGTCTGTGTGTGTGTGTTGTTATGGACAGCGGTGAATAGGGTGACCTTCGCCTCTTTGATACAATGTGATTGTATGCATTGTTTTAAGGGTTGTTGTGCTGTCGTATATGGTAAAAGAATGACCTCAACGGACCAAATTTGATGAAAACTTTGGTAAACCTGCAGTATAGTACAATACATTGACATTGGTTACGTAATCTGATTAGTTCACTAACCTAACCTGGACCTTGGTTACGTAACCTAACCTACCTGAAGCGGCTACGCCCCCCCCCCCTCCGACCCCCTTTATGTTATTATTCCATTCCAACGGCTGATGTAGGGGTTATAAATACTGCAAATAGTCAGATCTACAAGTTGAGGACTGTTATAACTACGTGCCTTGTAATGCATTAAACTGCAGTAGAACCAAAGCTTTATATGGTGCACTTTTGTGGTTCAGTATATACGCAGGCAAATATGCGACGCTTAAACGTTATCATTAGAAGTAGGCCCATGTACAAAAACTGTCTATACTGTACTGTATATATGAATAAAAACTGAAAATACAGAATGTAAAAAGAAATGAAGGCCATGAGATGTAGGTGTACGTGATAAAGACATTATTTCCATCATTATCATTTAAAGATGGCCAGTGCAAAGGTGACCTACACAGACCAAACACAGGTCAACAATTGTACTCGTTGGTGCTACTGTTCCTCCCACCACCACTACTACTACTACTGCTGCTACCTGTGGTTACTAACATGGGCGGCGGTGAGGGGGGCGGGGGCGAGGGAGGGGGCGTGCACACCTTGCAACGCCATCGTGCACGAGGACAACCTCACGCTGCCCTTCGTGGGGTTCCTGTGCCTGCAGGACGCGGCGCTGCTCCACCCGCCCGCCTCCTGCCTCCTGTTCTTCCGCGGGGACTTCAACCTCACCCTCCACCTCCACCACGTGCCCTCCACCCTCGTGGCCGTAAGTGTGTGTGTGTGTGTGTGTGTGTGTGTGTGTGTGTGTGGAGTATTTACTACCCATTCCTCTATTTACCTATTCGTGTGTTTGTATGATGAAGTCAAGCCCGTTTAATGTCTCGTAACATTAAATAACACCAAATCAACATACGTTTCTTTAAATACACTTTACACGTCACTTATTATGCATACATCCACCTAATTATTGTTTTTGGTCAATTTTTACATCATCATCATCATCATTTTGTTTAACGTCAGATTTTCCCATAATGTGTGTGGTATGAGGTTATAGACGGTCGATGATACGCTTCCAATTCTATTCTCGGCGTTCATCCTTTAAATATGCGGCATGCGTCTTACGCCCCGGATGCTTTGCCTGACAGGCAACCCCAGTTTTCGGCTGAGGGTTTAGGTGGACTGCCTACAAGGGCTAACGAGCCCCACCTGCCCGGGTTTGATATTAGAGTTGTCTCTCTCCTAGGTGGATTGCCTACAAGGGCTAACGAGCCCCACCTGCCCGGGTTTGATGTCAGAGTTGTCCCTCTCCTAGGTGGACTGCCTACAAGGGCTAACGAGCCCCACCTGCCCGGGTTTGATATTAGAGTTGTCTCTCTCCTAGGTGGATTGCCTACAAGGGCTAACGAGCCCCACCTGCCCGGGTTTGATGTTAGAGTTGTCCCTCTCCTAGGTGGATTGCCTACAAGGGCTAACGAGCCCCACCTGCCCGGGTTTGATATTAGAGTTGTCTCTCTCCTAGGTGGATTGCCTACAAGGGCTAACGAGCCCCACCTGCCCGGGTTTGATGTTAGAGTTGTCCCTCTCCTAGGTGGATTGCCTACAAGGGCTAACGAGTCCCACCTGCCCGGGTTTGATGTCAGAGTTGTCCCTCTCCTAGGTGGACTGCCTACAAGGGCTAACGAGCCCCACCTGCCCGGGTTTGATATTAGAGTTGTCTCTCTCCTAGGTGGATTGCCTACAAGGGCTAACGAGCCCCACCTGCCCGGGTTTGATGTTAGAGTTGTCCCTCTCCTAGGTGGATTGCCTACAAGGGCTAACGAGCCCCACCTGCCCGGGTTTGATGTTAGAGTTGTCCCTCTCCAAGGTGGACTGCCTACAAGGGCTAACGAGCCCCACCTGCCCTGGAGAGTCTAGATATACAGAGAGACAAATGAGTTGGAATATATAAAGTAATACAGAATATAAGTAATAAGACTGCAGACATGGACCATAATCTATTTGGTGGTCGAAACTATGGTATTTAATCATGTTCCGATGTGATTTCATGTTTCACACGAAAATCACCATAAAAACCGTCTGAAATACTTGTTTGCTTCTACCCCCCTCCCCCCTACGATCTTGGGGACCGGGTGGGAAGGCGGGATGTTTGGGTGGGGAGACGAAATTCACATATTTACCTGATCTAATCTAACCTAAGCATACGAATCAGGGACCCCCGAAGGGTTTTATATATATTTTTTTTACATTTGTGTCTATAGTACCTTTAGACAGTGACCTCCAGGGGTGGGATGGTAAGCACTGGAGGTTCAATTGAGGGCTGTGATGGTTGGCCCTCGCCCGTGGTGGCGCAGGCAAGATTTTTATAGTGACGCCTGTGATTAGAGGCTCATGCTGCCCCCCTGTCCTCCGATGCACTCGCAATCTAAGGTAGAGGTAATGGGCAGCATGACCATGGTTCTTAGACCACTCGACGGTGCAGAAAGATTTTGGTTCTCATCAGGAATCGAACTCTGGTCACCGAGAGCGCCACTCGGAGACGCTAACCACTCTGCTACCGCCTCCCCACCTGTGCCTATATACAGGTATTCTAACACAATATAATCGCATCTCCAACCAACACCTTGAGGTCTGCAACCCTCCAGATGTCCGTGTTTATACTCTTCCGTTCATACTCTATGCCTATGGCAACAAACATGGCGTGCGTTTGACTCAGCAGACATAATTTCCCCCTCCTAAAAAGATTTATATCTCCCAAAGTAATTCGTCTGTATTGATTAACAACGGAAACTCATAGAGAGAAAGTTTCTCAGAATTCACTAAGGTAAACAGAAACCCTACTCCTTATTGTGTTGGGAGTTTTGGTCTTAACGTAAAATAATAACTGGGTTTTTTCACCTTTATATTTATCTATTTATTTATTTATCTTTTTTTATTGTTTGCATGTATGCTTAGTTGTTCTCCTGTCTCTATATCTATTTTATATCCAACCTACAAAAGTCATGGATGTTGCTAGTTCTCACCACTTCAGGCTCGGGACCATAATTTCGAACATCTTTTCTTTATTCGGGAAACTGAAATTTTCTTCTTTATGAGATTTAAACATCTTTTTGTTCCTTAATATATGATCATGTTCTCTTGTCCTTCCCCCTTCCCCTCCCCCACCTCCCTTCACTTCAATAAGTCTACTCTGCCCACACATTCAAGTCGAATGCAGGAAAAAAAGGCACAGGAAAAAATGGTATATTCTGCAGGCTAGGAATAAATGGCACATTTTGAGAATGTATTCAAATGTGTAAAAGGTTACATAATCTTCGTAGTGAGAATATATATATATATATATATATAATATATATATATATATATATATATATATTATATATATATATATATATATATATTTAATATATATATATATATATATATTATATATATATATATATAATATTATAATTATATATATATATAATATATATATATATATATATATATTATATATATAAATATATAAATATATAAATATATAAATATATATATATGAATATATATATATAAATATATATATAAATATATATTAGGGAATTTATTATAATAACGTAACCTAACCTAACCTAACCATTAAAGATTTCGTTACTTTTATGTCCCATTTTTTTCCTACTCCAAACTTTGTGACATTTTTTCCTGATCTGTTTTTTCCTGTGCCATTTTTCTGGAGACATTTTTTCCTGTGCCATTTCTCTGGGGACATTTTTTCCTGTGCCATTTTTCTGGGGACATTTTTTCCTGTGCCATTTTTCTAGGGACATTTTTTCCTGTGCCATTTTTCTGGGGACATTTTTTCCTGTGCCATTTTTCTGGGGACATTTTTTCCGTGTGTATGCCATTGAAGTCCCGTCATTTATTTGAAACCCATGATCAAAATCTCCTCATTCTTGATGACCTAAGATATCAAAATCTTTTAATTCGCACGGTGATTCTTTTGTTTACTTGGTATCATAAGAACATAAGAAAATAAGGAAGCTACAAGAGGCCGCGAGGTGTACACGTGGTAGTTCCTGTCACCTAACACTACCTACATCCACCTTCCATCCCCATCCATGAACCTATCCAGCCCTTCTTTAAAGTATCATCCTTATCGCGTATACTCTCTGTACCTTCTCTATTAGTTCACAATAGGGTGACCGTATATACCACACCTATGTATGTACTATAAGTTTCGATTTATAGTTTATAGTTACGATTGTAGGAGATAAATGATTAACTTCCTCATCATATCCTCATCCATGTAATTAAGAGCTACTAACATATTATTTAAAAGTATGTATACCTCGCCAATACTCCTATAATAATATGCCTCTCTGGTGACATCAACCTGTGTTATTGTTGCTAGGTCTATAAATCTTTGCCTTCTTAGCCGCCTCTTGCCCCATCCGTATTTATTCTTAAAGACACTCAGTTTTTTTTAGCACTAAGGCCCGTATTAATCAACATCAAAACAATTACGCGAAGATCACAACATCAAGATTGGGATCCACGCACTTCATATATATATATATATATATATATATATATATATATATATATATATATATATATATATATATATATATATATATATATATATATATTATATATATATATATATATATATATATATATATATATACTCAAAGTCGCAGATGTGTTGTGGGATATGATTACTATTCCAGAGTTTGGGTCCCAACGTTTTGTCCATAAGAAAAAAGCTAAATCTAAAACTGACTTCAAATTTACGTCAATTATTCTGCTGCAGCTTATTTCCTTAACCAGTTTCATATCGTCCGCCAACACGATTGATGTATAGCTACTCAAACCATCTGGCATATCATTTTAAGCATCACAAAATCATGATTGTGGCTAATACTATAACCGTTTGGGACACTCCACTTGTCACACTTTAATTAACCAATCAAGGTGTATTTAATCAATTATATATTCATTCCTGTCTGTCATACCGTTGCAAAGCATTCCAACCACTAAGTTATTGTGTTTCAGTGCTACTTTCCTTTCAGTCTCAATCTTCCCTTCCCTCCCCCTGTCCCCTTCCATCTCTCAGTTCCTTTCAGTCTCAGTCTTTCCTTCTAGTTTTTCAGTCAGTGTTTTGCTCCCTCGGTCTTTCAGTCAGTGTTTTGCTGCCTCGGTCTTTCAGTCAGTGTTTTGCTGCCTCGGTCTTTCAGTCAGTGTTTTGCTCCCTCGGTCTTTCAGTCAGTGTTTTGCTGCCTCGGTCTTTCAGTCAGTGTTTTGCTCCCTCGGTCTTTCAGTCAGTGTTTTGCTCCCTCGGTCTTTCAGTCAGTGTTTTGCTCCCTCGGTCTTTCAGTCAGTGTTTTGCTCCCTCGGTCTTTCAGTCAGTGTTTTGCCCCTCGGTCTTTCAGTCAGTGTTTTGCTCCCTCGGTCTTTCAGTCAGTGTTTTGCTCCCTCGTTCTTTCAGTCAGTGTTTTGCTCCCTCGGTCTTCAGTCAGTGTTTTGCTCCCTCGGTCTTCAGTCAGTGTTTTGCTCCCTCGGTCTTTCAGTCAGTGTTTTGCTCCCTCGGTCTTAAAGTCAGTGCTTTGCTCCCTCGGTCTGTCAGTCAGTGTTTTGTTCCCTCGTTCTTTCAGTCAGTGTTTTGCTCCCTCGGTCTTTCAGTCAGTGTTTTGCTCCCTCGGTCTTTCAGTCAGTGTTTTGCTCCCTCGGTCTTTCAGTCAGTGTTTTGCTCCCTCGGTCTGTCAGTCAGTGTTTTTCTCCCTCGGTCTTTCAGTCAGTGTTTTGCTCCCTCGGTCTGTCAGTCAGTGTTTTGCTCCCTCGGTCTGTCAGTCAGTGTTTTGCTCCCTCGGTCTTTCAGTCAGTGTTTTGCTCCCTCGGTCTGTCAGTCAGTGTTTTGCTCCCTCGGTCTTTCAGTCAGTGTTTTGCTCCCTCGGTCTGTCAGTCAGTGTTTTGCTCCCTCGGTCTGTCAGTCAGTGTTTTGCTCCCTCGGTCTTTCAGTCAGTGTTTTGCTCCCTCGGTCTGTCAGTCGGTGTTTTGCTCCCTCGATCTTTCAGTCAGTGTTTTACTCCCTCGGTCTTTCAGTCAGTGTTTTACTGCCTCGTCTGTCAGTCAGTGTTTTGCTCCCTCGGTCTTTCAGTCAGTGTTTTGCTCCCTCGGTCTGTCAGTCAGTGTTTTGCTCCCTCGGTCTTTCAGTCAGTGTTTTGCTCCCTCGGTCTGTCAGTCAGTGTTTTGCTCCCTCGGTCTTTCAGTCAGTGTTTTGCTCCCTCGGTCTGTCAGTCAGTGTTTTGCTCCCTCGGTCTTTCAGTCAGTGTTTTGCTCCCTTGGTCTTTCAGTCAGTGTTTTGCTCCCTCGGTCTTTCAGTCAGTGTTTTGCTCCCTCGGTCTTTCAGTCAGTGTTTTGCTCCCTCGGTCTGTCAGTCGGTGTTTTGCTCCCTCGATCTTTCAGTCAGTGTTTTGCTCCCTCGGTCTGTCAGTCAGTGTTTTGCTCCCTCGGTCTGTCAGTCAGTGTTTTGCTCCCTCTGTCTGTCAGTCAGTGTTTTGCTCCCTCGGTCTGTCAGTCAGTGTTTTGTTACCTCGGTCTTTCAGTCAGTGTTTTGCTCCCTCGGTCTTTCAGTCAGTGTTTTGCTCCCTCGGTCTTTCAGTCAGTGTTTTGCTCCCTCGGTCTGTCAGTCAGTGTTTTTCTCCCTCGGTCTTTCAGTCAGTGTTTTGCTCCCTCGGTCTGTCAGTCAGTGTTTTGCTTCCTCGGTCTGTCAGTCAGTGTTTTGCTCCCTCGGTCTTTCAGTCAGTGCTTTGCTCCCTCGGTCTGTCAGTCAAGTGTTTTGCTCCCTCGGTCTTTCAGTCAGTGTTTTGCTCCCTCGGTCTGTCAGTCAGTGTTTTTCTCCCTCGGTCTTTCAGTCAGTGTTTTGCTCCTTCGGTCTGTCAGTCAGTGTTTTGCTCCCTCGGTCTATCAGTCAGTGTTTTGCTCCCTCGGTCTGTCAGTCAGTGTTTTGCTCCCTCGGTCTTTCAGTCAGTGTTTTGCTCCCTCGGTCTGTCAGTCAGTGTTTTGCTCCCTCGGTCTTTCAGTCAGTGCTTTGCTCCCTCGGTATTTCAGTCAGTGTTTTGCTTCCTCGGTCTGTCAGTCAGTGTTTTGCTCCCTCGGTCTGTCAGTCAGTGTTTTGCTCCTCGGTCTTCAGTCAGTGTTTTGCTCCCTCGGTCTTTCAGTCAGTGTTTTGCTCCCTCGGTCTTTCAGTCAGTGTTTTGCTCCCTCGGTCTTTCAGTCAGTGTTTTGCTCCCTCGGTCTTTCAGTCAGTGTTTTGCTCCCTCGGTCTTTCAGTCAGTGTTTTGCTCCCTTGGTCTGTCAGTCAGTGTTTTGTTCCCTCGGTCTTCAGTCAGTGTTTTGCTCCCTCGGTCTTTCAGTCAGTGTTTTGCTCCCTCGGTCTTTCAGTCAGTGCTTTGCTCCCTCGGTCTGTCAGTCAGTGTTTTGTTCCCTCGTTCTTTCAGTCAGTGTTTTGCTCCCTCGGTCTTTCAGTCAGTGTTTTGCTCCCTCGGTATTTCAGTCAGTGTTTTGCTCCCTCGGTCTTTCAGTCAGTGTTTTGCTCCCTCGGTCTGTCAGTCAGTGTTTTGCTCCCTCGGTCTTTCAGTCAGTGTTTTGCTCCCTCGGTCTGTCAGTCAGTGTTTTGCTCCCTCGGTCTGTCAGTCAGTGTTTTGCTCCCTCGGTCTTTCAGTCAGTGTTTTGCTCCCTCGGTCTGTCAGTCAGTGTTTTGCTCCCTCGGTCTTTCAGTCAGTGTTTTGCTCCCTCGGTCTGTCAGTCAGTGTTTTGCTCCCTCGGTCTGTCAGTCAGTGTTTTGCTCCCTCGGTCTTTCAGTCAGTGTTTTGCTCCCTCGGTCTGTCAGTCGGTGTTTTGCTCCCTCGATCTTTCAGTCAGTGTTTTACTCCCTCGGTCTTTCAGTCAGTGTTTTACTGCCTCGGTCTGTCAGTCAGTGTTTTGCTCCCTCGGTCTTTCAGTCAGTGTTTTGCTCCCTCGGTCTGTCAGTCAGTGTTTTGCTCCCTCGGTCTTTCAGTCAGTGTTTTGCTCCCTCGGTCTGTCAGTCAGTGTTTTGCTCCCTCGGTCTTTCAGTCAGTGTTTTGCTCCCTCGGTCTGTCAGTCAGTGTTTTGCTCCCTCGGTCTTTCAGTCAGTGTTTTGCTCCCTTGGTCTTTCAGTCAGTGTTTTGCTCCCTCGGCCTTTCAGTCAGTGTTTTGCTCCCTCGGTCTTTCAGTCAGTGTTTTGCTCCCTCGGTCTGTCAGTCGGTGTTTTGCTCCCTCGATCTTTCAGTCAGTGTTTTGCTCCCTCGGTCTGTCAGTCAGTGTTTTGCTCCCTCGGTCTGTCAGTCAGTGTTTTGCTCCCTCGGTCTGTCAGTCAGTGTTTTGCTCCCTCGGTCTGTCAGTCAGTGTTTTGCTCCCTCGGTCTTTCAGTCAGTGTTTTGCTCCCTCGGTCTTTCAGTCAGTGTTTTGCTCCCTCGGTCTTTCAGTCAGTGTTTTGCTCCCTCGGTCTTTCAGTCAGTGTTTTGCTCCCTCGGTCTGTCAGTCAGTGTTTTGCTCCCTCGGTCTTTCAGTCAGTGTTTTGCTCCCTCGGTCTGTCAGTCAGTGTTTTGCTCCCTCGGTCTGTCAGTCAGTGTTTTGCTCCCTCGGTCTTTCAGTCAGTGCTTTGCTCCCTCGGTCTGTCAGTCAGTGTTTTGCTCCCTCGGTCTTTCAGTCAGTGTTTTGCTCCCTCGGTCTGTCAGTCAGTGTTTTGCTCCCTCGGTCTTTCAGTCAGTGTTTTGCTCCCTCGGTCTGTCAGTCAGTGTTTTGCTCCCTCGGTCTGTCAGTCAGTGTTTTGCTCCCTCGGTCTGTCAGTCAGTGTTTTGCTCCCTCGGTCTGTCAGTCAGTGTTTTGCTCCCTCGGTCTGTCAGTCAGTGTTTTGCTCCCTTGGTCTTTCAGTCAGTGTTTTGCTCCCTCGGTGTTTCAGTCAGTGTTTTGCTCCCTCGGTCTGTCAGTCAGTGTTTTGCTCCCTCGGTCTGTCAGTCAGTGTTTTGCTCCCTCGGTCTTCAGTCAGTGTTTTGCTCCCTCGGTCTTTCAGTCAGTGTTTTGCTCCCTCGGTCTTTCAGTCAGTGTTTTGCTCCCTCGGTCTTTCAGTCAGTGTTTTGCTCCCTCGGTCTTTCAGTCAGTGTTTTGCTCCCTCGGTCTTTCAGTCAGTGTTTTGCTCCCTTGGTCTGTCAGTCAGTGTTTTGCTCCCTCGGTCTTCAGTCAGTGTTTTGCTTCCTCGGTCTTTCAGTCAGTGTTTTGCTCCCTCGGTCTTTCAGTCAGTGTTTTGCTCCCTCGGTCTGTCAGTCAGTGTTTTGTTCCCTTGGTCTTTCAGTCAGTGTTTTGCTCCCTCGGTCTTTCAGTCAGTGTTTTGCTCCCTCGGTCTTTCAGTCAGTGTTTTGCTCCCTCGGTCTGTGTCAGTGTTTTGCTCCCTCGGTGTTTCAGTCAGTGTTTTGCTCCCTCGGTCTTTCAGTCAGTGTTTTGCTCCCTCGGTCTGTCAGTCAGTGTTTTGCTCCCTCGGTCTTCAGTCAGTGTTTTGCTCCCTCGGTCTTTCAGTCAGTGTTTTGCTCCCTCGGTCTGTCAGTCAGTGTTTTGCTCCCTCGGTCTTTCAGTCAGTGTTTTGCTCCCTTGGTCTTTCAGTCAGTGTTTTGCTCCCTCGGTCTTCAGTCAGTGTTTTGCTCCCTCGGTCTTTCAGTCAGTGTTTTGCTCCCTCGGTCTTTCAGTCAGTGTTTTGCTCCCTCGGTCTTTCAGTCAGTGTTTTGCTCCCTCGGTCTTTCAGTCAGTGTTTTGCTCCCTCGGTCTTTCAGTCAGTGTTTTGCTCCCTTGATCTGTCAGTCAGTGTTTTGTTCCCTCGGTCTTCAGTCAGTGTTTTGCTCCCTCGGTCTTTCAGTCAGTGTTTTGCTCCCTCGGTCTGTCAGTCAGTGTTTTGTTCCCTTGGTCTTTCAGTCAATGTTTTGCTCCCTCGGTCTGTCAGTCAGTGTTTTGCTCCCTCGGTCTGTCAGTCAGTGTTTTGCTCCCTCGGTCTGTCAGTCAGTGTTTTGCTCCCTCGGTGTTTCAGTCAGTGTTTTGCTCCCTCGGTCTTTCAGTCAGTGTTTTGCTCCCTCGGTCTGTCAATCAGTGTTTTGCTCCCTCGGTCTTCAGTCAGTGTTTTGCTCCCTCGATCTTTCAGTCAGTGTTTTGCTCCCTCGGTCTGTCAGTCAGTGTTTTGTTCCCTCGGTCTTTCAGTCAGTGTTTTGCTCCCTCGGTCTTTCAGTCAGTGTTTTGCTCCCTCGGTCTTTGAGTCAGTGTTTTGCTCCCTCGGTCTTTGAGTCAGTGTTTTGCTCCCTTGGTCTTTGAGTCAGTGTTTTACTCCCTCGGTCTTTGAGTCAGTGTTTTCCTCCCTTGGTCTTTGAGTCAGTGTTTTGCTCCCTCGGTCTTGGAGTCAGTGTTTTGCTCCCTTGGTCTTTCAGTCAGTGTTTTGCTCCCTCGGTCTTTGAGTCAGTGTTTTGCTCCCACGGTCTTTGAGTCAGTGTTTTGCTCCCTTGGTCTTTGAGTCAGTGTTTTGCTCCCTCGGTCTTTGAGTCAGTGTTTTGCTCCCTTGGTCTTTGAGTCAGTGTTTTGCTCCCATGGTCTTTCAGTCAGTGTTTTGCTCCCTCGGTCTTTGAGTCAGTGTTTTGCTCCCTTGGTCTTTGAGTCAGTGTTTTGCTCCCTTGGTCTGAGTCAGTGTTTTGCTCCCTCGGTCTTTGAGTCTGTTTTGCTCCCTTGGTCTTTGAGTCAGTGTTTTGCTCCCTTGGTCTGAGTCAGTGTTTTGCTCTCTCGGTCTTTGAGTCAGTGTTTTGCTCCTTGGTATTTGAGTCAGTGTTTTGCTCCCTCGGTCTTTGAGTCAGTGTTTTGCTCCCTCGGTCTTTGTGTCAGTGTTTTGCTCCCTTGGTCTTTGAGTCAGTGTTTTGCTCCCTCGGTCTTTGAGTCAGTGTTTTGCTCCCGCGGGCTTTGAGTCAGTGTTTTGCTCCCTCGGTCTTTGAGTGTTTTGCTCCCTCGGTCTTTGAGTTAGTGTTTGGCTCCCTTGGTCTTTGAGTCAGTGTTTTGCTTCCTCGGTCTTTGAGTCAGTGTTTTGCTCCCTCGGTCTGTCAGTCAGTGTTTTGCTCCCTTGGTCTTTGAGTCAGTGTTTTGCTCCCTCGGTCTTTGAGTCAGTGTTTTGCTCCCTTGGTCTTTGAGTCAGTGTTTTGCTCCCTCGGTCTTTCAGTCAGTGCTTTGCTCCCTCGGTCTTTGAGTCAGTGTTTTGCTCCCTCGGTATTTGAGTCAGTGTTTTGCTCCCTCGGTCTTTGAGTCAGTGTTTTGCTCCCTCGGTCTTTGAGTCAGTGTTTTGCTCCCTCGGTATTTGAGTCAGTGTTTTGCTCCCTCGGTATTTGAGTCAGTGTTTTGCTCCCTCGGTCTTTGAGTCAGTGTTTTGCTCCCTCGGTCTTTGAGTCAGTGTTTTGCTCCCTCGGTCTTTGAGTCAGTGTTTTGCTCCCTCGGTCTTTGAGTCAGTGTTTTGCTCCCTCGGTCTTTGAGTCAGTGTTTTGCTCCCTCGGTCTTTGAGTCAGTGTTTTGCTCCCTCGGTCTTTGAGTCAGTGTTTTGCTCCCTCTCTCCCTCAGGTCACGTTAT
>JACEEZ010020917.1:435830-450830 GCA_016584305.1 Chionoecetes opilio
AGGAGTGTATTGGGGAGCGCCCGAGGTCAAGGCGTGGTTTTGTCTCGACGGAGACGCTGGAGAAAATCGAGGAGAGTCGCGCTGCCAGGCTGGCTGGAAACCGGGACCAGCACAGGGCTCTGTCACGCCGGACTAGAACCCTCCTGAGGAGAGACAAGGAGAGGTATGTCAGGAGTCTCGCTGAGGATGTCGAGGGTCATTTGAACGCTAATGACCTCCGACCCGCCTACCGAGCCCTGAAGAAGCTCCGTTCCAAGTCTCCTTCACGGGCGAGTGCTATTCGAACAGCAGATGGGCGCCTCGTGTCGGACATGGATGGGCAGATGGCTCGTTGGCTGAGTACTTTGGGCAGTTGTTTCACGGTGGACCCTCCAACTGAGCAGCTTCACACCACTGGGTTACAGGCAGTGGATGCCGATCCTCCCATTGACGAAACCGCACCCTCTCTTGACGAAGTCAGAGAGGCTGTAGCAAAGTTGAAGGGTGGAAAGGCAGCTGGTGTTTGTAATATCAGTGCGGAGCTCCTCAAGCTGGGGGTGAGGCCATGATCCGCGGGTTGCATGCTGTCCTGACTGCCGTTGGCAATCAGGTACCATTCCTCCTGACTGGAAAAGGGGGCTGGTCGTCCCTATCTGGAAAGGGAAAGGGGACCGTCAGGACTGCAACAATTACCGCGGTATTACACTGCTCAGCGTACCAGGCAAGGTGCTTGCCCATCTATTGCTGACACGAATTCGCAGTCATCTGGTGAAGCATCAGAGACCTCAGCAGTCTGGGTTCACGCCTGGTAAGTCAACAACGGACCGTATCCTAGCGCTTCGTGTCCTGGTGGAACGCCGACGTGAGTTTCGACAGGGGATGCTTGCAGCCTATGTTGATCTCAAGAAGGCGTTTGACTCAGTGCATCGTGAGTCACTCTGGGATCTTCTGCGACTTCGAGGGATTCCTACAAGGACTATTGGTTTGATAACTGGTCTGTATTCTGGGACTGAGAGTGCTGTGAAGTGTGAGGCAGGTGTATCCAGCTTCTTTCCTGTGAATACAGGAGTGAGGCAGGGGTGCGTCCTTGCCCCATCACTTTTCAACGCTTGTATGGACTGGGTATTGACAAGGTTGTAGATCAAAGTGATTGTGGAGCATCCGTCGGCAACCACACCAAGATCACTGATCTTGTTTTTGCCGATGATGCAGTATCTTTGCTGAGTCGCTGGAGGTCCTGGTGATGGCTCTCGAGGCGCTGCACGAGGAGGCAAAGCCTTTGGGACTTGAGGTCTCCTGGCTCAAGACCAAGGTCCAGGTATTTGGAGACTTACTAGATGAAGCAGTACAGTCTGTTCATGCGTGTGGCGAGGACACTGAGATCTTGGAAAGTTTTTACATACCTTGGTAGCGCAGTCCATAATGACGGCGGGTCACGTCAAGAAGTCTTACGACGGATTGGCATAGCCCACGGTGTTATGGACTCGCTCAGCGGGAGTATTTGGCGTTGTCGGTACCTGTGCAGGAGGACAAAGATCCGGATCTTCAAGTCGCTTGTGATCCCTGTCTTACTCTATGGTTGTGAGACATGGACACTAAATAGTGACTTGAAGAGACGAATCAATGCCTTTGGTAATAAGTGTCTTCGCAGAATCATGGGGTATCGCTGGGATGATTACGTGTCAAATCAGCGATTGCACCGTGAGACTGAATCGAGGCCTATTACCTGCATAGTCCGTCAGCGCCAACTTCGGCTATATGGGCATGTGGCACGCTACCCTGAAACCGATCCTTCCCATCGGGTTGTATCTGTAAGAGACAATCCGGCGTGGAGGAGGCCAAGGGTGCGCCCACAAGGCTCGTGGCTGGGGCAAGTTGATGTTTCTTGTCGAGAGCTGCTTGGTATGGGAAAGGAGCCTGCATGGGAACTCGCACGTGGTGACCCCCGGGAGTGGCGTCGTAGGGTGGGCGAGGCGACGCGCCCCCCGGCGTATGCCCCCAATGATTGATTGATTGATTGATGCCGACCCTCCCATTGACGAAACCGCACCCTCTCTTGACGAAGTCAGAGAGGCTGTAGCTAAGTTGAGGGGTGGAAAGGCAGCTGGTGTTTGTAATATCAGTGCGAAGTTCCTCAAAGCTGGGGGGTGAGGCCATGATCCGCGGGTTGCACTCTGTCCAGACTGCCGTGTGGCAATCAGGTACCATCCCTCCTGACTGGAAAAGGGGGCTGGTCGTCCCTATCTGGAAAGGGAAAGGGACCGTCAGGACTGCAACAATTACCGCGGTATTATACTGCTCAGCGTGCCAGGCAAGGTGCTTGCCCATCTATTGCTGATACGGATCCGCAGTCATCTGCTGAAGCATCAGAGACCTCAGCAGTCTGGGTTCACGCCTGGTAATTCAACAACGGACCGTATCCTAGCGCTTCGTGTCCTGGTGGAACGCCGACGTGAGTTTCGACAGGGGATGCTTGCAGCCTATGTTGATCTCAAGAAGGCGTTTGACTCAGTGCATCGTAAGTCACTTTGGGATCTTCTGCGACTTCGCGGGATTCCTGTAAGGACTATTGGTTTGATAACTGGTCTGTATTCTGGGACTGAGAGTGCTGTGAAGTGTGGGGCAGGTGTATCCAGTTTCTTTCCTGTTAATACAGGAGTGAGGCAAGGGTGCGTCCTTGCCCCATCACTTTTCAACGCTTGTATGGACTGGGTATTGGACAAGGTTGTAGATCAAAGTGATTGTGGAGCATCCATCGGCAACACCAAGATCACTGATCTTGTTTTTGCCGATGATGCAGTAATCTTTGCTGAGTCGCTGGAGGTACTGGTGATGGCTCTCGAGGCGCTGCACGAGGAGGCAAAGCCTTTGGGACTTGAGGTCTCCTGGCTTAAGACCAAGGTCCAGGATTTTGGAGACTTACTAGATGAAGCAGTACAGTCTGTTCATGCGTGCGGCGAGGACATTGAAATCTTGGAAAGTTTTACATACCTTGGTAGCGCAGTTCATAATGACGGCGGGTCACGTCAAGAAGTCTTACGGCGGATTGGCATAGCCCACGGTGCTATGGACTCGCTCAGCGGGAGTATTTGGCGTTGTCGGTACCTGTGCAGGAGGACAAAGATCCGGATCTTCAAGTCGCTTGTGATCCCTGTCTTATTATATGGTTGTGAGACATGGACACTAAATAGTGACTTGAAGAGACGAATCAATGCCTTTGGTAATAAGTGTGTTCGCAGAATCATGGGGTATCGCTGGGATGATTACGTGTCAAATCAGCGATTGCACCGTGAGACTGAATCGAGGCCTATTACCTGCATAGTCCGTCAACGCCAACTTCGGCTATATAAAAGCATGTGGCACGCTACCCTGAAACCGATCCTTCCCATCGAGTTGTATCTGTAATACACAATCCGGCGTGGAGGAGGCCAAGGGGGCGCCCACAAGGCTCGTGGCTGGGGCAAGTTGATGTTTCTTGTCGAGAGCTGCTTGGTATGGGAAAGGAGCCTGCATGGAGACTCGCGTGTAGTGACCCCTGGGAGTGGCCTCATAGGGTTGGTGAGGCGACGCGCCCCCCGGCGTATGCCCCCAATGATTGATTCTATGTTTCTGATATCAATTAGTTTATTTGATATTCTTGAATTTTCTGAGGCGATATTTCGTGTATTTACAAACCGTTCATTATTTCTACAGCTGATGTTCTTATTTATTTAGTTGGTTAATCTATTTCCATACGTTTTTTTCTACGGATGTTCATTGCCTTCACCCATTTCTGTATGTAGTGATGTCTATATATACATGATTTTCTTCAACATTATTTATATCTAACAGTTCAGTTAACATTTATCACTTAGTAAAGTTTTTATTCGATAGATAAAATAGGTAGAAACGTATAAACATAGATAGATAGATAGATGTATAGAGAGGTAAATAAACAGGATACACAGATAAGTAGATAAATCGATGGACAGATATTCATAAAATAAACTTTTCTTTAACGTTTGGAGAGAGAGAGAGAGAGAGAGAGAGAGAGAGAGAGAGAGAGAGAGAGAGAGAGAGAGAGAGAGAGAGAGAGAGAGAGAGAGAGAGAGAGAGAGAGAGAGAGAGAGAGAGAGAGACCCAACTTCTGCTTTAGATATTTCATGAAGAGAGGCTGAAAATGATGCGTTGAAAGGCGTGCATGTAGGAGGAAAACTGAAGAAAGGAGAGAAAATCTAAAAGAGAAAAGGAATAAAGAAAGAAAAGCAAAAACTAAGAAAGTAGGAAGAAAAATACAGAAGTATTACTAAGGAGAATGAGAAGGAATATCATTATCATTATCATTACCATTATGAATATTGGTAATAGTAGTGGTGCTGGTGGTGGTGGTAGTAGGTAGTTGTAGACTTGTAGCAATAGTAGTGGCTGGAGGAGGAGGAGGAGGAAACTTAACTATTCGTCAACAACACTATAGTCGCCACTGCACTAATGTCGCCAGGGCCATATATTACGAATTTTAGCATCACTACAGAATTGTATGTGCCACTAAAGACATGATATAAACTACAGTGCTACTACAACTAAACTCTTCAGTGGCAATACTAATCAGAGGTGATGCTAAAATTCGTAATATATGGCGCCTGGCGACATTAGTGCAGTGGCGACTATAGTGTTATTGACGGTAAATAGGAAGGAAAAAAAGAGTAATAGCAAGATGATGAGGAAGAAGACGAAGAGGGTAATAACGAGGAGGAGGAGGAGGAGGAGGAGGAGGAGGAGGAGGAGGAGGAGGAGAACACAAAGTTGATACAAAATAAAATAAATAAATACAAAATAAAATAAATAAATACAAAGATGCAAAAATAGAATCAGTACATAAAAGAGAAGTTAGCGGAGGATGAGATGGGCGAAAAGGAGAGAGAAGAGGAAGAAGAGGAGGAGGAGGAGGGGGAGGAGGAGGAAGAGGAGGAAGAAGAAGAAGAGGAGAAGGAGGAGGAAGAAGAGGAGGAGGAGGAAGAAGAGGGGAGGAGGATGGAACAATAAGAAATTCCTCCCCTCACACTACCATTAATCATGCCCACCTCTGACTTTAAGGGGGGGAGGGAGAAGCGCCCCCTAGCAACAACCCCCGAGTAAGAGAGAGAGAGAGAGAGACGGAGACGAAGAACGAGAGAGAGGAGAAGAGAGGGGAGCGAGAGGGAGAGAGAGAGGGGAGAGAGCGAGAGAGTTTTACTATAAAAAAACGAGGGGGCGTTGATAAATGTATGTGGAAGAGGCGCAGTGGCTTATCGCGAGAGAGGCGAGAGAGAGAAAAAGAGAGAGACGAGAGAGAGAAGAGGGGAGGTAAAAAGAGAGGAAAAGGAGAGAGAGGAGAAGAGAGAAGGGGAGACGGGTGAGAGAGAGAGAGAGACAAGAGAGATGAGAAGAGAGAGAGAGGAGAGGAGAGAGGAGGGGAGGAGAGAGAAGAGGAGAAGGAGAAGAGGGGAGAGGAAAGAGAGAGAGAGAGAGAGAATCATGTATCTAATATCGCTACAGCTTGACAGAACGGATAGATGGATAAACACTTTAAACAGTGATGGATAAATGGGAGAAATATCCATGAACAATAAAATATATAAAAAGATAATAATAACAATTGTCAATATGAAAAGTGGTATTCGTACGTTGACTTATTGTCTTATTTGTATTTTATTTTACAAAGATTTGCATTGTTTTTATGTTTATATTCAGTTTGAAATGTATACACCTTACTTCTTAAATAATTTCTTATAAGTTTCATGCAAAATACTACTTCTATCAATAGCAACAATGATGATAAAAATAATAATGATAATAATAATAATGATAATAATAATAATAATAATATAAACAACAATAAAATGGACCTTTTTACTAATTTCATATAGTATTTGAGTTATTTGTCACATTTAAGACGAGGAGGAAAATGGAGCAAGGAGGATAATGCAAGGAGGAAAAAAAAATTCAATCAAAACTATTACAACTTTCCTCCTTTGCCCCGTGACGAACATGTATTGTACTCTACCCCCCCCCCCCTTCCCCCCTTCCCCCCCTTCCCCCCTTCCCCCCTTCCCCCCTTCTCCCGTGTGTCAAGTATATCACAGTGAATTATAAGTCTGAAAGGCAGTTCTTATTCATGTGGCACCCATCATCTCTCATCCTTTCATCACACACATTCATCCAATCTTTTCTGTAGTTTTTTCTCACATGTGTACGTATATATATATATATATATATATATATATATATATATAGGCTACCCACTGTTTCTTTCACTCGTGTACTAAATAGATTTTGAACTAGTCTTGACCTATTTCTTTCCTTAAATATAATTCAGTCAGTTTCACTTCTGCTCCAACTTTGTATTAGTCTACTTATTTTGTCTAGTTCTTTCCTGTATACAATCCTCATTCATCTTAACCCTCTTAAACCTCTAGTCTTAATCAGATTATATGATAGAATAACATTGTGTATGGCCTTTTCTTTGAATCTGTTTTACACATTGCAATAACTCAGTCAAGTTGTTCGTATTATTTCACAGGTTTTATAATTATATAACCTATGTGTGGTACATTTGAGTGCATATGTGTGTATGTGTACATTCATTTATGGTATATGTGGTGGTATGATTGAGACCATCTATATGCATATCTCTCTCTCTCTCTCTCCTCTCTCTCTCTTCTCTCTCTCTCTCTCTCTCTCTCTCTCTCTCTCTCTCTTCTCTCTCTCTCTCTCTCTCTCTCTCTCTCTCTCTCTCTCTCTCTCTCTCTCTCTCTCTCTCTCTCTCTCTCTCTCTCTCTCTCTCTCTCTCTCTCTCTCTCTCTCTCTCTCTCTCTCTCTCTCTCTCTCTCTTCTCTCTCTCTCTCTCTCTCTCTCTCTCTCTCTCTCTCTTCTCTCTCTCTCTCTCTCTCTCTCTCTCTCTCTCTCTCTCTCTCTCTCTTCTCTCTCTCTCTCTCTCTCTCTCTCTCTCTCTCTCTCTCTCTCTCTCTCTCTCTCTCTCTCTCTCTCTCCTCTCTCTCTCTCTCTCTGTAACGAAGCTAGTTTTAAGCCATGTTCACTCTACAGTAACTGAACAAAAAAGCATAGAGCATAATCAAGATCCAGCCATATATTCATTTCAAATCTCTACATACTCCTAAATAGACACACACGACGCTTCGGATACCCACACACATAACCTGATATTATTTTTGTCATATTTTCCTCTACGAACTTTAACTACATATGATGCGTATTAACCTCCCTCCTAGCCTTTGCTTTTGGACTTACAATTTTTCAAGCACCTCAGACTTTGTAGAGGCAGTGTGATTTAAGCAGGCCTGACCGCACACTGGAACCTTTGCAGATATGAAGTACAGTAAGGGCTATATGCAAGAATGCTCGTCAAATCCCGGCAGGTGGAGATTCCCCACAGTCGTATCTCCACCGGTGGGATCTTCAAGAAATGGCCGACCGGTGGATATTTGACAGTCGTACCAACACAAGCGGTGGCTGCAAAAGCAGGCGTACCAACACGAGCGAGTCCAAGGCGGCATCAGTATTTTGACTGTTTTACACCTATCTAATTCCTTTTACTAGCCTAATTTATCATTTCTGCCATTAAAATAATAGCTTTGTTAGTGTTCGCCACTTATCTGAGGCGTTGATGAAGAAAAAATGGGCCTGAGTGATGCTTGTGCGTTCATTTGAACGTCCCGCCAGTCGCCACAAAGTAATATGGCGGGCCACCTCCATCACAGCCGCTCTTCCTCGTCACCACTTATCACAGCAATATAAGGCCTCCTGCACCTACTTTTACCTTAATTATGACACTTGTGCATTCACAGTGTATGAATGTCACTCTCGGTTATGTTGAAAACTCGCCTGTAATGGTCTGGGAAGAAATAGGATGGAATAAGGGGCAGAGCGGTAGCAGGTGGGATGTGCATGGTGAACGCTCAGCTGACTCCAACCTCCACTCGTTGCGTTGTCCTCTGTTGATTCTTGCTAACCGCACCGCGACGCAACGGGTCGAGAAAATTTCTTGCATATGGCCCTAAGTGTACTTACTATATGCTGCTGTAATGTCATTCAGATAATCTTGGAGCAGTGCTTATGCAGTTTTACCCTGCAAAGATATTCGAAATAAATCTGTTGTTTTTTTGCAAATTATAATTCAATATATTTGAAGGTATTAAAAATATTCAAGTGACTGTAGATAATATGTAGATGTTATGTGACTGTAGAGCACATGTAGATAAATTTAATTTGCGGTATTATACATATAACAGCCAACAGTCTCTTGCATGACTAGATTGTTGTTGTTAGTTCCTCATCGTCTCATGGTCCTCCAAACTCGACTCTTGTCTTATATGGGAAACACTTTCTTTTTCTCGACGAGCCAACCATGAACGCATCATGCACGTTTCTAGCTAGTTATGCTTGTCTACGATTGACAATACACATATTTAAGTGTATAGCAGCAATAGCCTGCCTGGGTGTCGGAGCCATGTTTACTTACAATCGACGAGAGCAGTGCAGGCGAACGGCTGTGTGTGTGTGACGGTTTGCAGTCGAGAAATTGTCCATTTTCAGATAGTTGATGAAAAAAATTGACAGAAAAAGTGCTATTGTGACACCGCCTTTTGATTACTTAAGATCACGTGGCCAAGGTTCACATCTCCGCAACACTCGACGGCGACCAGTCACGACTTGCTGAGTCATGCTGTGGTCGACACCGGTCGTCATGTAGGTTGGGGTCAGGCCCAGAGAGTCGTCGTGGGAGTCGTGAAGGGGCGCAAGGGGGTCCCGACTGTGTGGTGCATGCTCTATACACTCGGGGCGGATCTGCGACTCAAATATGTAACGGAAAAAGTCGGCTCCGTGCTGGGACTCGTCACCGGAGGGTTCGAGCCTGATGCTGACCAGTCGGAGCCGTGCTGCGACTAATCGTCATGAAATTTCCGTTACTTCTTAGTCTGGGATAGACGGGGACGGTCGGCTTCCCTAGTTGGCGACTGTTGCCGACTCAGGTCGGGGTCAAGAGCCGTCTTCTGATCAAGAGCCGATTGGCTCATGTTGCCAGTCGGGAACAGAGTCGCAGCCTGTTGCCGCCGGTCGGGGACTAAGTTGCTGACTGGCAGCAACTGGCTGCGACTCTGTTCCCGGCACTATGGAATAGACAGAGGAAAACGACGGCAAATGTTGGCTGCAGTCGGCGAATGGCGTCCCTGATGACGCAGCAGAACGGCGAAGGTCGTCAACATAACTTGATTTTAACGGTTCTTTCGGTGTTCGAGTCGGCGACTTGCGTCAACTCTAGTCGAAGCACGGCTGCAACCGTGCGACGTTAGTCGGTTCACGGAGTCGACCGTGTCACAGCCTGGCTGCAACACGGATAACGGGAGGAGGGGAGGATTCGAGGTGGAGGCAGGGTAGTGCAGCGACCCACTATAAATAGAGCAGTATCTTTAGTGCAGCCATAGACCACTGTATACCTGGACTGCACACGAGACAATGTTTTGAATTGCGGGGCTGCATAGGGGCCTGCGGGGCGCACGACAAAGAGATATAGTGGTCTATGGACTATCATATAGACTGGTTTATCAGTATATATGATATACTGTAATCTTCGTAAATGCTTGTTCTATAATATTATCAAATAAAAAACAGTAAAACACGCTAAAGAAATGCCATTACGAGACTATGAAGAAATATGCATGAACTTAATTTTCACTTAACTCTTCGCCATTTAAAACTTTGCGAGTCAACTTTTATCATTAAGGGTATCAATAGAAGCGCAATTTTATTAGCTTTCCATTGATATATTTCGATATCTGATAAATGAATTAGAACCATGCATAAATTAGCGTTAAATAAATAAATAAAATCATCAATCTTGTAATTTTCCCGATTGCTGATGTTATTTATTTACTTATATATTTCGTTTTCTGATAAATGAATTAGCACCATGTATAAATTAGCGTTAACTAAATAAGTAACCTCATCAATCGGGAAAATTACCCGATTGAGGATTTTATTTATTTATTTAACGCTAATTTATGCATGGTTCTAATTCATTTATCAGATAACAAAATATAGCAATGGAAAGCTAATAAAATTGAGTTTTCTATTGATACCCTTCATGATAAAAGTTGGCTCGCAAAGTTTTAAATGGCGAAGAGTTGAAGTGAATATTAAGTTCATGCATATTTCTTCAGTCTCGTAACGGCATTTCTTTAGCGTGTTTTACTGTTTTTTATTTGATGATATTATAGAACAAACATTTACGAAGATTACAGTATATCATATATACTGATAAACCAGTCTATATGATGCGTATATATATATATATAATATATATATTATATATATTATATATATATATATATATATATAATATATATATATATATATATATGAATCCGAGTGGCCCTCCGACTTCAGGGCAAGTTCAGGCCCACGTGCAACAGGCCGCTATTCCGTGCGCAGTCCAGGTATACAGTGGTCTATGGTGCACCATATTTAGTGCTTGCTATACTACTTCTGCAGTATATTTAGTGCCTTGGCGATTGTTATCACCATGCCGTAGTTATCCTGTTCAATTAATAACATCTGGAGGCACATAAGTATTTGTGGGCTATCAAGGTGGGCAAGTGTGTGGACAACAGTGGGACCAACATCGATGGAGTGGTTCACTACATAAGCGAAGGTTGAAAAGTGGTGTGGGGGATGGGCCAGAGCGCTGCCCTAGCCTGCCCACATCTTCAACCACTCGGCGTCAGTCGCAGCACGTCTGGGAACAGTTGCAGCATGACGACAACCGTGGGTTGGCGTCGTGTTGCAGCTGTCGGCAAATGTCGTCGCATGACGCCACCTCAAAGTTGACCTTGAAATTTTTTAATACCCCTATAGTTTGCGACTATTGTCGACAATCGCGGACTAGTCGCTAGTTAGTCCCCTAACAACGGCAAATCGTCGGCTAACCGCGCCGACTACGGCCGGTGGAGGGACTTGCCATATCCGGTGTCAGTCGCAGCACGGCTGGGAACAGTCGCTGCATGAAGGCAACCGTGGTTGGCGTCGTGCTGCAACTGTCGGCGAATGTCGTCGCATGACGGCAACCCAATATTGGCGGTTAAATTCGAATTAGTCCGCGAATGTCGACGATAAGCGCAAACTAGTTGCAGATTAGTCAACTAACTACGACAACCCGAGCCAACCACGCCGATTTTGGGACTTCACCCCCCAAAAAAATCGGCTGCAGTCGGCACCGACTGAATGACTCAGCAAGTCGTGACCGGTCGCCGACGCGAGTCGTGGAGTTGTGAACGGGCCTTTAGGCTGTTCTAAAGGCCCGTTCACGTCCCGAGTGTATAGAGCATGCACCACACAGTCGGGATCCCCCCTGCGTCCCTTCACGACTCCCACGACCCGACGACGACTCACTGGGCCTGCCGCCAACCCACATGACGACCGGTGCCGACCACAGCATGACTCAGCAAGTCGTGACTGGTCGCCGACGGGAGTCGTGGAGATGTGAACGGAAGTTAAGGGGAGCGTCACACTATTTCTTAATTATCAGTGGATTGTCATGATTTTGTTTATGTCAAAAGTATGCTAATTCCGAAATAATCCTAGCTGATTTTCAGATCCATGGCTCGATACATAACTGGAAAAAAGCTTTTTTTTTTTTTTTTTAACTCATAACTTAATATTTTTATTTTATTTTTAATATTTTTATATAACGTTCTTATCCAATGACTTGCACTGATGAAAAAAATACCAAATGTGCATTACAAAATATCCAAACGATTGATCTTTTAATAATTTTGAACTTCATTCTTCCTAAGTGTTAAGAAATGTTTTTCTTTTTTTGGGTTTTCGTGAAGGTATTTGCTAATTTTTGCAATCGTCAACCCATAATTGAAAAAAAACGAAAGATAGGAAAATTACATTTTAATTCATTTTTCCAATGATATATTATTTATTAAATTAGGTACAATAGTGGCAAAGTTATTAAAGAAAACTTTAAAAAAAACTAGTTTTTGAATATCGCGGTTTGAAGCCGCGCGGTTTAAAAAGCCGGTCGCCCTTTAAACCTAGACGCTCAGTGAGTCTGAGCAAATGCTGGTTTGTTTGTTTACTCTCGCAGCCACGCTCTGTATCGCTCTTGAAGTATTATATGACATAGTTTGGATCTGGTCCCCCCTTTTGCAAAAGGTACTATAGTCACAAAAGGGTTCAGCTGTCAGTCGCGCATGGACAGTTTGCTGAACTACAGCCAGCATTCTTTCTCTCTGAGCCATTTTATGCCTTGATGTCCTCGGCATGGTGGTGGAGGAGGTAGAGAGCGTGAGGTAGATCAATCCTGCGCTGAATAAATGGTTTGGAGGGAGCAGGAATGGTGGAAGGCTGAGAGACGAGCAGCGACACCCGGCCTCGGAGGAGGAGTGAGAAGAGTGATGGGTGAGGGAGGAACGTGAGGGGAGGTGGATATTATTGCTAATAAGTGAGTTTGCAAATTGATAATGATTGATCTAACGGTGTGGCGGAGGTTCGATCGACGGAGAGAGGGAGATTTGATCGATGCACACACGCACACACACACACACACACACACACACACACACACACACACGTACACTAATCCCTCATTCCTTCACTTTCGCCCTCAGGAAGTACAAGTTTGAGTGTGTGTGTGGCCTGAACGCCTCCGGGGACCACTGCCACCAAGGGGGAGGGTGTGGCGGACGCGGGCAATGCCAAGGGCGCGGCCTCTGCAGGTAAGCTCTTGCTCGAAGGACGGTGACTGAGAAATGAATACTAAAGAAGAAAAAGGACGGTTGTAGAGGGGAAGAAAAAAAAATTCACCCGAAGGCATACAGTAAAACAACAACAACAACATGATCTACATACATGAGTAAATTAACTTGAGTACTAAAGCAAATCAAAGATAATATATACATGTAGGCAATATATACACTGCTGTACATACAAAGAATTCGTATATGTACACCTGCGCTACCCTACATTATGTACAAACAGCAGTACAAAAATGAATAGAGCCAAAACAAGAGGTAGAGAAAAGTGAGACAGTTATATATTATAATCTAAACTATCATTATCTTCAGTTTCAAGGACGTATATAACCTTTTTTTTCTGTTATGCCATAGGAATTTTTTTTTCCTATAGTACAATCTAGCACGTATAGCCTAATCACAATATATAGTTACCTAGCTAATTCGTGTCATCTCTCTCTCTCTCTCTCTGTCTCTGTCTCTGTCTCTGTCTCTGTCTCTGTCTCTGTCTCTGTCTCTGTCTCTGTCTCTGTCTCTGTCTCTGTCTCTGTCTCTGTCTCTGTCTCTCAAGATACACAGCTGGAGAGAGCGTGTGTGAGTGTTACGAGGGATATCGAGGAGTGAACTGCCGCCACCACTACACTTCCATCCCGGCGAGAGACCGCAGTGAGCGCACGAGGGATAGATAGATACTTTGATCCTATCTAGACACTTTGCAAGTATCAACTACAAGGTTATGGACTATACAAAGCGCCACCACTCCAGGACGAACTTGGTGGGCTCGAACCGCTGACAGAATGCAGGGACTCTGCATGCGAGCTCACAGCTCTACTAACCATGAGTGGACGAGGGAATGGTGGGCAGAGGGCGAGGAGGCATGGCAAGAGTTCAGGGCGTGAGAATAGGATGTGAAAAGACGTGTGCATGGTGATAGGAAGATTTAGAAGGGGAAAAGGAAGAGGAGGGGGAATATAGTAAGGAGGGGGAATATATAAGGTGTAAGGTTGGTTAAAGAGAAGTTTGTAAGATCGAGAAGTGAGAAAGAGAGAAGCGATGCTGAGATGGTAAAATAGAGTAGCATGAAGTGAGTGGAGCTGTTGGAATGTAAAGGAAAGAGTGGTAGTGAGGTAGTATTAGCAATAGGAAGAAGAGAAGGAGTTGCAAGAGACGAAGGAGGAAGATTGGAGGAGAGGGGGAGGAAAGAAGCAATAAGGAATAGGTCAAGTCATACATAACAATCTATGGTCAAGTACATCAAAAGAGAAAAATAACTCGGGTATGGAAGGACGAGGAGACACAGAGAGAAGGAAGAGAAAGTATTAAAAAATCATCACTGCCACCACCACCATCACCACCAGAGCTGGGCAGTATTTAAATAAATTTGTATTTAAATACGTATTTAAATACATTTGTGTATTTAGAACTGTATTTATAAATATATTGGTTTTCATGTATTTAAATACAGTATTTAAATACTTTAATGAGTATTTAAATACATTGTATTTAAATACTCATATTATAAAAATGTAAATACATTTTTATCAGTATATTTGACCATAAACCCGCACAACTATCTGGCATGTTACAGTGAACCAGTGTTTCCACTTTCAAGGAAATTTCCTTATCTTAAGGAAATTTAGGCCTGAGAAGGAAATTTCTAAGGAAACGCTAAATCTAAGGAAATCCAGTTTTTTTTTTCGGTTTACAGAGATATGTAGATTAAGTTAAATAGCCAGGTGAGCTGAAAATACACCTTTCTATTTGCCTTAGACAAAATTTCCAAAGAACATATTCTCGGTGCTAATTTCTTAATTATCATTTCTGACATTTGATATTGTTAATCATGAATTACTGAATACATGCTAAAATTTGTGTGTATCCAAAATGTATTTACAAAATGTATTTAAATACTATAATGTATTTAGCGTTTAGTATTTAAATGCATTCGTAAAATATATTTAGTATTTGGTATTTAAATACATTTCTCCCATGTATTTTGTATTTAGTATTTAAATACATTCATTGTATTTAGTGCCCAGCTCTGATCACCACCACCTTCACCACCACCACCACCATCACCACCACTATCCCCACCACCACCACCCCCACCACCACTATCCCCACCACCACCACCCCCACCACCACTATCCCCACCACCACCATCCCCACCACCACCACCCACCACCACCACACCACCACCACCACCACCACCACCACCCCCCCCCTTCCCCCTCAGCGTGTGACG
>JACEEZ010020917.1:455830-468330 GCA_016584305.1 Chionoecetes opilio
ATCTGTCACAGTATAGAAAATATATTCCTCCAAAAACGGGTGAGAATTTAATTAAACGCACATCTAAACTTTTAAGAAACCAATAGGAACTCGCCGAAACGCCAACTGAGAACTCTCGCCGACATGGAAATGTTCGGCGACAGTTCCACTGGCAATAGATGATAAGGAAGAATAAAAGCTATTTCATTATTGCACACAAACTTTTCTCACTTGTCCCAGAACACTGAAGCTGCAGTTTGACATTGGTAACTGGTGACACTGGTTGGTGGTTGGTAACGTAACTTGACCTATGGGGATGCCTCCCTCCCCCAGATCCCCCTGCTCGTTGCTAACCTAAGCTGCAGATAACCTAACCACATAACCTAGCCTAGCTGTTCAGTCTATTGCTGGTATAGTGGGGTTGAGAGAGATAATATTAAGTATTGGTAATGCTGAAGTAAAACTATGCTAGTGTGTGTGTGTGTGTGTGTGTACTCCTTGCCCTTGCCCTGTAGACCATTCAACAATTAAATTCCAGAAAATACCAATATAATAATTGTGTGTGTGTGTGAAGAGCTTGGAAGAAAATTATGGAAAACCATTTTAGCCACTTTTTTGTGATACTGCTGATTTATAGACAAATAAACATAATGCAAGTGTTGAATTGATATATGAAATATTTTACCTGTTAGTTTTTTCATAAACAAGTGCATATGATGATGGTTAGGTTTAGATTGGGTGACGTTTAGGTTTGGTTCAGGTTATGTTTAAGCTATTTTAGGTCTATGCTAGATTTTGGTTATCCCTTATTTGGTTGTTTAGGCTAATTGATCAAATCAAATGATGTACGGTCGCCCGGCCAGCCGGCCAAGCTGGTTGCAGTGCAGCGAAGACTCACAGCCGGTCAATGCAAATCAACTTTTCTACTGGTTACTATAGTCTATTCACTTAAGCTGGATTCTTGGGAGCTGCTCGCTGCCTAGCCGAGTTTGTAAGGACGTCGCTGATTGGCTGATAGACTCGGGCTGGGTGGCGATGGTGGTGGTACCTGCCTAGCAGCAACCCAAAACCCTTGCGTTGCCCCAGAAAAATATTCATATTTCTTGGCTTTACTCATCTCTTACACAAGATAGGCCTATTTTGTTTGCATCAGTAAATCAGGCAGTGATAGTTCAACAACAACACACCATTCATAACTCAATAGGGTAAAAAATAAAGTCATGACTGACTATCACAAGAGTAGGCGGACTTTTAGGTTTTCAGTGCATTGAAATGTTGTACTCCTACCCGATATAACTAAGCTAGCAGATAATATTTATGAAAGCTGAGCCTACCATCGTGTTCATAATACATTGCTGCATATCATGAGCATAAACAAATTACAATAAGATCACACTAATATTAAGATAATTAAAGGAAAGTAAAAGAGTGTATAAACATTATTTCTTGCTTATTTTGCTTCAACTCGCTGTAACTCCATAAGTTTTGGTCGCATTCAATTTTCAAGCACTGTTTCAAAATCCTTCTACTTTTCCGCTTCCTCTGGTATGTAGCACGTACCAATAAGGAAAAGAGTAGGTGGTCAAAATGGCTAAGAAAGTTAAACTGTTTCAAACTGGTGCCGTGATGGGTGGAGCCTCTGAGCTCTCCCGAAAACAGTCTCTCCTATATAGGGAGCAATGCTTACCCGTTCACTGTGCCAGTTTGCAGTAGTAATTTTAACTTTCTTAGCCATTTTGACCACCTACGCTTTTCCTTATTGGTACGTGCTACATACCACAGGAAGCGGAAAAGTATAAGGATTTTGAAACAGTTCTTGAAAATTGAATGTGCAAAACTTATGGAGTTACAGCGAGTTGAAGCAAAATAAGCAAGAAATAATGTTTATACACTCTTTTACTTTCCTTTAATTATCTTAATATTAGTGTGATCTTATTGTAATTTGTTTATGCTCATGATATGCAGCAATGTATTATGAACACGATGGTAGGCTCAGCTTTCATAAATATTATCTGCTAGCTTAGTTATATCGGGTAGGAGTACAACATTTCAATGCACTGAAAACCTAAAAGTCCGCCTACTCTTGTGATAGTCAGTCATGACTTTATTTTTTACCCTATTGAGTTATGAATGGCGTGTTGTTGTTGAACAATCACTGCCTGATTTACTGATGCAAACAAAATAGGCTTATCTTGTGTAAGAGATGAGTAAAGCCAAGAAATATGAATATTTTTCTGAGGCAACGCAAGGGTTTTGGGTTGCGGCTAGGCAAGTACCACCACCATCGCCACCCAGCCCGAGTCTATCAGCCAATCAGCGACGTCCTTACAAACTCGGCTAGGCAGCTCCCAGCTCCCAGCCCAGGAATCCAGCTTAAGTGAATAGACTATAGTGAAAATATAGATCTAATTTTTGTTTTCTAGAAGTTATCATAGTATCATCACTACATGGGGGAGTTTAAATTATACAGAAAACGCGAGTATTAAGGACGGCAGAAATAGCCCAGTTCTCCTTAATAATTACCTATTTTTCTGTGGTGCAATTATTTTCAAAAGAATATTTCCCCTACTTACATTACTATAGCTCATCTCAAACTTATTACTCTAACATTGCTGCATTTTGTCTACTCTACGGTTAAGTAACTCAAAGCCATGACCACCACTTTCTCAAAGACTGATTAAATAGTTATTTTGGTCAATTTACAATTTCACCCAACCAACAATTTTCTGATGCGCCTTATGTTTTTCTGGTGTGTTTTTATGTGTTTTGAATGAATCTTCTAACCGTTTCTGTCGCATTTTTTTTTTTTTTTTTTTTTTTTTTTTGCAAAAATGACAAAAAAAAAAAAAACATGAACCTAAACCTAACCTAACTTTTACCTATACCTAACCTAACCTAACCTAACCTAACCTATACCTAACCTAACCTTTACCTAACTAAAAAAAAAAAAAAAAAAAAACTTATCTACCAAAAAAAAAAAAAAAAAAAAAAAAAAAAAAAAAAATTGCGACCGAAACGGTTAGCAGATTCATTCAAAACACATAAAAACACACCAGAAAAACATAAGGCGCATCAGAAAATCGTTGGTTGGGTGAAACTAAATTATCCGCTTTTTCTGCCCCAATAAGTAAAGAATAGGGATGGGCGTATGGACGCCCATAATGCCAAGATAATGCTTCTTCAAACTAGGTCTTGTAGGTCTATGTAGCCACATATTCAGCTTCTGCAGCGCCTATATAGTACCTAATTGTAACTTTAGCGTTCGTATTTGTTATATAAAGACTTATTTCGCATTCGATAAGTTCTGAAGAGGCGATGGGAGTTCCTAAGCGGCGGCCATTTCGAATATTTCCTACTATTAACTTTGGTATTAAGGATTTAGAAGTCCTCGCCAGCACTATTAAGTTGATACCAAACTTAACAGTAAAGATTAAGTTAAGAGTGAGTGAGGATAACAGTAAGTGTGAAGTTAAGCGTAAAGTCGGGAGTTAATACCAAAGTTTAGTATTAATTGTAAGTGAGGATACGGACCCTGGACTGCGCACGGAATATCGGCCTGTCGCACAAGGGCCTGAAGTCGGAGGGCCGCTCGGATTCATATATATATATATATATACATACGGATCATATAGACTGGTTTATCAGTATATATGATATACTGTAATCTTCGTAAATGTTTGTTCTATAATATTATCAAATAAAAAACAGTAAAACACGTTAAAAAAAATGCCATTACGAGACTTTGAAGAAATATGCATGAACTTAATATTTACTTCAACTCTTCGCCATTTAAAACCTTGCGAGTCAACTTTTATCATGAAGGATATCAATAGAAGCGCAATTTTATTAGCTTTCCATTGCTATATTTCGTTATCTGATAAATTAATTAGAACCATGCATAAATTAGCGTTAACTAAATAAATAAAATCATCAACCAGGTAGTTTTCCCGATTGATGAGGTTATTTATTTAGTCAACGCTAATTTATACATGGTACTAATTCATTTATCAGAAAACGAAATATATAAGTAAATAAATAACATCAGCAATCGGGAAAATTACAAGATGATGATTTTATTTATTTATTTAACGCTAATTTATGCATGGTTCTAATTCATTTATCAGATAACGAAATATATCAATGGAAAGCTAATAAAATTGCGCTTCTATTGATACCCTTCATGATAAAAGTTGACTCGTAAAGTTTTAAATGGCGAAGAGTTAAGTGAATATTAAGTTCATGCATATTTCTTCATAGTCTCGTAATGGCATTTCTTTAGCGTGTTTTACTGTTTTTTATTTCACAATATTATAGAACAAACATTTACGAAGATTACAGTATATCATATATACTGATAAACCAGTCTATATGATAGTCCATAGACCACTATATCTCTTTGTAGGGCGCCCCGCAGGCCCCTATGCAGCCCCGCAATTCAAAACATTGTCGCGTGTGCAGTCCAGGTATACAGTGGTCTATGATGGAGCATAAGAATCATCACGACACACACACCTAGTCAACAATGTCACCGCTTATGTATTTTCTACCTTCTTGGATATCTGATTTTTTACTTCTATTTAATATCAAAACTCCTTAAATGCGTTCAATTGTAATAGGTTACATTTAACCCATCGAGACCCATAACGTAATTTTCATTGAATTTGGGTACCATTAGACGATTTTTAGTGAATATAACCAATGTTTTTTATAGATATGACCTGTTTAGTATCCCCCTACTAACTAATTTGGCATATTCAGTTACTTTTCGTAATTTTATGGCTTACAACAGACGATTTTTCATAGCAAAGGAAAGATCTGGCCGTGAAGGGGTTAAGATTTGTTTTATATTGACATGAAGGAAGGAAAAATGTTGTGGGAAATAGAATGTCTAGGAAATTATCAAAGGTTCCTTCTGATTCTGCCTCCTTTTTTTTCCAATGTTTTGTGGTAATAAAATAATTCGTCTCTTTTCTTTACTTACCTGATTGCGTCCTGAACATATGTTTTGATGTAATTTGACTATATATGTAAATGTTATGTACAAGTAGAGGCGGTTACACTTATTTAGTGGTCGTAGTAGTGGTAGTGGTAGTAGTAGCAGTAGACATTTTTGTAGTAGCCTAGAAGTAGTAGTATAAAAGTGGTAATTGTAATGGTAGTGATAGTAGTAGTGGCAGGCCCGGATTTAGGAGTGGGCAAAGGGGGCAAATGCCCAGGGGCCTCCACAAAATGGGGAAAACTGCCAAACTGGGGCCTGGCCGGGGTCTCCACATATTACAATTTTTTTATTATTTATTTATTTACTTAATGCTTCTGGTATTATTCTAGTGTTTGCCCATAATCTCCCCTCTCCCACAAAACAAGCTTGGGGACCTGGGCTAATGCGAAATATTTGGCTGGGATACAAAATATGCGTCGCAACCACATAGTCTTTGAGTTAGGGGTGCTGAAAAATTTCCCTAGATCTAGGGAAAATTCATTGGATTTCTTCTGAGGCCAGCCAGAGACGTGTGAACTTGCCGATATTCACAGAATGATGCATATATAGGGTTGTAGGGGAGGCGGTAGCAGAGTGGTTAGCGTCACTGAGTGGCGTTCTCGAAGACCCGAGTTCGAACCCGAGTGAGACCCATAAATCAACTTTAAAATATTTCTGCACCGTCGAGTGCCCTAAGTACACCCACATGCCGCCCATTAACTCTACCTTCGATTGCGAGTGCATCGGAGGAAACAGGGGGGCGGCATGAGCCTCTAATCACAGGCGTCACTATAAAAATCCTGCCTGCGCCACCACGGGCGAGGACCAACCATCACAGCCCTCAAGTGAGCCTCCAGGGCCTGCCATCCGAGCCCTGGAGCTCACGCCCTACGGGCACTTTGGGCATAAATGAAAAAAAGAAAAAAAAAAAAAAAAAAAATGGTCAAAGTTCCCGAGATCTAGGGAAAATAGATTGCATTTCTTCTAAGTCCAGAGACATGTAAACCTGACGATCCTCACAAACAGAATGATAACCGGAGTGTTGAGCCCCTTCCCCCCACCCCTCCCACTTAGGGTAAGGGTAGAGTAAGGTTACCGGGGAGTCTAGAGGGTTGGAGCTCCCCCCTTAGAAGGTTAGGTAAAATTAGGTTAGGTTAGATATATTATCGGGTGGTTATTGCTAAGAGGTTAGATTAGATTGATGGGGGTCGAGGGAGGCAGAGCCCCCCGCTAGGCTAGGTTAGGTTAGATTACTGGGAGGTCGTTGGGAACGGAGCCCCCCGCAAGGAGGTTAGGTTAAGTTTTCTTAGATCTGGGGTATTTGGCTCTTTTACATAATTCCAAAAATCCGGGTTTCCGACGCATTATTTGCACCCCACCCGAAAACCCTGCATTTCCAGGTTCCCAAGCTTGTTTTGGGAAGGGGGAAGAGTATGGGTAAACACTAGAAATTTACCATACTTCTTTGTATATTTATATAATAAATTTCTTTTAATCACGAGGCCTTAATTTTTAATCAAATTAATCATTTATCTTGTATCCAACTGCCTAGCTAGTGTTGCTTGATTACCTTGATGCCTTAATGGGAAGCCACCAGCTTCTTTTTAGGTACACATGGCATCGACTGTAGCTAGGCTATAGCCAGTGGTTTAGCTCTAAGTTTTATATAATTCATATATACAAGAAAAACGCTCATTAAAAATAAATTAACCTTGCAAGTAACTCCCGTCAGTAAATTTCATATCAACCAAATGTCTAGGCAGTGAGCTCAAATTTCAGAAAATAAGAGGCTTAGGCTACTCCTATACTTCATAATTTTAACAAGGGGTGACCCGATTCAGAGTCTCGCAACATCAATGTGTTAATTCTCAATCTGAATACTTCATTGAGCTGTGTCCACTTAAAAAACAACTTTACCCAATTCCAATGATCTGAAACTCGAGAAATGCCAGTGGTCGCTGGCAGTTTTAACTCAAAGGATGGTCTACTGTGTTTTGGCTCCGCGACTAATATTTTTCATAAATTAATTTCGCGATAAACATTGAGGCACCGCATCTGAATACCAAAAAATATAGTTCTTCTGTTGTTCTACTAATTATATGGATGACATGCATTACGATGGAACGTTCTATAATAGCAATTTAATGCAAATTACTCGCCTCGAGTAGCAAAGCTTAATATATTTTTTACATGTATATTGTGGCATGTAAAATTTGGGCGATGTTCACACTGTTTTCTAAGACAGTACTGCTGCGTCTGGCAAACGCTTGTCAAAATACATTAAGCAATGCCTTGGAAAAACGAAGAATAAAGAATGCCGAAATCGGCTTGTTGCTGCGACAATGTAGGTTATAATTGTGGAGGCGACGTGCCGCGGCGGGGAGTGGTGGGCGGGGAGATTGTGGCGGGGAGATTGAATCAAAACATTACGACTTCACGCGTCGACTCATTGCACTTCCAGGCTTTCTATCTGATTGATACACAATAATAACAGGAAAATATGACTGCCTAGGTATAGATAACTTCTAAACCAGTGGTTCCCAACAGTGGTCCAGTGGACCCCTTGAGGGTCCACGAAGGCCTGGCCGGGGGTCCACGTGTAATGATCATTTTTTTTTCTCTATTTTTTTTTCAAAATAATCAAGTATCACCTAGAAACTCGCTTGCCTTCGTTTTCTTTAATAGCTTACCAAGATTTTTTCTTGAGTGACTATTTAAAAACATTTTTGAACGAGTTATTAACAAACGAACATAAATGAATTAGTTTACGAGCAAGATTTATAAGAAAAATCTTTTAAAATCACATAGCATAATTCTTTTCGACCTTATTACATGCAAAAATTGTCTTATAAAGAATGTCCTTCGTGTATTTTTTAAACAACTAGGAAGGCAATGACGTCATTCGCGGGAACGTCTCTCATTCGTCCGTTTCCAAAACATGAAATATAAAAAAAACAAGAGTTCTGCATATATTTATAACTCAGAGTCTTTTTTAAAATAAATAACAGCCTTTTTCACCTTCTCAGAAAAGAGACCTTCTTCCAATAAGACTTATTTATCAAAATAAGTGTGAGAGATAGAGAAAGAAATGACGTCACTCTCGAGGGAACGCTTCTGATAGGATACTTTCAAGCGAGCCCGCCAAGCCAGCTAGGCTTCCTCGCACTGCCGCTCTCAGTAACCTCTCCACTGTCCTCTGTGCAGGTCCGTTGTGTGTCTGTCTGTGTGAATGTGTGTCTGAGAGTGAGTGAGTGAGTGTGTGTGTGTGTGTGTGTGTGGTGTGTGTGTGTGTTGTGTGTGTGTGTGTGTGTGTGTGTGTGAGTGAGTGACTGACTGAGTGAGTGTGTGGTCTTCGAGTGTGAGTGAGTGAGTGTGTGTGTGTGTGTGTGTGTCTGTCTGTGTGAATGAGTGTGTCTGAGTTTCATCATTGTATTGTCTGAGTTAAATCATTGTATTACGACTTGTTGATACATACAGTTTTGATCGCTGTGACCATGTCAAAAATAAAATATAATTGTACTTCGCAGATGGCTTCAACGTCCAAGAAGAGGAAGTGGAACGAACCTACCAGCAGTATGGCTTCACCAAGTTCTCGCGGGACGGACTGGACGCGGCTCAATGCATCCACTGCTCCACTGTGTTGGGCCAACTGCTCCCTAAAACCGGCGAAGTTGTCGCACCACCAGAGCAATCTACACCCGAATATTGAGCTGACCGAGGAAGACCTTGAAGCCAAGAGGAAAACGCTTTGATAAGCAAGGTACTCTGCCTACTTTACGGATTCCAACCCGAATCCAAGCCTATGGTTCAAGCCAGCTTCGAAGTTGCCCTGAAGATCGCGGAGAGGAAGAAGGCGCATACGATGGGCGAAGAGCTCATCAAGCCATGCGCGGAGATCATGGTTCGCAATGTTCTCGGAGACAAGGCCAAGCGGGAGATCTCAAAGATCTCACTCTCCAACAACACCGTACGGCGGAGGATTGACGACATGGCGGCCGACGTGTGCAACCAAGTGTGCCAAGAGATCCGGGCCAGTGCATTTCGGGCAAGTCTTCAACTCGACGAGTCCTACCGACATAGCGAACCAAAGTCAGCTGATCGCCTTTGTCCGCTACGAAAAGGAGAAGAAGGTGAAGGAGGAGTTCCTTTTCTGCGAGCTCCTGACTACCACAACGACGGCGGAGGAGGTCAAGAAGCTTGTTGATTACTTTTTTCGAGAAGAATGGGCTGTCGTGGATGCAGTTTTCCCGCACATTTTGCACTGATGGAGCGCCAGCCATGATCGGTGGTTCGGACAGGATTCGTGACCCGCGTGAAGAGTAAGTGGCCTCAAAATCTCCAATTCGCACTGCTCTCTCACCGATACGCTCTCGCTTCGAAGACGATGCCTCCTGAGTTGATGTCTGTGCTCGACTCCGTGATCAGCTCCATCAACTTCATCCGAGGGCGCGCCAAGAACCACCGGCTCTTCGATCTGATGGCACAGGAAATGGGCTCGACCCATACGAGCCTTCCTCTACCACACTCAGGTTCGCTGGCTCTCGCGGGGAAAGTGCCTGGCCAGGGTCTTTGAAATGCACACGGAAGTGGAGATCTTCCTTCGCGAGATGGAAACCAGAGGAGATCATCGCCACGAAAACTACAAAAACCCGGAGTTTCTGATGAAGCTGGCGTACTTGGCAGACATTTTCGGCACCTTGAACGAGGTAAATGTCACTCTCCAGAGCCGTGAGGCGTCTGTATCGGACGTGAAGGACAAACTCGCCGGATTGGTGGGGGCTCGAATTGCCCTCTGGATTTCGGAGACTGCACGAGGGAACGTCGCTGCCTTTCCATTGCTGGATGCCTTCCTCCTCGACAGGAGGAAGGCATCCAGCAATGGAAAGCAGCAACAGCAACAACTTGACCTCCCTGATGATTTGAAGGGGTTCCATCGCTGCGCATCTCGAAAGGCTCACGAGTGAGTTCAAGGCTTACTTCGACGGCGTCGAACCGGCCTACTACCCATGGTACAAAGACCCATTCGGAGCGGTCGTGGACGACGAAATGGAGGAGGCAGAGGAGCTGCTCATGCTCCGAGAATCAGCAGTGGCCAAGGCAGAATTCCGAAAGCTAAGCCTCAGCGAATTTTGGCTACAACAGCAGGACACCTATCCACGTCTTTGCAACAAGGCAGCGCAGATGTTTCTCCCGTTTCCTACGACGTACTTGTGTGAAGCAGGGTTTTCAGTGATGTTCGATCTGAAGCCAAAGAAGAGAAATCGACTTGAAATGAGTAGTGATATGAGACTCGCATGTTCTGAGACCAAACCAAACATATTAAAACTGGTCGCGGACTGCAAAGAGCAGGTCTCGCATTGAAATTGAAATTCGCGTGAGTGAGTGAGTGAGTGACTGACTGAGTGAGTGTGTGTCTTCGAGTGTGAGTGAGTGAGTGTGTGTGTGTGTGTGTGTGTGTCTGTCTGTGTAAATGAGTGTGTCTGAGTTTCATCATTGTATTGTCTGAGTTAAATCATTGTATTACGACTTGTTTGATACATACAGTTTTGATCGCTGTGACCATGTCAAAAATAAAATATAATTGTACTTCGCAGATGTCTCGCATTGAAATTGAAATTCGCGTTTTTGACAAAATTGAGGCGGGGACCACGGAAAGTGCCCGAAGACCGTTAGGGGTCCACGAGCCGAATCCAGTTGGGAACCACTGTTCTAAACATTCGTTATTGACTATATAATATCATAGAGTAGCATTTACCTCGCCTCCTCAACTATAACCTTCTTGGTTATTTGGTTATATACAATGTTTTACAGAATCAGGCTTCTATACAATTTTCTTCAATATAGAAGAAAATCGTTCTTAATATTATACTTTTGTGTTTTAAGTGCAGTGGAATAAGCCCATATTTTGTTTTCCAGTAGACCAACTTATTATCAAAAAAGTGAGTTCAAACTGCCAGCGACCCCTGGCATTTTGGGTTCCAGTTCTCTCGAATTAGGTGATACTTTACTTTAAAAACTTAAACCCAAAAGTAAAAACTTTACCCAATTAGGTGATTAGGAGTACCCCAATTTTGTCACAATATACTATAGCTAATATACTTTCTCAATTTACCTGTATTTATTGCTTCAAAATGCTCCTAAAAAGGCTAACATTTTTTTTTAAATCCCCCAGACCCCCCAGCTGCTCAGTTTTGCTTCGCTCGGCACCCCATACTTTGTAAAATTTTGTAATGAAGGGGCCAGGGCCTCCACACAGAGGCTGCCCAGGGGCCTCCACAGGTCTAAATCCGGCCCTTAGTAGTGGTAGTCATTAGAAGTAGTAATAGTAGCAGTAGTTAGTAGTAGCTAGTTATTGAAGTAATACTAGTAGAAGTTGTTATTGTAGGGATGGTAAGTTATCGTTATTATTATAGCACTGATACTGTTACAGCTATTTCTTTTGTTATCCTTATCTATGCTTTCCATCACACCCTTACCTGGTCTTATAAGGGGTCGGTTTACCCCTGCAGACTCTGAAGGTGTTGGCAGCCAGCGGGGCAGCGGCATACAGCAGGAACATCTCCGTCAGTACCAGGTGTGTGCAGAAAGGATATGTACTGCTATTTGAGCCTGGAGTCTATTATGGTGGTAGTGATAATGAGGAGTGACTGCTATGTGTATTTACCGCCTCTCTCTCTCTCGCTCTCGCTCTCGCTCTCGCTCTCTCTCTCTTAAAAAAATTGACCTTATATAATGGGGCGACACTATAGTTACAAGTGAAAAAATCGAACTTCCTATAAACTCAAAATGTAGCTGTATATAGGACTCCCTTTTGACTAACACACGTAATAATAGTAATATCAATATCAATACTAATGGTAATGATAATAATGATTACACTGATACATATATAACTGATACACTGACCATATATAACAGTACCGATAACCTGTTGACTATACATCGAATCTCCTTCGTCGTCTTCTTCAGGCCTGGACAGGTGGAGGTCTTGGCGAAGGTGAGCGGCGCAGCGACGGCTCGGCGGCTCGCTAACACCTCCTTGTGGCGCCACCAGTTCCCCGCCGCCACACACCTCCACGCCACAGTCACGCCGCAGCTCAGCATGGGGGTGGGTCTGAGTCAAGGATACTATATAGATCATCTGTATATTATCCTTAGTCTGAGTGTACACCAGGATGGACCAAAGTCGTGTTTTTAGGGGGATAATGTTGAGAAGTTGATAGGTTTTGACCTCGTTGACTTGTCTGTAGTAATGTAAGGTATAGGAACTACCGCGTGTAGGTCTCACGCCCTCTTGTAGTTTCCTCTTTTTCTTATGTTCTTATGTTCTTATATTCTTATATTAGGTAGGGAGTTAATATTATGGAAACGTTGGTTTTTTTTGTTGTCTTGCCGCTGTGACGTAAGTTTGGAGTTATATTAATGTTTTGTGTTTGGGGAATCAGCAGTTTTCATGTGTTTTCATATTTTGTTGTATTTTTTGTACTGAACGTGTAACTCTTTCTCTTTCCTCTCCCTAACGCACAGCCATTGGGCGCCAAAT
>JACEEZ010020917.1:470830-478330 GCA_016584305.1 Chionoecetes opilio
CCCCATCCCCTCCTTGTCTTGTCACGCCTTGTAACACATGTCCAGACCTCCCATAGAAAATTATGCAACACCAGCTAGTACCCCCCCCCCCTCAATTAATAGGTTTCCATTTTCTTTTCAAATACAATAATATAAGTCTAGCTAAGTACCTGCACATTATCATCTTTACGTTTTTCGGTAAAATAATCTGATAGTTATGTAACGCACAGTTGCAAACCCCCCCCCCCCCCCCCCCCCCCCACTGTCACACTCATGATGTGACTACAGGACTACAAAGTGCTGACATTTGCCCAGTGTGAACCAGGCTTAGCACTTCACCATCTTCCCCCTGGCGTTATGTAATTTTTGAACGGATCCTTATCTCTTGCCATTTGACATTTTAGTTTTCCTATATGGACTCCTCCTCCTTTATTTATTTATTTACTTTTATTTTGTTTCGTGGTCAATTTTATTCTATATTTTCTTTTTTTTCTGTTCCTAATCTTCGTATTTTCAGTGTCACGTTTCTTCTCTGTGTTGTCATTATTATCCTTTTATCCTGACATCTTTTATTCCTTGCTCTTCTAATTTGTTTTGTCCCTCAGTCACTCCCCGGTTATTTTCTGTTCTTTGTATTCGTATCTATGTTTTTTCCGTCTCTGTTATTTTCATGTTCCTTGTTCTTCGTATTCCTATCTACATTCTTTATCCCTCAGTATCGCTCTTGTCTCTTCTTATTCATGTTCCCTTACATTACTATTTTTCCCTCTCAGTCCTTTTCCTGTATCTTGATCTTCGTATCTTTACATTCTTTTCCTCTCATTCATTGTTTTTCTTCTTCATATTCTGATCTGCATTTTTCCCTTCAGTCCTTATCGTGCTCAATGCTTTTCACAATCCCCTGCTGTCAACCACCTACACCGCCTCTTTTTAGCACTGCGTCACCCCTTCAGGAGGCGATGCGTGTGACGTGCACGATGCGGGAGCAGGAAGGCTTGGTGTGGGACGCGGGGAGGGAGGTGGGCCAGGTGGAGGAGGCCAGTGTGGAGGGGGAGGTGCATGTGATCACCCCCGCCTCCCCCACCTGTCTTAAAGAACAAAGACACAACGTTGAGTGGCCACTAACATCGGTAAGTGGTGCTGCGTTACCCCCTTCTTCCTCCTCCTTGCTGTGACCTTCCCCAATAATCCCATGTACTGTACGTGTGTGAAACATTTAATGTAACGCTATTTCCATTAACCCTGTGCGACTGAAAAGCTTTGACGATAATGATAACTACGGGGAAAATATAAAGAATTAGGAGGTGGCGTGTTATTGGGAAGGGATAAGGAGTTCGATGAGCAAGAGGGGAGGGAGTGGAGAGAGGGATGATTCACTGATTAGCTGTTTTGACTGGTGACTAGAGGGTGAAGGAGACGTGAAGAGAGGAAGGGAGTGTCAGAAGCACCTGGTTTATCGGCTGCTCGAGCAAATGAAAGTTTAGACCATAACAGATCATGACTTGGATTGCTCCTTCCTCCACCATCACCACCTGGCCCTCCTGTATAGGTACCCGGGTGGATAGACACAGTTGGTGGATAAACAATAAATATTGTGTTACTCGGATAAAATTGCGTCGGAAAAATGGCACAGGAAAAAACGGCACAGGAAAAAACGGCACAGGAAAAAATGGCACTGGAAAAAACGGCACAGGAAAAAACGGCACAGGAAAAAACGGCACAGGAAAAAACGACACAGGAAAAAACGGCACAGGAAAAAACGGCACAGGGAAAAACGGCACAGGAAAAAACGGCACAGGGAAAAACGGCACAGGAAAAAACGGCACAGGAAAAAACGGCACAGGGAAAAACGGCACAGGAAAAAACGGCACAGGAAAAAACGGCACAGGAAATACGGCACAGGAAAAAACGGCACAGGAAAAAACGGCACAGGAAAAAACGGCACAGGGAAAAACGGCACAGGAAAAAACGGCACAGGAAAAAATAGCACGTGGAAAAAACGGCACATGAAAAAACGGCAAAGGAAAAAACGGCACAGGAAAAAACGGCACAGGAAAAAACGGCACAGGAAAAAACGGCACAGGAAAAAACGGCACAGGAAAAAACGGCACAAGGAAAAAACGGCACAGGAAAAAACGGCACAGGAAAAAACGGCACAGGAAAAAACGACACAGGAAAAAATAGCACGGGGAAAAAACGGCACAGGAAAAAACGGCACAGGAAAAAACGGCACAGGAAAAAAAGTCACCGGAAAAAATGTCACAAAGTTTTGAGTAGGAAAAAATGGCACATAAAAGTAATGGCATCTTATAGTGTCGATTACTATAGTCTGGGTTAGGTAAGTTTAGGTTAGGTTAGGTAAATAAATACAAATATGAAAATACTTTGCATATTTGAATAAATTCTCATAATGCGCCATTCATTCCTAGTCTGAAGATTATGCTATTTTTTCCTGTGACAATAATTCCTGTGCCATTATTTCCTGTGACAATAATTCCTGTGCCATTATTTCCTGTGACAATAATTCCTGTGCCATTATTTCCTGTGACAATAATTCCTGTGCCATTAATTCCTGTGACAATAATTCCTGTGCCATTAATTCCTGTGACAATAATTCCTGTGCCATTAATTCCTGTGACAATAATTCCTGTGCCATTAATTCCTGTGCCATTAATTCCTGTACCATTTCTCTTGTGTCATTATTTCCTGTGCCATTAATTCCTGTGCCATTAATTCCTGTGCCATTAATTCCTGTGCCATTAATTCCTGTGCCATTAATTCCTGTGCCATTAATTCCTGTGCCATTAATTCCTGTGCCATTAATTCCTGTGCCATTAATTCCTGTGCCATTAATTCCTGTGCCATTAATTCCTGTGCCATTAATTCCTGTGCCATTAATTCCTGTGCCATTAATTCCTGTGCCATTAATTCATGTGCCATTAATTCCTGTACCATTAATTTATGTGCCATTCATTCCTGTGCCATTCATTCACGTGCCATTAATTCCTGTGCCATTTCTCTAGTGCCATTTTTTCCTGTGACAATAGTTCCTGTGCCATTAATTCCTGTACCATTAATTTATGTGCCATTAATTCCTGTGCCATTCATTCCTCTGCCATTAATTCCTGTGCCATTTCCTTCTGTGCCATTATTTAATGTGCCATTAATTCTTGTGCCATTAATTCCTGTGGCATTAATTCCCGTGCCATTTTTTCATGTGCCATTAATTCCTGTGCCATTTCCTCCTGTGCCATTAATTCTTGTGCCATTATTTCCTGTGCCATTAATTCCTGTGGCGTTATTTCCTGTACCATTAATTTATGTGCCATTTCTCTTGTGCCATTAATTCCTGTGCTATTTTCTCCTGTGGCATTGATTCCTGTGCCATTATTTCCTGTGCCACTAATTCCTGTGGCATTTTTTCATGTGCCATTAATTCCTGTGCCATTTTCTCCTGTAGCATTAATTCCTGTGCCATTAATTCCTGAGCCATTAATTCCTGTGCCATTTTCTCCTGTGGCATTATTTCCTGTGCCATTAATTCCTGTGCCATTAATTCCTGCGTCATTATTTCCTGTGCCATTAATTCCTGTGCCATTATTTCCTGTGCTACTAATTCCTGTGCCACTAATTCCTGCGTCCCTTATTCCTGTGCCATTATTTCCTGTGCTATTTTTTCCTGTGCCATTAATTCCTGTACCATTTCCTCCTGTGCCATTATTTCCTGTGCCATTCATTCCTGTGTGATATTCTCTTGTGCCATTATTTCCTGTGCCATTAATTCCGGTGCCATTTTTTCCTGTGCTTTTTTTCCTACATTCGGCCTTTCCATGTACGCGGGTGGATATGCAGAGTTGGTGGATGATCAGTAAGTGTTGTGTGTGTCCCGCAGGTGGGAGTGAGTGCCCTGGAGCAGTGCCCTTCAGGATACAAGGGAGGAGGAGTCACTCGCGCCTGCCAAGCCTCTCCCGCCCCTGCGAGTTGGCGCATTCCGGATTTCTCAGCGTGTGTCCGTCAGTCGCTGGCCAACCTCCTGACGGTGAGCTGACTCCTGTAGCAATAAGTACTCATAACGCCCTCTATCCCTGAGAATGAACTAGCAGTGTATGGATATGTATGCAAAAACCCACACAAACCTTGAAACCACTAAGAAAACTATGGATTCTTTTTACTACTCCTGTCTCCTCCTCCTCCTCCTCCTTCCCCTCCTGCTCCTCCTCCTCCTCCTCTTCTTGCCCCTCCTGCTGCTCCTCCTCCTCCTCTTCCTTTCCCTCCTGCTCCTCCTCTCGTGCAGCCGCTGGTTCTGTATGAGCGAGGTTACAACGCCCTCCCTGGGGACACTGAGGACGTGGCTAAGACCCTGCTGGGGATCCTGAAGGAGGGAAAGGCATCTTCATCCTTACTGCCAGGGGAAGGAGCCACGGTGCTGCGGATTCTCAACCTTCTGGAGGCGGCAAGGAGACAACAGAATCAAGAGAAAAAAGAAAAGGCTGTGTCCAAGATTCTTCCTGTGTTTCTGAGCGTGATACAAGTGTTGGTGGGGCGCCGTGACGTCATCAGGAGTGAGGTGAGGCGCGTGTATGGGTGGGTAGTAGTAGTAGTAGTAGTAGTAGTAGAAGTTGTTGTTGCTGTAGTAGTTGTGGTAGTTATAAAAGTGGTGTCTTTATTGGTTACTTGTATCAAAAGTGTGAGGTATATGTATGTACACACTCATACAAAAAAAATGCGGCTATATATTTAAGAAGAAAAAAGACCCTCAAGAGAATGCATTGCAATACAATATAAAAAACTGCAATGTGTGTACACTAAACAGCAGGCGCATCAGATAGCATAGGAGAAAGATGTAGTAATGAACGATGTAGTAATTAGCGGATTGTTGTTTCACGGGATCGTTTCCTTCCTCCTCGTTCCCCATCTGTTACATAACCACTCAAAACATTCTCTGTTCAAATATAATAACTTTATGTATACATTGGGAGGCGGTGCCAGAGTGATCTTCCGCGGAGACTTTACCCTCACCCTCCACCTCCACCACGTGCCCTCCACCCTCGTGTGTGTGCGTGTGCGCGTGTGTGCGCGCGTGTGCGCGTGTACTATCTATTTCACCTATTTACCTATTCGTGTGTTTACAGGATGGAGTCAAGCTCGTATAATGTCCCGTATTTTAATAACATCAAATCAACATACGTTTCTTTAAATACACTCAAAATAACTTCCATTTCCTAGGACGTCGCGGAAATGCTAAGGTTGACAAGGGGAGCACTGAAGACCGCTGTTCAGGATGGTGAAGTGAGACTGAGCGACCTGACGGCGAGGGTAGCGCACCTGCCTGTCAGCCCGGCCAGTGAGGGAGACTACCCAGCGTTCCTGAAGGTGGAGGAGCCCGTGATGCTTGAGGAGGAGAAAGAAAACTCCGCTAGTGGGAACAGGTAGGAGAGAAAGACAAGCGGGGAAGATTGGAGAGAATAAGACGGAACAACAATTATGGTTATGATTGTTACTCTATTATTCTTTTTTGTGTTTGGTTTTTAAGTGAATGGAAATAGACACATTAAGTACGTATATGCAAATAATTAAATGTCTCCCCCCATTAGCCCATTAGAAAAGTGAAATCCATTATGAAAAAGATGCTAAGAATTGTCCTTCAGTGAGATCCTCTAAAGATTGTAGAGCCTTCATTCAAAGAGTAGTTTATCCATTGAGTAAAATATCCCTAGAGTAGTTAATACCACAATTAGTAAAATCCCCATTAAAAAAAATCACCATAAAAAGTAAAAAAAATCCCCATAAAAAGTTAAAGAATCCCCATAAAAAGTAAAAAGATACCCATAAAAAGTTAAAAAATCCCCATGTAAAAGTGAAAAATCCCAATAAAGAGTAAAACTTCCATAAAAATCTAAATCTCCATTCTGTAATATTATCTTATATTGATTAAAATCCTCATATAGTCAGTAGAAATATCCATAAAACGAGGTAGGATCCTCATAGAGTATAATGCTCATAAAACTATAATATCTCCTATTCTATAAAATCTTCGAATCTATCAATTATTTTCCATAAACGCTGCTATTACTATCATATTTTTATCATTATTATCACCAGTATCAATATATTATTACAATTATTATTATTATCATTGTTACTATCATTATCATTATCTTTACCAGCGTTATTATTATCATCATATCATATCGTTATCATTACTATTATTATCATCATTATCATTTCAATATTATCATTATTATTACTATCTCATATTTATCATTCTTACTATCATTATCATTATTATTATTATCATATTTATCATTCTTACTATCATTATCATTATCATTACTCTCATATTTATCATTCTTACTCTCATTATCATTATCTTTACCATTGTCAATATTATCCTATCCTATCCTATCGTTATCGTGACTACTATCATCAACGCTATCATCCGAGTCAGGTCTGTGAGGCTGGCAGTGTCGATACGGGTGGCGGCGACGACCAAGAGAGGCAAGCGAGAGGGGCGGCTGAAGGGGGACGACCACGTGAAGGAGGAGAAGGGGGTGGAGGTGGGCGTGAGGGTGGGCGTGCTGGCTTACCTCCGCCCTCACACCTTCCTCCCGCACCCGCCACGCCCAGCCACCCTCAGGTACCACCCTCAGGTCAACACCTGTATTTTTATGTAAACTTTTTTTGGCATAAAGTGTATCAAATATTAATTACACTTGCTCTCTCTCTCTCTCTCCCTCTCCTCTCTCTCTCTCTCTCTCTCTCTCTCTCCTCTCTCTCTCTCTCTCTCTCTCTTTCCTCTCTCTCTTCTCTCTCTCTCTCTCTCGCTCTTTGTCTCTCTCGCTTTTGCTCTCTCTCGCTTCTCTCCTCTCCGCTTTTGCTTCCTCTCTTTCGCTCTCGCTCTCACTTTTGCTCTCGCTCTCACTTTTGCTCTCGCTCTCGCTTTTGCTCTCGCTCTCGCTTTTGCTCTCGCTCTCGCTTTTGCTCTCGCTCTCGCTTTTGCTCTCGCTTTTGCTCTCGCTCTCGCTTTTGCTCTCTCTCTCTCTCTCTCTCTCTCTCTCTCTCTCTCTCTCTCTCTCTCTCTCTCTCTCTCTCTCTCTCTCTCTCTCTCTCTCTCTCTCTCTCTCTCTCTCTCTCTCTCTCTCTCTCTCTCTCTCTCTCTCTCTCTCTCTCTCTCTTCTCTCTTTTTCTCTCTCTCTCTCCTCTCTCTCTCTCTCTCTCTTCCTCTCTCTCTCTCTCTCCTAAAACAGGTTCTCTCATTTTTTCTTTTTTTTACAGAATTTTCTCGCCTTCCGATATTTTGGTTTCTTTTGACAGCTGAAAAATGGCCTTCTATCTCTATTCATTCTATTATCTTTTCTGAGGGTGTTATTTAGTAAAGATATTGTTTAGTCCAAAATCTATCTCCTTGTGATGAAAAATACAAACTGGCAGTGAGTTTGCGTAAAAAAGTTGCTGTGAATACATTTTTGCACTAGATAGATGAATAGATAGATAGATAGTTTATTGACTACAAACACAAAT
>JACEEZ010020917.1:485830-488330 GCA_016584305.1 Chionoecetes opilio
CTATTTACCTAGTTGTATTTTACAGGGCCTGAGCTACACTCGTATGGTCCCGTCTCCATATCTACATTTTGTATTTTGCTTCCTTAGTGTTTAGTGTTGGCCGAAACCATCACCCCGAAAGGTGGGACACAACCCCCGGCTAACACCCGGTACTCATTCACTGCTGGGTGGAAAGGGCTCGGGTTTTAAGGAGACCGCCCATCTTTCTCCACTCCGCCTGGGGATCGAACCCGGGATTTCTCGGTTGTGAACCGACCGTGCTAACCACTACACTACGGTGTGTGTGTGTGTGTGTGTCTGTGTCTGTGTCTGTGTCTGTGTCTGTGTGTGTGTGTGTGTGTGTGAAGCCACAACCTCACCTATTCCTACGTTGTTCGAAAGTACACTCATTGATGCAGGTAACACTCCATACAGAGAAAGAAAAATAGAAAGTAAAGGCTAGGTATGTATCCTTTGCAAAAGTCATTACTCGAACTCATGCTCTTTGATGATGACAGTCGTAGATGTAGGGGAAGGGGGGGCGAGTAGGTCATGGCCAAGGGCGCCGCGCTGACAGGGGCCCCGCGCCCAGCTTTTACCTGGGTGACCGCCGGTGGTTGAGTAAAGACCGGCTCCCACTAGCCCGCTTCTACGGCCGCCGTTGCCGTACACCGCCCAACAATGACGTCACCATCATCACCGCTTGAGTGGTATTTGTGGTAACCGAGCACAGTTTTCACCTCCGCTCGAGCGGACACCGCCGAGCGGGAGAGATGACTTGATTTTAACTTTGTACGGCAGCCGTACAGCAGTACGGCGGTGCGGTTGACTTTATTGTGACGTCATTGTTGTTCATTGTTGTTGTACGCCGGCCGTACAAGCGGGCTAGTGGGAACCGGCCTTAACATAAAATAGACAAAACAAATGTCTCTAGTTCAACGGCGGCCCCACTGAAGTTGTCGCCACTTTTAGATGATAAAGTGTACAATAAAAATCGATGGTTATATCCCATCATAATTTGTATATGTTTGAAATTAATTTTCTTTTATTGCACTTATCCATTCAAGCACTTTTTTTTATTGAAAATCTTTGTATATTTTTGTAAATCCTGCACATCTTTGCCAGTTACTGACTCTTCTGCCAGCTGGTCCAAATACCAGACTTGACCAGACGCCAAGTGATTTTTGTTGTCATAATTCGAAAAAGAATATCAACATTGATAAAATTGTTGGCACTAAACCCTCACCTTCCACAGCCCCAGGGCCCCGCATCGCATATTCTCCAGGCGCTCTCCCTTTTCGGCAGACCGCTAGGTTAGGTTAGGTTAGGTTAGGTTTTGGATCAATTTGATTATATGTGTGGGAATCACAATGAGGTTATTTTCAAGAAAATCCTGTGGTTAGTTTCGGAGCTACAGCCATGCGTAGAGGGCAGCCAGCTGCCGAAATGGGCGAACTCATGGGGAATATGCCCCCGCATCCCCTACACCCGCCACGGGATGAGGAGGCGACACACGAACCACTCCGCCACGCTAGCTACATAACAGTGTAATGAGGGTATAGATGGAGAGTCAAGATGAAAGTATTTTTGCTAAGTTCAGGTTAGGTTAAAGAATAGGTTGTTAGGTTAGCCCAGACGTAGTATATGGAACATTGATATGCTAAAAGACTTAAAAGTAATCGTCCAGACCCATTTTTTCTTTGCATAATTATGTTGAGTGTTCATTCAAAATACCTACTATGCGTTTCAGAAGCCGTGTTACATCGTGTTTTGGGAATAACTATGTAACAAACTGTTGAATTAGTGTCATATTTTGGCAAAGATAGTTTCAGACCTTCCGCTAATATTTTCAATGTGGTTTATTTACAAAAAGTGTATAATTAAGGCACCTCTCTCTTGACTATAACGCTAACTTCCTGGGTGACAAACTAGCAACTGACACGAGGCTACCGTGACGTTGCTGTGACGTCAGTCCATAGGCTCCGCCCGCTATCTATCTTTTGCAAAAAATGCACATGTAGTACATTGTACATGGAAACTACAGCCATTGGCGCATGATTTGTATATAGTATATATATATATATATATATATATATATATATATATATATATATATAAAATTGGAGCATGCATTGTAGACGATGAAAGGAAGCGGAGACATGATGGGTGTACAAATCATGCAAACAAACCCCAATAATGTTTTCCAATCCCTTCTTTCACCTGATGTAATTGTAGGGGGGGGAGAGAGAGAGAGAGAGAGAGAGAGAGAGAGAGAGAGAGAGAGAGAGAGAGAGAGAGAGAGAGAGAGAGAGAGAGAGAGAGAGAGAGAGAGAGAGAGAGAGAGAGAGAGAGAGAGAGAGAGAGAGAGAGAGAGAGGAGTTAATACATCACCTTCTTCGTCGCCTCCTACAGTAGCCTCCATCATGGTTGGGGTGGCGGCGTGGGGTTCCTTGCCTCGCCCTTCGCCCTGGTCCCCCTCCTCCCCCTCGTGGCTCCTGGTGGGGTGGAGCCGGACGGCTGC
>JACEEZ010020917.1:493330-646174 GCA_016584305.1 Chionoecetes opilio
TTTTGTCATTTATTTTTGTTTTTTTTGTAACTAGTTTTTGTTGGGTTTTTTTGTGTGTGTGTGTGTGTGTGTGTGTGTGTGTGTGTGTGTGTGTGTGTGTGTGTGTGTGTGTGTGTGTGTGTGTGTGTGTGTGTGTGTGTGTGTGTGTGTGTGTGTGTGTGTGTGTGTGTGTGTGTGTGTATTATCTTGTTGTATGATATATACAGGGCCACAGCTATACCCTTGTCTTTGTATCTGTATTCATCTATTTTATATTTTACCTAAATTAAGGTGTTTTTTTTCTTTGGCTAGTAAAGTTCTTTTGTCAAGTAATCTAGTAGTAAATTTCCGTAATGGTGAAAATCTAAGGACATTTTCATAAGATTTCATTTTATCATGAATCTCTTAAGTTTTCGGTTTGTCTTTGCTTCATGCGTGCAGTGTTTGTAGGCTATTCCTTAGTACGTTTGAAACCTTTCCTTGTTTTGAAAGTTAACTGATTACGTAACCTTACCTTTGCCTTTCATGAGGTGATATTTGTAACCTTATCTGTTGAAGTTTTCTAGCATGTGACTGCCTTGGTAAATAGGGTCAAGGCTCGAGAGATATAGATATAACGCTAATATTTTGTTTCCCTCCCCTGGCAGAGCGCGGTCAGCCTGGTATTGTATTGGGGCGGCATCGCGGCGCCGCGCTGGTGCTGGCCTCGGCACCCGCCCGTCTCCAGCCCAGAGCCTGGCGCCCCGCACAACGGTGAGTGATGGTCATTACCCCGCCACCAGGCTGACGGGACTACAATGGATGTGATGTCTTGAGATTCATTAGGAACAGATGATTAATTAACGGGTTTTTCTCTAGCTTGTGTGGTGATAGTTACTGTTTGCGTGATGAAGAGAAGGGAGGTTGATGTTTGGTGTTTTATTGGTCTTGTTTGTGTGGTGCAGAGGACGGCGGAGGCGAGGAGCGGGGCTGCATGGGCGGCCTGATAGCATGCAGTTTGCCCACCTCCAAGACCTACTTTGGGAGGAGCGGCGGTGCTCCAAAAGACTACATTTCCGAATTTCGTGGCCGCGGAGGATCACTTTGGTCCCAGACGACAAGCACGGTGGTGCCCCTTGACCCTGCAGACCTGCCACCCTCCTGCACGGACCTTGCCCCTCAGGGACGCAGGGACCTTCCCTTGTACGCCCGCTGCGGCAGCTCGGTGCCAACCGGTGCTCGGAGGCCCAGAAACCTCTTCCTCAGGGGCACCAACTTTTTGTGTGGCGAGGACGTGACGAGCCCCCAGGACCACAACTCCGCAGGCACCTTCCTCGATATGGATCTGAGGGCGGCGGGGCGGCGGCGGGAGCTGTCGTTCAGCCTCCATCATCCAGTCATCCATGAGGTGTCACCCGCCGCTCGTGGCATCCGCCACAAGAACTCTGAAGAGAAATATTTAGACATGTCCGTGCGAGATATGGCCTGGTGTTCGCCCCTGTACATCCCTGGCAAGGAATACACGAATGTGGAGGCCCAAGTCTTTACTGAGGCAGGGGATGTCAAGTCGCTGGGAGAAAAGAAGGAAGAGAGCGGCGAATACCTACCTATGGCTGGGGAATGGAAGGGCAGGGAGGAGCAAGGAGGGACATGCACACCAACCACCAGTGCGGGCATCACCGAGTCCGAGGTCAAGGCCAATGGGCCGGTGGAGGGTGTCGCACAGTGCACGGTGTCAACGCCAGGGACCAGCCCGCTCCCCTTGGTGGCCCCACACGATGACCCTTCGCTGCCCTCAAGCCTCGAAACATCTGGAGACGCCACTCACATGACCATGGGCGACAGCGGCGCAGCACAGACACAGACACCTCACGACGCAGACACAAGCACGAGACGTGAGGAAATAGATGAGACAGAGACCGCTGCCTGTTCGTCTGAGACACAGCCACGGGGGGACGAGACTACCACTTCCCCCTAGCTACTCCCGTGATTTATAATGCCTCTGACTCATCATTGTACCGCCAAAGCCACCTGTGTCCCTCATGGCTTTCTCGTGTGTCATTCTAGCCTCCCTTCTGTCCCTCACAACCATGCCTCCAGCCTTCCCACAGCCCACGGCTACTTTATTTCCAACTAAGAAACTTTACTCCTTCAACTTTTTTCATATTATGCCTGACCTCTCTATCCATCACCTCTCGGTGCCCTAATCTCACAGGGACACCTGAGTAGTAAGTAGTATAAGAGTAGTAAGAGAATGAAAGTAAGGAGCATATTGAGGGCCCGTGATGATGTCACTATATAGGCGTCAGTGATCAGGCTGCTCTTAACTCCTGCTGCTACTGTGTGCTCGTCTGACGTCAGCACAGTGGCAGGAAGCTAGGGTTTTCATTCTATTTTTTGCGCCAAGTTAGTGGAATGGACAGATCATATCGCAGGACTGCAGTCAATCAGCGGATGTGTTGACGGGACAAAAGCTGACGCAGGCTTTCCCCCGCCCCTGTCACACCCCTGATCACACCATCGCCACCTGCAGGAAACTTGTGCATCCACCAATGACTTGTCTATGCGTCCTCCCATGTGTTTTGAGAGTCAATATCCCGAAACATCCAGCGTACAGGTTGTGAAGATTGATATTATATAGAATACTAACTACCTCGTGATGGCAATACCTATGTTTCCCCGCCGACCCTCCCTGACCTCTCCCCTCAGCCAGTGTGTAGGTCGTGAATGGTAGCAATTACGACGCAGACATAAATATCGCCCCTCCGACATGGCACTGCAGACGGCCGCTGTTATCATTCCAGCATGGCAGTGAACGACGTATTTCGAAACTTTCCCAGTACATGGCTCGCATGAAATGTCCTTGCTGGTCGCTCAAGAAGGCAGTGATCCGAGGGGTCTCTAGTGTCAATTAAAACCGTCTGTCCGTTATCCCTGACGCAGCGCCGCTATCAGAGAAATGAACCACATCTTGCTGTGCTAAGTGTAGGGATACGTGAAGCTACAAAACTACTCAAAGCCATAAACTAAGACATGTATATAGTGTGTTATTTAGTCATGTTGTGTTTGCGCCGGTAACAGATAGTAAGATATCTGATAAACTGTTCTCGGGAAATGAGTGAAGATTATGAAAAAACACCCAGTGTATTTTTTCCTGCATGGATTTGTTGTTACATTAATGGCATGAGGTTATGATCTCAAGTTAAGTGACGGATTGGTGGGTGAAAAATAAAAAAAATAGTGTGTGGTCTAGTATATGTATTTTATGTTGGTGTAATAAAAGTGTTTCCTTATGAGTTACCGTATTATGATTGTTGTACTTGTTTTGTGCCCTTGTTTATAACATTGTACAGTTGGCTAAAAAAATAAGGGTTATTGATTCCGATTAATCGATTTTTTTTCCTTTTATTTTGATCCACTAAGTATTATTATTATTATTATTATTTTTTTTTTTTTTTTTTTTTTTTTTTCTCATTTGTGCCTATAGCACCTGTAGGCAGTGTTGACCCAGGGCTCGGATGGTAGGCTCTGGAGGTTCACTTGAGGGCTCTGATGGTTGGTCCTCGCCCGTGATGGCGCAGGCAGGATTATTATAGTTGACGCCTGTGATTAGAGGCTCATGCCGCCCCCCTGTGTCCTCCGATGCACTCGCAATCGAAGGTAGAGTTGATGGGCAGGGCATGTGGGTGTTCTTAGGCCACTCGACGGTGCAGAAAGGTTTTGGGTTTCTTCGGGGATCGAACTCGGGTCACCGAGAACGCCAGTTGGAGACGCTAACCACTCCGCTACCGCCTCCCCTAAAACCAGACAGAGACGCTATCCACTCCGCAACCGCCTCCCCCAAAAAGCATACGTACGTAGCCTACCTATGCTTGGGTTTTTATTCAAGTGACTTAATTCATGTCAAGCATTTTAACTGACGCCGTTCCTTCTCCTTCACCTTTCTACGTGGTATCATTATTATTATTATTACTATTATTATTATCATTATTATTGTCAATCATCATAACGAGCTGATAGTGTACTGGTTAGCACACTCTGTTCACATTAGAAAGGTCTGTCAGATCTTAAAGGACACGGGTTCGATCCCATGTAATTGGCAGACAGGCTATTTGGGCTTGTCTCCTTTCACGCTCTTGCCCCTGTTTATAACCCAGCAGAGAATAGGTGTTCAGGATTTGAGCAGAGGAGTTGTGACCTCGGCATAGGAGCTGCGGGTGGTAATCCTCCACGTGGATGTGGAGTGTGTGCATGTGTGTGTTTCGTGTTCCCATGTGGCGTATCCTGCAAATATTCCCTTACTGCTTCTTTACAAGTACTAATGTATGATTGTTTGTTACCTTTATTTTGTTACTGCAAAAATGTCGTTACATGGGGTTGCTCTTTCGTTTTCCTTCTTCATCTGCTGTTAATGTTCTTTTAATTGCTTTTACCATAAATGTGTTACTAGCCCTACGTATTTTGCACACACTCCTCCCCTCCTGAGTGCCTGTGCCTTGCCACACACAGTCACTCCCTGAAGAAATAGTCTGACGAAGCGTGTGTTCGTCCTGCAACTCCGAAAGCAAGGAAACGCCTTTATAGGATGTCAAATAGTTGACAGGAGAAGGAATTACCATGAAATATGACAGGGGGAGGGACATCCATATATGAAAAACTCCTGATAGAGATTAGTTTTTATATCTTTACGGTTAAAACTAGAAGCGGCTGAATCGCTTTTATATTATGTGGTATTATCAATTTATATAGGCCTATAGCACAAAGTTACAGAAGTCTTCATCATTACGATTCGCAGCCAACACCACAATACATGTCTCTCTCCCACGACCCTCAACTTCCGCACTCACTGGCGGTCACTGCGCATACCAGATATTTGCAAGCTGTGTGGCGGGCCAATCAGGGTGGGGGGTGGGGGGCGGGCGGCTGAGGCAGCAGACCACCACCACCACCACCACCACCGCCGCCGCTGGGTCGTAGGTCATCAATGAGTCATCCTTCGCCACCTGATTCATCGGGAAACAATGGTGGGCATTAAGATGAGGAGGATGACTAATGCAGAACGTTACTATTATTACTACTATATATGTTGCTACTAGCTTCTGTATCTGATAGGTTACTATTACTACTACCATATCTGCTACTATTATTACCACTCATCACTATCACTACCTCCACCACCATTGCCGCCATCCCGACCAGCACCACCACCACTATAACTATACTACTACTTATACTATACGTACCACTACTGGTATTTATCAACATTGAAAGCATGAAACCTGGAATACGCAGCTGAGAAGGACGACATTATGGATGAAGTTTATGAAACATTATACTATAATTATAGCTACCTACATTTCATAGTGCGTAACACATTCTCATAAGTACGCGCGTGTCCAACGCTTGTATGTATAGCCTACGTATTTAGTAATGAGATATAAACTGTGTGCGGAAGGATGCGCGTATACTGTATCTCTATGTGAGCGATTACTGTTTGTTTGTTGTTTGTTTAGATATGCCACCGATTTGTGACTTATCGATTACGTCGCCTTGCCTTCATATGCATGATAACTAAAACAAGTAACATGTTTATAGCGAACAATAAGTAAAAATTAAGAGTTTTATTATCCCGTAGAACTGGGCTCTCTCTGCCGGCCTTGATACTCCCGTTATCTGTTATAGGCCTACTTCTGCTTCACCATGTAGTACTTAGTGATATCATTCACCCCCAGAAACCAAAAATATAACTTATTTTCATATAATAATAATATGTAAGACAAGGTTATGTTTAGGTTAGTTTAGTTTAAAATTAGGTTTAAGATAAGTGTAAGTTAGATTTGGTTAGGTTGAGGTTAGACTTTGTTAGGTTTAAATTTTGTTTTGTTCGGCTATTTAGGTTAGCGAGTCTATTGGCGCAAGGGGTTGCAAGACTGGTGCATCATAGCCGCCAGTCTTATCACCGCATAGGAAAAATGCTATTTTCTCTTGGTTTCCGGTGGAAATGAAAACCTTACTTTGGGTTTCCGGAAATTAATCTTATTTTTATCACATGCTAAAGCAGAAATTATACAGATAACGTAAGTGGCCGGTAGGGACAACCCAGTTCTGGGGGATAATTACAATTGTGGGTAAGGTGCTGAGAGCTGAGATAATTTGTAGCAGATTTGATAAGTGTATGGCTTGAGTATTTGTTTTGAATTCAAGGAGTTGGTGGCTCAGTGATGGACTCTTCTCGAAAATTTGCTAGTTCGAGGTCTGTAAACAAGTAACATGTACTGTTAGCAGTCTGAGCGAACTTTGTCTATCTATATTTTTTTTTTACATGATGAACGTTTTCAACTATGTATGTATGTACTATGCGTGTGTGTGTGTGTGTGTCACCGAAGATAGTTTTACTGCTAACTCACTTATTTTTCTGTTCAAGGCATTTGGTGCAATTGCTAGCTTAGATTGTTATTCACCCATGGTCTTGTCCACACGAGTCGGACTCGCGATCGCCAGTTTCACCCTCCCAGAGCGAGCTTTGGAGAGCATGTAGGAGAGAGAATGAGAGACAGGGGGCCCCTCAGTGATGGGGAACCCCGTGTGGGTGTGGTGCTGGGAGGCTGCCCTTTTTGCTTCTCTCCCAACAGATTACGCGTGTGGGAGAACGCCGGCGTTCTCCCACACGCGTAATCTTCATGTGGGCTTCACCGACAGCATCCGCTGGGTGACTCCCAAATCAAGATCAAAATCAAGATCAAGATCAAGGGTAATATTGGAACTTCACACACCACATACTCGATCCCCTTGTCCAAGGGGGACAGTAACCGCTCAAATTTGTCAGAGAAAATATCTCAGGAGTGAGGATTGGAACCGACTAACCACAGAATGGTGCGCCGTGATCTTATCAATGGGTGTGTTTACCTATGTAGTCTATTTATAGTTGCATTTACTTAGTTGTAGCATACAGGGCCTGGCTAGAGTACCTATATTATATAGAGTAGCGACAACTCGATTTGTGGGCGCCATCTTAGCGCCAAGGCCTCTTCGTTCATTCTAGACCCGGGGAAGTTCTCAAGGCATTACCCCGCAGTATATCATGTTATACATGTATAAAGGATAGACTGTTATCTTCGGAAATGCTTGTTCTATAAGATTATCACATAAAACATAGTAAAACACATTAAATAAAGGTCATTATGAGTGAAGAAATATGATGAACTTAACATTCACTTAAAACTCGTTGTCATGTATAACTTTGTGGGACAGCTTATAAGATGGCAGATATCAATAGAAGCAGAATTTTATTAGCTTTCCATTGACATATTTCGTTTTCTGATACATACAGTAGTACCATACAAACATTAGCGTTAACTAAATAAATCGCGGCGGATAAACAAGCAGATAAATGGATAAACAAGCAGATTGTTATCATGAAAATTAATCTGAAATGGAGAAGGACAGGGCTAGTGAAGGTTGACCAATCAAGTCGTCGGAGCGTAGGTACTCACCGGTAGTGGTACAATACTACCTGCAATAAGAGTGAACTGATAAATGATTAACTAGGGCGAATGAGGGCAAGCGGCCGGGGTTTCCATGAATGAGCAGATAGACCTTGAGAATGCACCCCTCCCAGCGTGCCTCTGTATGGGGTCAGCAGAAAATATGGCCATGAGTGTTTCCTGCTTCATCCATAGATCGACCGAATCAGTTTACGGAACACTAACCTACAGAGTAGCTACCCGCCTCAGCAGCGGGATTTCAAGCATTCAGCATTCAAGCTTCAGCATTCAACCACTGTTTGAAAGGGAAGACTGGCAAGTCTGCAGTGCAAGCTGAAGGTAGCCAGCAGAAGCAGCAGCAGGCAGTGGCAGCATGGTGGGTGGCCTCCAAGGTGACGCCCTGGATGCATCAATACCAAACTGCTTATTCAACAGTTACATCATGATGTTCTAATCGTATGTTAATCAATAACATGCTTTGCATAAGAGGTGTTTGATTAAAGAAGTTGATTAAAGGCTTGCCATGGTGCGGGCATCGGGATGGGTTGCGCAGCAGCCGGCCGCTGGGCAGCGCTGCAGCGCACCACCGCGCAGTTGACTGATGACAGACGGGGTGTGTGGTGGTAGGTTCCATACTGTGGAAGTGTTGTCATCGATTGTGAGATGTTACTTCCTTGACGCTGGACGTACGGCATGAAGGACATGCGTACAATGTGTAGCTATCACTAGGCCACACTAGTGACACGTTGAGGTGTGCAATGGGGAGGCAGCCACGGCCTGGCACCATCACGTGTGTCGCGGCTCCCAGCCGCCCTGCCAAGTGTTGGTGATGTGAAGAGTCTGGGCGGTGACCAGGCCTGTTTATCGTGACCTGATGGCGCTGAAACACTATTTGGCCTGGACTGTAATGCTAGCGGCCCTAACAAGGGCCACAACCAAATGTAACTTCTGTAAAAAGGAAATAAGCTACACCGCAGACAAACTCGTGGATTTCCTGACGCCCTGCTGTGACGAGCTGGAATACCCCTTCACCTTCCTGGCGCACTTCACCGCCGACCAACACAACATTACCTTCCACCTACACGAGTATTACCTGCCGGACACCCAGGTAACGTACAACTGCCGCACTGCTGCACCCATGCCCACGGCTTCATTCATTTCAGAAGCCAACAGCGGGCCAAAGGCTTTCGAGCTGTGGGCCTCACTTTTCCAGTGTTTGTTTACTTCTTACATCATGGCGCAGACATTTTACAACAGTGTAGAAATTTGATGCTGTATTTGTTTGTGTTATGTTTATGCATGATTTCTCTGGTATTCCTGCGACATAGAAATATTCTGGGAAAGCCTTGATGAAGGATTGAATAGGTAAAACTGCAGTTTAATACAAAACTCCCTATTGACCGGTCCATAAAAACACCGGATCTGAGCAGAAAACACCGGATCTGAGCAGTAAACACCGGCGAATAGGGCCAAAGGGGTTTTAATAGTGTCTAAAAAGAGGATATATACATGACATTAGGCGTAGTTGTATCATAGTTTATCAAATATCGATATTAAGAGATAACTTGTAACACGGGCATTTTATATTGAACAGCGATCTGTGTCATTTTGTGTCTTCGGTTATAATGGACGAGAGTTTCGCGGTCGTTTTCAGAGACACCAACAATTTTTTCTTGGCCTACAATAGGTGCTTGTTCTAATGGAATGTTTTATTTTGCGCAAAAAAAAAAAAAAATATTTTGTGGTTAAGGTTAGGTTAGGTTTCATTAAAACCTGTAAGGTTAGGTTAGGTTTCATTAAAACATAAGGTTAGGTTAGGTTTCATTTGGGGGGGGGGGGGGGGTGTTGCGCAAAATAAAACAAGCACCTATTGTAGGCCAAGAAAAAATAGTTGGTGTCTCTGAAAACGACCGCGAAACTCTCGTCCATTATAACCAATGACAGATCGCTGTTCAATATACGTAAAATGCCCGTGTTACAAGTTATCTCTTGATATCGATATTTGATAAACTATGATACAACTACGCCTAATGTCATGTGGGGCATTCTACGTGAAGTGTACACACCCTCCTGACACCTTGGTCACAGAATCGCATGAAATTGACATCATTTGTTGGTTATGATGAATAAAGTTCACATACCAAGTATGAGGTCATTGAGGTCATATATATGGGCAGGTCAATTTTGGGTCAAACTGATTGACCCTAAACCTTTGAGAGGTCATAACTTTGGCCAGAATTGACCAATATGAACAATTTTGGTACCAAAATGCTCAGGAGAAAGAGATCTTTCAAATGAGTGGAAGAATGACATTCCTGGGACAATTTTTGCCATGATGACCCTTTTTTGAACTCTTTGACCTTTGACCCTGGCCAAAGTGCAACTTCGATCCGCCCAATTTTTTTTCTGAAGTTAGCTCTATTTATCCTCCATAGCTCCAGAAAAAATAAAAATGGGATCTCCATGGGTTTTGATAACATGGGTATTTATGTACCACCATAAATGTTATGGGTGCGGGAGCCGCGGCTCACTTATGCCTGCAGCGCCATTTGCCAAGGAGATGTGCCACAAAGATGTAACGTTAACTGTATGCCAGAAGTCATCCAGTCTTTAAAGGAAAAGTATCAGCACTCAAGCCGTACGGATCAAATCAGAATTCTAACCATATTTGCAACCAGCATGAGCGTTAGAAAACTCATGAACGAGTTCGATTGCTCTCAGAGAATGGCCGTACAAGCTCACCATATACTAAAGGAGAAAGGAATGTTAGCTTCACCTAACCCTAAGCTGGGCAGAGTGCTTTCTGAGGAAGTAAAATCTTTAGTCCTTGAATATTATCGTAGTGATGACACGAGTCGGGTTTTACCAGGAAAGAAGGATTGTCTAGTAGTGCAAACTGAAGGGGAAAAGCAGATATTACAGAAACGACTCGTTCTCAACAATTTGAAGGAACTTCATCGCAGTTTCAAAGTGAAGTACCCTGAGGCAAAAGTATCATTCTCAAAGTTTGCTATGCTACGGCCACGTGAGTGTGTTCTTGCGGGAGGCAGTGGAACTCACTCGGTATGTGTATGTACAATACATCAAAATGAAAATTGATGATGGTTGGATCCAAGTTGTCTGATATCACTGATCTACCCTCTTACCATCACCTAGTTGCCTCTGTCGTATGTAATCCAGCCCGTCCAGCATGCTATATGAGATCGTGCGAGTACTGTCCACCTGTGGATCAACTAAAAGCAAAACTATTTGGATTTTATGAACAGGAGAATGTGGATCTTATTGAATTCAAACAGTGGACGTCAACTGATAGATCTGAGCTGGTAACCATGGTATTATCCCTTGATGATTTCATGGATAGATTTTGTTATCGTGTCAAAACTTTGGTGCGACATGATTTTGTTGCAAAATCACAAGCACAGTACTTGGAAACTGTGAAAAACAATATTGCAGATGGTGAATTTGTAGTAATTGGTGATTTTTCAGAGAACTTTTCATTTGTAATACAAGATGCAGCCCAGGGATATCATTGCAATTGCACACAGGCGACAATACATCCTTGGGTGTTTTATCACATGAAAGATGGAAAACTCTGTCATGACTCATACACCATAATTTCAGAGTGTAACATCCACGATAATGTGTCAGTGCATCTATTTCAGCGAATGCTGATAGAGTATCTGAAATCAGTATTCAAAACAGTAAAGAAAATTTACTACTTTTTGGACGGATGTGCTGCACAGTATAAAAACTGTAAATCTTTCCAGAATCTTTGCTGGCTTAAAGAGGAATATGGCATAGAAGCAGAGTGGCATTTTTTTGCCACTAGCCATGGGAAAGGCCCATCAGACGGCGTAGGTGGCACCATCAAAAGGGAGGCAACTAAAGAGAGCTTGAGAAGACCCTATGACAAGCAGATTGTATCACCAAGAGATATGTTTGTATTCGCTGAAACTCTTGGGAATATGAAGTTTGGATATGGAACTCAAGAGGAATATGAACAGGAGGAAGAACTTTTGAAAACCAGACCTCCGACCAAAACTATTCCAGGCACATAAAAACTTCATTCGTTCATTCCAATATCAAAGGAGGCTCTCCAAGTTCGCCCATTTAGTCTCTGTGACACTTTTAGATTAGAATCAGTAACAAAAAATATTTCATGTCCAGTGTTCAATGGAAAACTTGCAGGCTATGTCACTGTGATTTACGATGGACATTGGTGGCTTGCTTGTATTTCTGAAGCTTTTCCAGAGTCACAAGTGAATGTGAAATTTCTTCACCCGCATGGACCCTCTCCCAGTTTTTGCTTCCCTGAAATGGAAGATTCTTGTTTTATGGACATCTCTGACATTTTGGTGTCAGTAGAACCAAAAACTGCAACAGGAAGAACCTACACGATTAGCAAGAAGGAGTCTGATGCAACAAACAAAGTGATGGCTCTGCTCAAATGAGTACCTATGTATGTATTAAACAATGTTTTGTCTAAAAGTTTTTGTTTAAATTTTTGTCCTAAATAATCTTTTGTCTAATGTTTTGTATTAAATAACATCTAATGTAAGACTGAAAAAAGGCAGGGCAGCCTAGGAAGTGGGAGAGGTCGTGTTTGGAAAGACTGAAATATGATGACTGTGTCAAGATAAATCAAACATTCTCAAAATCACTATTTACGAACACTGTCTGATGTCATAAACGGCCCCAGTAGAGCGACATGACTGAAAAAACCACCCACCTGGTGGTACATAAATGCCCATGGATTAAAAACCCATGGAGATCCCATTTTTATTTTTCCTGGAGTTATGAAAGATAAATAGAGCTAACTTTAGAAAAAAATTTGGGCGGATCGAAGTTGCACTTTGGCCAGGGTCAAAGGTCAAAGAGTCCAAAAAAGGGTCATCATGGCAAAAATTGTCCCAAGAATGTCATTCTTCCACTCATTTGAAAGATCTCTTTCTCCTGAGCATTTTGGTACCAAAATCGTTCAGATTGGTCAATTCTGGCCAAAGTTATGACCTCTCAAAGGTTTAGGGTCAATCAGTTTGACCCAAAATTGACCTGGCCATAAAAATGGTCATGGGTGACCCAGAGCCATAAAAATGGGTATTTGATGTTATCTCACCAGACCCAACTTGCATGCAAAAAACCATCAAAATCCATGACCTAGTGTCGAGATTTTGCCAAATAGTGTGTACACTTCACGTAGAATGCCCCATGTATATATCCTCTTTTTAGACACTATTAAAACCCCTTTGGCCCTATTCGCCGGTGTTTACTGCTCAGATCCGGTGTTTACTGCTCAGATCCGGTGTTTACTGCTCAGATCCGGTCCGATCCGGTGTTTTTATGGACCCCCTATTGACCAATATTTTCCTGACTTAATTGGGGTTTTGCGCCCCTCCAGCCCCCCGCTAGTTTACTAACCTAACCTGGACATTGGCTACGTAACCTAACTTAACTGGGGGAGCACAGCCGGTAAATCTGCAGTTTAGTACTATAGTGCCGACCGGGGTAATTTGGTCCTGGTTTTGACAAACTTTGATCTAGTTTCCATATCTATTGAAATAAACAAACAAAAAGTTAATACAATCATAGGAGGGTCACTACCTATATGTCATTAAAGTTTGAACAAATTTTCATTACAGCTCTGTTAGCAATACACTGCGAAGTGCGGACCGCATTGTTACACTAAATGGGGTAAATCGGACCTAACTCTGGGGTAAATTGGTCATATATATAAAAAAAAAAAAAAAATTTCTTCAAAATTTGACAAACCTCCAAAAACTTAAACAACATGTCATACCATGCCCATGGACACTATCAAACATTATGTGAGCTGTTCCTCACATTCTCTGGGGAGGCGGAAAAGATGACCATCACGCACGTTTGGGTTCCAGTCTTTGAGTTCCTAGTCTTTCTTCTTTTTCTAGGTCTATGTTAGTTTTCTTTTATAATTTCTAAGCATTGTTACTTAATTTAGTAATATTTTACACTAGGGCCAGAATTCCCTACACAATTGGGAGTGTGGTTTCTGTTTACCTTATTGGATTCTAGGAAACATTCTCTCTATGAGCTTCCGTCACAAGGCACTTCTTTCGGAGATATAAGATGTTTTTAATAGGAAGGAGATCCGAGTGTATAGGAGATATGAAAATTAAACTAACCTAACCCCACCTTTTGACTCACTAACCTAACCTAATCTAAGCTAACCCACGCTTTAACCTCCAGACTAAAGTCAAATCTGCATTAAAAAAGTGTCCGCGGCAAGGGAAGAACAGAGGCGATGCAGGTCACAAGAGGAAGAAGAGTCAGGCGCATGTAAACACTTGGCTCTCGCCTCCCTATGAACATGTCATTATCTTCGAAAGTAATGATTTGCGACGGAAACTCAGAGAAAATGTTTCCTAGAATTCAATAAGGTAAACAGAACCACACTCCCAATTGTGTAGGGAATTTCCATCCTAATGTAAAATAATACCGTTAGGTTACGTAATCAATGCCCATGTTAGGTTAGTTAACTAGCAGGGAGGTATGGGTGGGCATAGCCCCCCAGTTATGTCAGGAGAGTATTGGTTTATAGGAAGTATTGGTTGAAGCTGCACATTTACCGTATCCATTAAGGTAAACAGAAATCATTCTCCCAATTGTGTAGAGAATTCTGGTCCTTGAGTAAAAATTTACCCTTAATTTATATACCAGCACTCTTAAACTAATTCCATATTAGCATTCAACTACCTGAAACAAAAGAAACAAGTGCAAATAAGCAGTTAATCCTCACCGTGATATGCTGTGTGGGGTACATTACACTGGGTCCAATTTACCCCGCGAGTGTTTTTGTCACCGGGGTAAATATGGACCCAAACTGAGCATTGATCATACAAAAATGAGACAAGATAGAGCATTTTTTATATTTTCATGTTAAAGTAGAGGAAAAACACTATATATACGCTTATTTACAAGAATGTACTTCATCTCGTATTTGAATCCCATGAAAATTCGCCAAATCAGCTGATTTTGTAAACAAACTTCGCCGTAACTTTTTTTTGCTGTCATTTTACTCTTTTTCTATTTTGGTTCCTGGGTTCAGTTACATATTGATATTTATATTCATATTAATACTAGAAATGTTAAAATGGTTGTTTTACTACATGGGATATTCAAAACTGTTACACTCTTATTTATATTGAAACAAACACCAAAGCAAAGATGGCGGTCCGAATAGAACCGGTACGTTGGAAGGACCAAATTACCCCGGTCGGCACTACTCCTTATTGACCAATACTCTCCTGACATAACTGGAGGCTCCCCCCCCCCCGGCTAGTTCACTAACCTAACCTGGGGATTGATTACGTAACCTTACCTAGCTAGGTGGGGGTTTCGCCCCCCTCCAGGCCCCCGCTGTGTTATTTTTCATGTTATTATTTTACACTAGGACCGAAATTCCCTACACAATTGGGAGCATGGTTTCTGTTTACCTTATCGGATTCTAGGAAACATTCTCTATAAGCTTTCCTCATCGGAAATCATTACTTTTGGAGATATAACATGTTGTTCATAGGGAGGCGAGAGAAGTGCTTACGGGCCTCTCATTCTTCTTCCTCTTGTGACCTGCATCGCCTTTGTTCTTCCCTTGCCGCAGACACTTTTTCAATGCAGATTTGGCTTTAGTTGTTAAGGTTAAAGCGTGGGATTAGGTTAGGTTAGTGAATCAAAAGGTGGGGTTAGGTTAGTTTAATTTTCATATATCATACACTCCTTCCTATTAAAAACATCTTATATCTCCGAAAGTAGTGATTTGCGATGGAAGCTCATGGAGAGAATGTTTCTCAGAATCCAATAAGGTGAACAGAAACCACGCTCCCAGTTGTGTAGGGAATTTCGGTCCTAGTGTAAACATTTTCCTTTTTCATTTCCGACTGCTGTTGTAAGGGTTAGAAATACTGCAAATGATCAGAGCCACAAGTTGAGGATGGTTATAACTATGTGCCTCGTATTGTATTAAACTGCAGTACAACCAAATAGCATATAAATCACAGATGTGTTGTGGAAGTACACTACGCGCCAAAATATTGTTCGCGACATCATAACACAGCGCTTCCATACGGGAATTCAGAAAATGTACCCTATGGCAGCCTACTGACTTCCGAGAGAGATATCTTACATATGGCAGCTTGTTTAAGGCACGGGCAGTCCATCAAGACCGTTGAGGCGTGTTCAGATGCCACTTGTCAATTATAGACAAAGCATTTTAAAAAGTATTGCCTTCCTTCCCGCGAGTAATTTGAACAGACGCGCATTGGTATAACTATCATTATTTTCATAATGGGTGGCAAGAAAGACCTAACAAAGGAGCAAATTAAAGTTATTGTATCTCTACACGAGGCAGAGAGGCCAGTGGAAGAAATATCAAGGATTGTGGATGTTACGAGGAAATTTGTGCATAAGTGGGTGGAGAGTTTCACGGTGGGTTGGCGGGGTGGCGACAGCCGCGACACCGTAACATTATAAGTGGCCAGGGTGAGGATGTAAAACATCAGCAAGCACCCTAAATGTCATGAAACGTCAAGTGGATGCCCATCCTCAAATAAGAGCAAGAAAAATATTGCGATATGACTTTTACATCCTCACCCTGGCCACTTATAATGTTACGGTGTCGCGGCTGTCGCCACCCCGCCAACCCACCATGAAACTCCACCCACTTGCACAAATTTCCTCGTAACATCCACAATCCTTGATATTTCTTCCACTGGCCTCTCTGCCTTGTGTAGAGATACAATAACTTTGATTTGCTCCTTTGTTAGGTCTTTCTTGCCACCCATTATGAAAATAATTATAGATATACCAATGCACGTCTGTTCAAATTACTCGCGGGAAGGAAGGCAATACTTTTTAAAATGCTTTGTCTGTAATTGACAAGTGGCATCTGAACATTCCTCAACGGTCTTGATGGACTGCCCGTGCCTTAAACAAGCTGCCATATGTAAGATATCTCTCTCGGAAGTCAGTAGGCTGCCATAGAGTACATTTTCTGAATTCCCGTATGGAAGCGCTGTGTTATGATGTCGCGAACAATATTTTGGCGCGCTGTGTATGCTATAGCAATGCGGTAGTAGCTGATGCATTGCCTCAGCTCGGCAATGTACTTGGTAAACTATAGAAATCCATTGGTTATGTTGTTACCCAGTCAGTCTCGTTTTGTTGACATGTAACGTTATGCTGAAGGGTGGCGCCGATCTGTCCTCAGTGTTATCCGCGGCGCCAAACTTTTACTTGAAGGCAAATCACACCCACCTTGACGAGGTACTCTGATCTTTGCTCGAAGGGAATAGTTTCAGTTAATAGTGTAGTTTGCCCATGGTTGGCTGTGTTCCCAAGCTTGGTCATCCTGTGCAGAACCATGTTGATGCGGGCTGTCGGAAAAAAGGGTGAATTGTAACTTTGGGGTCATTCAAAAATTACGTAACGCTTTTTGGTAATATTTTAGGTATTATTTTACTCTAGGACCGAAATTCCCAATGCAATTGGGAGTGTGGTTTCTGTATACCTTATTGGATTCTAGAAAACATTCTCTATAAGCTTCCGTCGCAAATCATTACTTTTGGAGATATGACATGTTGTTTATTGGGAGGAGAGAGACAAGTGTTTACGTGCTCTTCTTTCTCTTGTGACCTGCATCGCCTTCTTCCCTTGCCGCGGACACTTTCAATACAGATTTGGCTTTAGTTAGGAGGTTAAAGCGTGGGATTAGGTTAGGTTAGGTTATTGAGTCAAAAGGTGGGATTAGGTTAGTTTAATGTTCATATATCATATACACTCCTTCCTATTAAAAACATCTTTTATCTCAGAAAGTAGTGATTTGCAACAGAAGCTCATAGAGAGAATGTTTCTTAGAATCCAATAAGGTAAACAGAAACAATACTCCCAATTGTGTAGGGAGTTTCTGTCCTAGTGTAAAAATTTACCATATTTTACCCCCCTCCCCCCCATGTCACGCCTTGTAACAAATGTCCAGACCCCCCTAAAAAATTGTGTAACACCAGTTAGTTATTTTTTTGTTAGTAATCCCCCCTCTTAATTAGTAGGTTTCCATTTTTTTAAGATACAAAAATATAAGTCTAGGCTAAGTACTATACCTGAAAATTACCATTTTTAAGTTTTTCAAGAAAAAATTGAAAATGTTATGTAATACATGGCTTGCACCCCCTCCCCCCCACTGCCACACTCATAACACTTCACCATACCCGCCCCCCACCCACCCTTAGGCGTTACGTAATTATTGAATGACCCTTTTCAACCAGGAATTGAGTACGAGGTCAAAAGTACTCCCATGTATTTCGATGTGTTAAAAATGAAATTCAATAAAAATCTTTGGAAATGCTTCATTTTGCCGTTACCCCTCTCCTGTTTCAACTAGTCATTTCAACCAGAAATGGTTAGGTTAGGTTAAATCAGGTTAGACGTGTGGTTTGATTTAATAATATATAATGAGTTAATATGTTTTGAATTAAACTGGCACTCGTTTTTAGCAAAATTAATGTTTGTTTTAAGTTGTGGGCCCGCGATTTTTTTTCCCAAACAGGTTTGCAAACTTTCGGTTACGGTTAGGTTAGGTTTAGGTTAACTCTGGAAAGGTAACTTTGTGTTGGAATCACAATGAGGGTATTTTCTAGAAAATCCTGTGGTTAATTTCGGAGCTACAGACATGCGTAGAGGGCCACCCACCAATGCAAACTCGTTGGGGGAAAATAATTCCCGGCCTGCCCCGTCCCGCAAACATCCCGGGCCGCTTCGCACTGCTGTAATATTGCTTAGTTCTTTTTCTTCCTGAGATAATCTGTTACTAAATCAAACCCCACGTCTAATCTACCCTAACTTTTCATGCTTTAACCTAACAACCATTTCTGGTTGAAAATAACTAGTTGAAACAGGCGGAGGTGATAACGGCAAAATGAGACATTTCCGACGATTTTTGATGTGACTATCATTCTTACCGTAGATAATACTATAGTCGCCACCTGCACTAATGTCGCCAGGTGCCATATATTACGAATTATAGCATCACTACTGATTTTTATGTGCCACTGAAGATGATACACAGTAGTTTATATCATGGGCTAAATGCAAGAATGCTCGTCAAATCCCGGCAGGTGGAGATTCCCGACTGTCGTATCTCCACCGGTGGGATATACAAGAATTGTTTTCAAATGCCCGGCCAGTGGAGATTTGGGCAGGCGTACCAACACAAGCGAGTCCAAGGCGGCATCAGTATTTTGACTGTTTAACACCTATCTGATTCCTTTTACTAGCCTAATTTATCATAAAATTTCTGCCATTAAAATAATAGCTTTGTTAGTGTTCGCCACTTATCTGAGGTGTTTATGGAGAAAAAATGGGCCTGAGTAATGCTTGTGCGTTCATTTGAACGTCCCACAAAGTGGCCAGTCGCCACAAAGTAATATGGCAGACCACCTCCACCACAGCCGCTCTCCCTCGTCACCACTTATCACAGCAATATAAGGCCTCCTGCACCTACTTTTACCTTAATTATGACACGTGTGCATTCACAGTGTATGAATGTCACTATCGGTTATGTTGAAAACTCGCCTGTAATGGTCTGGGAAGAAATAGGATGGAATAAGGGCAGAGCGGTATGCAGGTGGGATGTGCTTGGTGAACGCAATCAGCTGACTCAAATCTCCACTCGTTGCGTCATATGTTTCTTAATATTCTTGCTTGCCGAAACACGATGCAATGGGTGGAGAAAAATTCTTGCATATAGCCCATGACTGTAATCCAAAGGTGGGCACCAAACCGTTAATCCGTTAATCGTTAATTAACGAAGTTAACATTTTCGTTAACGATTTAACTTGTAAGTTAACTTTGGAAATCATTATCGGACTAATTAACTTCTGTTACATTTAACTTCCGTTAACTCAAGTCCGCTAACCCAAAAATTTCATAAAAACCGGTAAACGTTTAAAAGTTTCTATTATTTTCAGATTTTCAATACAGATGTAGTCCTAGCATATTTAATATTGTACGCGTCATTCTTTCAACCCCGATATAATGCCACTTATTATTATAAATAACTTTTCAATTAAACTTCGAATTGCGAGTTCAAAATGATATTTTATGTATTCGATATTTAAGCAATTATTTACGCAATTATTTAGCAATTATTATACTAATTTTGTATTTCATTTAAGTTTTTTTTCACCCTTTTCTGGCTCTAAAAGCCTTTAAAAACCTAAAACAGGGCCAAAACTATGAAATCAGCCATATTTAGTTTTTTTTTAAAGTTAAAACTAAAATCTGCCTATTTTTTTTTTTACTCTAAAGCAAAAATAAACTCTAGTTTTTGGGTTTTAAAGCCCTTAAAAACCCCCACAAAGGCTGATTTTATAGTTTTGGCACTTTTCAAAGGGTTTTTTGGGTGGTTTTAGAGCAAAAACAGATTTTTTTTCTTTCTAGAATAAAAATTAACGTTAACGGTTTATTGATAACTTCCGTTACATTTTTAAAGAATTAACTGATTAACAGTTATCGAAGTAAATTTTTTGGATAACGGATTAACGGTTAACGAAGTTAACTTTTTGATTAACGGCGCCCACCACTGCTGTAATCTACCCTGTTTCAGTGTTGTTTTCTGCTTTGTATCCGCAAGTATATACGGTTTCAAATTTCACTACCTACTCCGTTTTTTTTTTCGGGCGACGACGACGGCGGGAGGACACTCAGAACATAAACACTAGCTGGCGATCTTAGTGTAGGTCGCCACTCGGTTGATACTTTGGTAATTTGTTCATTTATAGCTATATAATATGACACAGATGAAGACACAAAAATGACACAGACTCTCCAGATAGCCCCTTCTAACTTCCCTGAAATCATGGATGTAAAAATGTAAGTATTAATGCCACCAGACGTCTGTAAATAGAAAAAAAACGTTGTCCTGGCGACTTTTAGCGTTAACTACGGTAGCACATCAAAGTGCATGGGAAAAAAAAGTATTATTGACCTCGTGCTTAATTTCTGGTTGAAAGTAACAATTTACCGGGAAAAGTGTATTGGCACCAGCTTTATTTTTCCATTTATTATCCCAGCTTTGTTACATTGTTGTATCTCTCTCTCTCTCTCTCTCTCTCTCTCTCTCTCTCTCTCTCTCTCTCTCTCTCTCTCTCTCTCTCTCTCTCTCTCTCTCTCTCTCTCTCTCTCTCTCTCTCTCTCTCTCTCTCTCTCTACGGTATATATATTTATGGAAAAACTGCAGTTTAATACAATACATGGAGATTGGTTACGTAACCTGACCTAACTTGGGGGGGGCTGCCTCCCCTCAGACCCACCTTTGCTATTACATAACCGAAGGGTGATGTAGAGGTTAGAAATACTGCAAATGGTCAGATCTACAAGTTGAGGACGGTTATAATTATGTGCCTAGTATTGTATTAAACTGCAGTAGCATATATATATATATCACGTATGTTTGTGCATGTTATATTTAGCAATTATCTATGCATTTCTATGACTGCTACCAGGTTCTTTCATTGCTAATATATCGGCTTGGCCATCCTCCATGGCTGAGTCAAAGCAGATATCATGCGGGTGTTGTAATTTTTTTTTCGGGAAAGGGAAAGATATCATTGTTCAGTATTGGTGCAGACCCTCCCGACGGTATAAAATGATGCGGCCCAAATTTAATAGTGGAGTGTTTTTATATAATTATATATATATATATACATATATATATATATAGATAGATAGATAGATCGATACATATATATATATATATATATATATATATATATATATATATATATATATATATATATATATATAGAGAGAGAGAGAAGAGAGAGAGAGAGAGAGAGAGAGAGAGAGAGAGAGAGAGAGAGAGAGAGAGAGAGAGAGAGAAGATAGATACATAGATAAATAGATAGATATATATATATACAGTATATGTTTTTTTTATAGAATTCAGAATCTTGAAGAAATATATCAGGAAGCGAAAGTGGCACAAACAGTGTAATGTTTATTTAGCAGGAGGATGTTGAGTGAACAAGTGTGGGGCAGCCATTCATGTATCTTTATTTTCACGCTTCTTAACAATTTATCACAACATGTTTGTTGAGGCAGGATACAATTATAAGAGTAATACCTCTGTACCTCCCCATGTTAGTCAGTGAATGAAGCAACCCTTGTAACAGGTGCGGCTGTGCTTCAGTACCTTTTACGAAATGTACGATGACTATTATTACGTCGCCGACGACTACAGCATCGAGCGGTACTGCGTGGACGACTACCCCTTCCGATGCCTCTCCGAGAAGTCCCTCTCCGAGACCGAGCTCCGTTTCAGGTCGTGGAGTGAGGACGGCTTCCTCAACATTACAGTGCCTTTCAAGCCTCGGCCTCTCCTCCAAACACACAGTAAGCGATCAAGAGGGTGAGGGAAGGAGCGCACTAGCATGTCAGACAAGAATAAAACATAGAAGGGGAAAGGGTATCAGCAAGCAGATCAGCGCACACGGCTGGACACAAACATCAGTACTAGGGAGGCTGTGGCTACACGCATTGTACAAGATAATAATGTCATGCTAATATTGAAGAAAAATATTTACTATTAACTTTCAAGCTCACTTTTGTTTTGCTAGCACTGCTCTCCTTGTGTCCCTTCCCGCCAGAGCCTTACGCTGGGAGACCCATCTTCAACATTACGTACGAGTGGCGGCGCCTGAGTGAACCTAGCGCGATGGCCGACCCAGACCGTCCGGCTAACCTTGATATGTGCAGCTTCAATGGCTACCCTGTGTTGACCTATGATGCCACCCGGTGGGTCTGTTATTGCTGTTACTTTAAAGAGAGAGAGATAGAGAGAAAAAAAAAATTCAGACGCACGAGTTGCAGTTTTTTTTTCTCTCTCTCTCTCTCTCTCTCTCTCTCTCTCTCTCTCTCTCTCTCTCTCTCTCTCTCTCTCTCTCTCTCTCTCTCTCGCTCTCTCTCTCTCTCGCTCTCTCTCAGCAGTCTTAATTACGTTTCATTCCCACCCGTCGATGCACTCTGAACCCTTCATAGACCGGCCTGATAATAGTCCATGGGAAATAACTTTTTGAATGAAACAAATTGCAATAGTTTGTTTTACTGCATAAACATGTTATTTGGACCTAAGGAACACCATATCCAAAATGGGACAAATTCGGCCATCTTTAAACTACCTAATTTTCATAAACAAAATGGCTGCCGTTACCATTGTTTGAGCTTGAATATCTCCTCAAATATCTATTTTTCGGCATATGAATATATAGATTACTGATAGGAACATGACCTCAAAGAATCCATATCAGGCATCAGATTTGTCCATTGGCGCCTGTGGTTCCCTGGGTCGAAGGTCAAACCTTATATTTTCAAGGTCAAAGGTCAAAATATTCATTATAAGTTACAAAAATTTGTACTAGAATCAATTAATTGAGGAACTAATGTAGATTATAATATTTAGTTAGTTATCTCTGACTTGTTTGGTAATTGTTCATTTATTGATGACAACAATTACAACACATTATTTTGCACAGTACAAAATTATTGCATATAACCAAACTAGAAACCAATTATTGAGGGTTCCTCTCAATCCAGGTTTTTCTGACAGGTAGTCATGCATCAGCCAAAAGATCTTTCTATCTGGTTTGTTTTTCACTAGATGATCAGACAGATACTGGGCTGAGTTAGCACCAGATCTTGTTATTGAGCAAGTGCTTATGAAATCCCTGAAGTCATCAGAAGGCTTAACACATGGCTGAGGTATGGATGAGACTCAGCGAACAAGATGGGTACAAGCCATGCCAATCTTTGCTCAGATAAGTGTTGAGATGAAGAGTGTTCAGGAGAAGACTGGCACTCATGGAAATAAAGACTTGACTCAATCCAAAAGAAAGAAAGACCAGGAAGATACTACTAAGATTGTCCAGTACTTAGAGCAACACAGTCCTTTCACAGAAAATGAGTATTTGTACAACATAATTTCAGGAATATCTGCACCACAATCACATGCTTACCTTGCCAAAGATGCTGGAAACATAATCATCAAAATGATAGAAGGTCCAAATGTAGCAAACTGTGCATTTAGAAAGAAGAACCAAATCAAGACAATGTGTCAAAAGATTGTAGCAAATGGAGTCAAAGTGCAGGTGGATCCTCAAGCCCTATTTCAGTGATTGCTTGTAATAGCCAATAATGTCGTAATCAGCTTAAGTGAAATCATGAAGTACGAGCTATCTGTATACCCACCATCACTATTCACAAGCAACGGACTTCCTCGAAGTGCCACCAAGCCTGAACTTGCAGATGCCATGGCAAAATGTTTATCAAATCAATCGGAACCAATACCAAATGCAGAATGTTCTGTTTTTAATGGTGGATCCTTGCTCCGACGCATCAAATGGACCACAGATGAAACAAATTAAGATATTGCATCCAAATATGTTGCTTTTGTCAAGAGAAACAACAATCCTATTGTTGTCTTTGATGGGTATAGCAATAGTGCATCAACAAAATGTTTGACTCATCAACAACGTGCTAGGGGCCTTATTGTAGCCCCAGATGTGCACCTGGTGCCATCTCAAGTATTTACCTTTGGAGATAAGGAATAATTTCTAGCAAACTAGAAAACTAAACAAATTTATCAGCTTCCTGTCTGAAACCTTGAAGAAGCACGGAGTATTAACAAAACATGCAGAGGGAGATGCAGATGTACTAATAGTGTAGGAAACAGTTAACATGGCAGTTAGCAAGGTAACATATGTCATAGCAGAGGATACTGACATATTGGTGCTCCTCTGTCATCACATGAAGCCTAACAGTCAGGCCCTGTTCATGGTATCACATAAACCCAACATGAAGCACCCCATTTGGAACATTGGAGAAATTTGTTCTCAACTCGGTGAAGAATGCTGCAAGTGTTTGCCGTTTATGCATGCTTTGTGTGGATGTGATACTACATCAAGGTTAAAACAACATAGGAAAGGGAGTTGTAATAAAAAAACTTAAGTTTCCTGCTTGAGTGTGCAGCGCCATTCTTGTCTGACAAGTCCACTCATGAGGAAATCAAAGAGACAGGAGAAAGAGCACTCATTAATGCCTACAGTTCTGGCAGTGATTGTGGATCTCTTGATGAACTGAGAAAGAGGAAGTTTCAGGGCAAAGTCATAAAGAGCTTGAGAAGTGTTGAAGTTAAAGACCTGCCACCTACTAGTGATACGGCTAAATATCACTCATTCCATGTCTATTATCAAACACAGGTCTGGCTAGGGAACAGTAAGATTATACCTGACTATTGGGGCTGGAAGATTTATGGAAAAAAATTAATTCCTTGCGCGATAGACAACAGCCCAACGCCAGATGCTTAGCTGAAAGTAATCAGATGTAGATGCAAAGGCTTCTGTGACACTCAACACTGTTCATATTTACAAGAAACACGGATTATACTGTACAGATTTCTGCGAGGAGTGTCAAGATGGCGCTTGTGTTAACACATTAGATGACGACACAGAACCTAACAATTTTTTTTTTTACAATCGATATGCAAAACAGATCTAGACTATAAATTATATATATATTGTATAAATGCAACTGTGGCAGCATTACATTGTTTTTCTGAAAGAGACCAAATTATGTAATTGACATTTTGAATTCCAAGCTTTCCCAACCTCTAACTTGATGAGCAAGATATATTTCATGCATGTACTTTCAGTCTGAGTGATTTTTTTCTTTCTTTTCAAACAGCTCCATAAGGACCAACAAGTCTGTTGTTATTCGCCATCTTATGTAATCCTATGCAATTTTGTGTCTACTACAACCAATGTAATCTCCAAGTCTTTGTAAGAAACTATTTTCAAATAGGTATAGCAATGCAACAGTAATTGTCATTTCAATTATTTTGTGTAGGTGACCTTTGACCCAGGGACCCACAGGAGTCAAGGGACAAATCTGATGCCTGGTATGGATTCTTTGAGGTCATGTTCCTATCAGTAATCTATAAATTCATATGCCGTAAAATAGATATTTGAGGAGATATTCAAGCTCAAACAATGGTAACGGCAGCCATTTTGTTTATGAAAATTAGGTAATTTAAAGATGGCCGAATTTGTCCCATTTTGGATATGGTGTTCCTTAGGTCCAAATAACATGTTTATGCAGTAAAACAAACTATTGCAATTGTTTCACTAAACGCCCTTTTTTCATCTATTTCCCATGGACTATAATAGCTACCTTGACGCAGACCAAATATAAGACCAGGCGCTCCTGTTACTCCCCCGTCAGCACAGGGGAGTGAGAGGCAAAGCAGTCTTGTCATGTAGTATTTTGTGTCTATTTTGTTATTTAAATCCATACAGTATCTTCTTTCCTTTTTTTCCCTAAGCAACCAACCCTGAGGTTTTTTTTCTTTTTTCATTCACATTGCATTTCTTTGATTCTCTTCCTTCTAGTAGTGGCAGGATAACTACATAACTGCCACTATAATTACTACAGCTTAACTCGCCACCAGTACCGCCCACCACCACTGCCACTCTACCTACATAATATATCTTAGCCGTCACATAAATCTATTTTGAGAAGAACTGAACTTTTTCGTTGAGTCAGATTTGCCTTGCTCACACTCCTGCTGACCCACCACCACTAGTCATCCATACCACAACACACCATTGTGCTCTCCCCCTTGTTCCCACCCTCCCGGCGTAACCTTACACACACACACACACACACACACACACACACACACACACACACACACACACACACACACACACACACACACACACACACACACACACACACACAACTCCTACGGAGTACATACACACAGTGTACTCCGTAGTGTAGTGGTTAGCACGCTCGCCTCACAACCGAGAAGTCCCGGGTTCGATCCCCGGGCGGAGCGAAGAGAGATGTGCGGTCCTCTTAAAAACCCTTGCCCCTGTCCAGTGTCCACCCAGCAGTGAATGGGTACCGGGTGTTAGCCGGGGTTTTGTAACCCGCCTCCTGGGGTGTTGGTTTCGGCCAACACTAAGGATGAATGATGAAAAATGTTGATATGGAGACGGGGCCATAGGAGTGTAGCTCATGGTATCGGCCAACACTAAGCACTAAGGATGAATGATAAAAATGTTGATATGGAGACGGGGCCATAGGAATGTAGCTCAGGCTCTGTAAAATACAACTAGATGAATACTGGATAAATCAAAGAAAACTAGATAAGTATATTATGTAGACTTGGAGAAAGTACCACACAAAAATAGTTCAGCAGGTCATGTAGGCTACAACTTGGTAATAACTAGGTAAACACACACACACACACACAAAACATAAAATAACACTATATTTGTTGACATACGAGGGGAGGAGATGGCACTGCACGACTATACACCATTATTTTTTTTACTATGGACATTCTTGCCCATCAAGCTTAATTTTAATACTATTCTCATTATATATAGGTATAGTATATATATATATAATATATATATATATATACCGTATTTGCCGGCGCATAAGACGCACCTCCGCATAAGACGCACCCCTATTTTACAGAAGTTTTGAGAAGAAAAAAAAATATTGCAGTTTTTGATGGAAATTTTTTTTTTCTCGTAAAATTATCAAGTTAATAAAAAAATAAAAGATTTGTAGGGGAAAGCAAATTATTATAATTATGAGCATGTACCTAAATACAATATTCACTGTGCAGTGAATGTGAATGAAAAATTATACTAGTTAAAATGTAAAGAGAATGACAGTGTAACCAAAATCGGTCATAAATCATAATATATTGCAGATGCCCCCACGAATTGCTATTCTAATATTTTGCTACCTATGCCATATAGCTTAGATTTAATGTTGTAGGCATTCCTTTGTTGCTTTTCTGCTATGTGTTTAGACTTTGTGGAAAATTTGCAGTATTGGTATTATTTTGGTAGTAGGCTTTCAAAAGTCCTAGGACTCTTACCGACACCATCGTGTAGCTTTCTTCATTATGAGTATTTTGAACCCCATTTCCCATGGCGCAATTGAATAATAATGGCATTACACGTAGTACCGAAAATCTACCATTACTTCAGCCAGAAAGTTAAGTTAGGTTAAATCAGATTAGGTTAGGTTAGAGGTGAGGGTTGGTTTAGTAACAGATGATATAGAGAAATAACGAAAACTACCAATAATATGGCAGTGTGAAGCGTAGCAATGTTTGCGGGGCCGACCTGGAGGGGCAGGTTGGCCTCCCCCACATACACACATGCAAACAAACATTGATTTCCGACAAAATTGAGAGCCAGATTAATTAAAGACACATCAAAACTATCAGGAGGACTTAAGTTCGGCCTCAAAATCGGTGGTTGTCCAATAACAAAAATTCACGAAGATATTTTGATAACACTGGTAACCTCTGTACCTTGTTGTAATTGTTGAAGGGCACCGTTGTCAGGATCGACGATATTTGCACTGGTTTACACCTATGAATCTATCACAGTCGCGAGGGTTGATTAGTCTTCTTCAGGAAGGTACAGGTGAAGGCTGGTTCACACACTGCAATCACGGCAGCGTTCCGTCAGCCGTGCCTTGTATTCACACTATTTGTCACGGTTCTGTCATTTTCGGCAGTTCCTGCTCACCCTCTAAGCAGACATGGTGCCTCAGAGGCTATGCTTGAAGAAATTTGCATTAATAGCACTTCTGTCGGATGAAGAAGAGGAGTTGAACTCTAAGACATTGTTTTGGGTACATAAAGCCTTGAGAAAACGACAATTATTAGCACGGCACAGTCTCATTACGTTAAAATATTCTTCCCCAGAAACCGTTACGTGACAGGACGGTGATGTATTGGAGCCGTACGTGACGGCGGCACACCGTTTAGTGTAACACGTCAATTTGTTTGAATGTAAGAAATTCTAACGGATGTGATGAGACAGTGTCCTGTCACCAATTTCACCATGATGGTATGGTGTGATTCGGCCTTGAGGCGGACGGTGTGGCGCCGTGATGGGTTTTGGTCTTGGTGTACCGTGTGGAAGACTTTTGTCCGTCTACAGGTACCATTGCAGACTTTTTACTAGCACTCTTTCATACAGTTTCCTTATCCGTAGAGGTACAGGTTTGAGGATTGAGGGGTCGAGGTGGTACAAACGCCTATGCTGTCTCCTATCTCATCTTGCTTACCACTGTAGCGGCGCTAACACACACACACACATACACTCCTGCATCGGCTTAGGCCACCCCCCTGTCTGGGACCAGGATTAGAGGCCCGAGGGTGACCTGACGTTGACCTGACTTGTCCTCGCCGACACAACTGCAACACCAGCCAGGTCATTCAGTCAGCTACAGGACACACAGAGACACACACGCTGCGCACCTCTTGTCCCCACGTTGTACAATGACTCGCTGTCAAATAAACTACAAAGCCAGGACGCCCTTTCTCCATCCTTGTGTATAGACAGACTCCCCAAGATACTACACTCCCTCTCACCGCTCACACTCCTTCAAATGAAACTTTAACACGCTCTTTGTTTCACTATTCCATTTATCTACAATACCCAGTCCCAGCAAAAATTCCATCACCCTTTTTCTGCCTTCCCCTATCATCTCCTTCCAACTGTTGTGTCAACTTGTTTCGCCGCAGTCGAATGCGGGTTAAGGCGACATCTAATATGCGGGATGTTTTTTTTTTTCCATGGGTGCGGGAGGAGTCGAGCGGTAATGGACCCGTGGTGGGTGCACGGAGGGCTGTGCCGAGACGTTTTATCAGATGTTTTACAATGGAGAGCAGCAGCGGGAGGTGGATGATGTTTACATCTGACACGGCCATCTTGGCAGCAGCAATCGCTATCTTGTTGCCCAGCTCATTTTTTTTCTCTTAAACTCCAACCTTTTCTTAGTATTATAGATTATTGTTGATAACACAGTTACAAATTTGTGCTCAGTGGACTACTGCTCAGCAGAGGTCACTCCAGACTCCTTTAGTAATACACCACCGGCTGTTCTGCATTCTCTGCCCGACCTCTCATGCGCTAATATGGCCGCATTAGACGCAGGGTGAACTTTGCATTCCTTTTAAGGAAAAACTGCGTCTTATGCGCCGGCAAATACGGTATATATATATATATATATAATATATATATATATAATATATATATATATATATATATATATATATATATATATATATATATATATATATATATATATTATATTATAATATATATAATATACTATATATATATTATATATATATATATATATATATATATATACCGTATTTGCCGGCTCATAAGACGCACCTCCGCATAAGACGCACCCCTATTTTACAAGGAGGTTTTGAGAGAAAAAAAATATATTGGGGTTTTTGAAGGATTTTTTTTTTTTGGTAAATTTAGCAAATTTTATTAAAAAAAAAAGGATTTGTAGGGGAAAGCAAATGATTAGGAGCATGTACCTAAATACAATATTCACTGTGCAGTGAATGTGAATGAAAAATCATACTAGTCAAAATGTAAAGGGAATGACAGGGTAACCAAAATCGGTCATAAATCATAATATATTGCAGGATGCCCCCACGAATTGATATTCTAATGTTATCTACCTATGACATATAGCTTAGATTTAATGCTGTAGGTATGAATTTCTTGCTTTTCTGCTATGTGTTTAGACTTTGTTGAAAATTTTGAAGTATAGATATTGGTATTATTTTGGTAGTGGGCTTGCAAAAGTCCTAGGACTCTTACCTACATCATCGTGTAGCTTTCTTCATTCTGAGTATTTTGAGCCCCATTTCCCATGGCACAATTAAATAATAATGGCATTACACATACAGTAAAACCCTTATAACTCGGCACTGTATAACCCGGAATTTGATATAACTCGGCATGGCAAAGACTTTTTTTTTTTTTTTTTTTTTTTTTTTTTTTTTTTTTTTTTTTTTTTTTTTTTTTTTTTTTTTTTTTTTTTTTTAACACACACACACACACACACACACACACACACACACACACACCTATGCCCATAGCACATGTAGGCAGTGAGCTCCAGGGGTGGAATGATAGGCCCGGGAGGCTCACTCGAGGGCGGGGGATGGTTGGCCCTCGCCCGTGGTGGCGCAGGCAGGATTGTTATAGTGACGCCTTTTGATTAAGGGCTCATGCCGCCCCGGGGTCCTCCCATGCACTCACAGTCGAAAGTAGAGTTAAAATGGACAGGGCATTTGGGTGTTTCTTAGGCCACTCGACGGTCCCAAAAAGATTTCAAGTGGATTTATGGGTCTCACTGGGGATCGAACTCGGGTCTTCGAGAACGCCACTCGGTGACGCTAACCACTCTGCTACCGCCTCACCTAAACGCATCTCATGGTTTTCACTCGGCATATCATGCCCTCACAACCTCTTCTGTGAAACATGAAAACAGAAAGTTGCAAAAATAATGTATCTCGGCATATTGATGTTATAACTGCATCTTTTCGCTTACACTCTGCATATCGTCAGTCGCAAAAAGTCGTATTTTTGTCCTTTTGTTTCTTTTCCTGCAAGCTCAGGCTCTTCAATTTTATTCCCTTCCTGCGGAGAAAACCCTTGCGTGATGGAGCTGACATCTTGAAATACAGTACTGTATGATGTAATCCAAAACACGTAAAATAGGTGGAAAAGGTAAAGCAAAGGTCGGGAACCAGCGTGTAGGCTGTCAGCTGCTGAGCCGTGTTTATGTCGTCAAAGCACCGTCTTGGATACGAATTCTGTTTTTGTCGAAATTGAAAAGGAAATTGGTTTCTGCTTCAAAAACACAACAAGCTTGGTAGGAGCCGAAATAATAATCAATGCAAAACATTGCAAACAATATCACAGAGTAGTATAACACACATTTCAGCAAGTGTTATTGGATTGGGTTTCGTAATCCAAGACGGTGCTTGGACGACAAAAAAACACGTCTCAGCCTACGCGCGGGGTTCCTGATCTTTGCTTAATTGCCACCTATTTTACGTGTTTGGGATTACATCATACAGTACTGTATATCAAGATGTCAGCCCATCACGCAAGAGTGTCTCCAGCAGGAAGGGAATAAAATTTAAAGGAGCCTGAGCTTGCAGGAAAAGGTGAAGTGCTGGCAAGGATGGATGCAGGTGCGTCCATGTGTGCTATTTGTGCTGAGTTTGATATCAAATCCAGCACATTCTACCCGTTCATTGGTAAGTGTAGTTTTTATGCTTTTACAGTACTGTATTTCCTTTTTTTTTTTTTTTTTTTTTTTTTTTTTTTTTTTTTTTTTTTTTTTTTTTTTTTTTTTTTTTTTTTTTTTTTTATAACCCATATCAGAGGAGGACATTGAATAACTCGGCACATTGAATAACTCGGCAAGGGCCAGAGCCCCTATCGTGCCGAGTTATAAGGGTTTTACTGTACTACCGAAAATCTACCGTTATTTCAGCCAGAAAGTTAAGTTAGGTTAAATCAGATTAGGTTAGGTTAGAGGTGGGGTTTGGTTTAGTAACAGATGATATAGAGAAAAAACGAAAATTTCCCATAATATGGCAGTAGCAATGTTTGCGGGGCAGACCTGGAGGGGTAGGTTGCCCCCCCCCCAACACATGTAAACAAACATTGATTTCCGACAAAAACGAGAGACAGATTAATTCAAAACTATTCAGGAGGACTAAGTTTCGGCCTCGAAATCGGTGGTTGTCCAATAACAAAAATTCACAAAGATATTTAGGTAACACTGTAAGGTAACCATCTCTACCTTGTTATTGTTGTAATTGTTGAAGGGCACCGTTGTCGGAATCGACAATATTTGCCCTGGTTTACACCTATGAATCTTATCACAGTCGCGAGGGTTGATTAGTCTTCTTCAGGAAGGTATAGGTGAAGGCTGGTTCACACTCTGAAATCACGGCAGCGTTCCGTCAGCCGTGCCTTTATTCACACTATTCGTCACGGTTCCGTCATTTTTGGCAGTTCCTGCTCACCCTCTAAACAGACATGGTGCCTCAGAGGCTATGGTTGAAGAAATTTGCATTAATAGCACTTCTGTCGGATGAAGAAGAGGAATTGAACTCTAAAAGACATTGTTTTGGGTACATAAAGCCTTGAGAAAACTACAAATATCAGCACGGCACAGTCTCATTACGTTAAAATATTCTTCCCCAGAAACCGTTACGTGACAGAACGGTGATGTATTGGAGCCGTGACGGCAGCGCACCGTATAGTGTAACACGTCTATTGTTTGAATGTAAGAAATTAAAACGGATGTGGATAAAGACGGTGCCGTGTCACCATGATGGTATGGTGTGATTTGGCCTTGAGGTGGACGGTGTGGTGATGGTCTTGGTCTTGGTGTACCGTGTCGAAGACTTGTCCTACAGGTACAGTTGCAGCCTTTTTACTAGCACTCTTTCATACAGTTTCCGTATCCGTAGAGGTACAGGGGTGAGGATTGAGGGGTCAAGGTGGTACAAAGGCCTATGATGTCTCCTATCCCACCTTGCTTACCACTGTAGCGGCGCTAAATCACATACACACCTGCATCGGCTTAGGCCAGCCCCTTGTCTGGGACCAGGATTAGAGGCCCGAGGGTGACCTGACGCTGACCTGACTTGTCCTCGCCGACACAACTGCAACATCAGCCAGGTAATTCAGTCAGCCACAGGACACACAGAGACACACACGGCGTGCACCTCTTGTCCCCACGTTATACAATGACTCGGTCAAATAAACAACAAACCCACGACGCCCTTTCTCCATCCTTGTGTGTATAGACAGACTCCCCAAGATACTACACCTCCCTCTCACTGCTCACACTCATTCAAATTAAACTTTAACACGCTCTTTGTTTCACTATTCCATTTATCAACAATACTCATTCCAGCGAAAATAACATCACTATTTTTTGCCTCCTTTCTATCATCTCCTTCCAATTGTTGTGTCAACTTGTGTGGCACGAGTCGAATGGGGGTTAATTAAGGCGACATCTAATATGCGGGATGTTTGTCTTTTTCATGGGTGCGCGGAGAGTCTGAGCGGTAATGACCCATGGTGGGTGCGCGGAGGGCGTCGCCCAGTGAAGTACCCCAGGTGAAGCAGCAGACCTGAGATATCAGACGTTTTACAATGGAGAGCAAGCAGCGAGGGGTGGATGATGTTTACATCTGCAAATACGGTATATATAGTATATATTATATATATATATATATATATATATATATATATATTTTATATATTATATATATATAATATATATATACCCTACAGTAAAACCCTTATAACTCGGACTGTATAACTCGGAATTTGATATAACTCGGCATGGCAAGACTAATGTTTTTTTTTTTTTTTTTTTTTTTTTTTTTTTTTACACACACACACACACACACACACACACACACACCACACACACACACACACACACACACACACACTATGCCCAAGCACATGTAGGCAGTGAGCTCCAGGGGTGGAATGATAGGCCCTGGAGGCTCACTCGAGGGCTGTGATGGTTGGCCCTCGCCGTGGTGGCGCAGGCAGGATTGTTATAGTGACGCCTGTTTATTAGAGGCTCATGCCGCCCCCTGTGTCCCCATGCACTCACAGTCAAAGGTAGAGTTAATGGACAGGGCATGTGGGTGTTCTTAGGCAACTCGACGGTGCAAAAGATTTCAAATGGATTTATGGGTCTCACTCGGGATGGAACTCGGGTCTTCGAGAACGCCACTCGGTGACGCTAAAACCCCCTCTGCACCGCCTCACCTAAACTGCATCTCATGGTTTTCACTCGGCATATCATGCCCTCACACCTCTCTGTGAACATGTAAACAGAAAATTGGCAAAAAAATAATGTATCCCGGCCATATTGATTTATAACTGCATCTCTTCGCTTACACTCTGCATATCGTCAGTCGCATAAAGTCGTATTTTGTCCTTTTGGATCTTTTCCTGGCAGGCTCAGGCTCTTCAATTTCATTCCCTTCCTGCGGGAGACACCCTTGCGTGATGGAGCTGACATCTTGAAATACAGTACTGTATGATGTAATCCCCAAAAAACGTAAAATAGGTGGCAAAGTAAAGCAAAGGTCGGGAACCAGCGTGTAGGCTGTTTAGCTGCTGAGCCGTGTTTATGTCGTCCAAGCACCGTCTTGGATACGAATTTCCGTTTTTGTCGAAATTGAAAAAGGATTGGGTTTCTGCTTCCCAAAAAAACAAGCTTTGGTAGGAGCCGAAATAATAATCAATGCAAAACATTGCCAACAATATCACAGAGTAGTATAACACACATTTCAGCAAGTGTTATTGGATTGAGATTCGTAATCCAAGACGGTGCTTGGACGACAAAAAAACACGACTCAGCCTACGCACTGGTTCCCCATCTTGCTTAATTGTCACCTATTTTACGTGTTTAGGGATTACATCATACAGTACTGTATATCAAGATGTCAGCTCCATCACGCGAGAGTGTCTCCAGCAGGAAGGGAATGAAATGAAGAGCCTGAGCTGCAGGAAAAGGTGAAAGTGCTGGCAAGGATGGGTGCAGGTGCGTCCATGTGTGCTATTTGTGCTGAGTTTGGGTATCAAATCCAGCACATTCTACCCGTTCATTGGTAAGTGTAGTTTTTATGCTTTGACAGTACTGTATTTCCTTTTTTTTTTTTTTTTTTTTTTTTTTTTTTTTTTTTTTTTTTTTTTTTTTTTTTTTTTTTTTTTTTTTTTTTTTTTTATTATAACCCATATCAGAGGAGGACATTGAATAACTCGGCACATTGAATAACTCGGCAAGGGCCAGAGCCCCTATCGTGCCGAGTTATAAGGGTTTTACTGTATATATATATATATATATATATATATATATATATTATATATAATATATAATATATATATATATATATATATATATATATATATATATTATATATATATATATATATACCGTATTTGCCGGCACAGAAGACGCAGTTTTTCCCCTTAAAAAGGAATGCAAAGTTCACCCTGCGTCTAATGCGGCCATATTAGCGAATGAGAGGTCGGGCAGAGAATGCAGAACAGCCAGTGGTGTATTACTAAAGGGGTCTGGAGTGATCTGTGTTGAGCAGTAGTTCACTGAGCACAAATTTGTAACTGTGTTATCAACAGTAATTCATAATACTAAGAAAAGGTTGGAGTTTAAGAGAAAATAAGAGCTGGGGCAACAAGATAGCAATTGTTGCTGCCAAGATGGCCGTGTCAGATGTAAACATCATCCACCCCCCGCTGCTGCTCTCCACTGTAAAACGTATGATATCTCAGGTCTGCCGCTTCACCTGGGATACTTCACTCGGCGACACCCTCGGCGCACCCACCATGGGTCATTACCACTCAGACTCCTCCCTGCACCCATGAAAAAGACAAACATCCCGCATATTAGATGTCGCCTTAATTAACCCCCATTCGACTCGTGCCACACAAGTTGACACAACAATTGGAAGGAGTGATATTTGAATAGTGAAACAAAGAGCGTGTTAAAGTTTTATTTGAAGGAGTGTGAGCGGTGAGAGGGAGGTGTGGTATCTTGGGGAGTCTGTCTATACACACAAGGATGGAGAAAGGGCATCGTGGCTTTGTAGTTTATTTGACAGCGAGTCATTGTACAACGTGGGGACAAGAGGTGTGCACCGTGTGTGTCTCTGTGTCCTGTGGCTGACTGAATTACCTGGCTGATGTTGCATTTGTGTCGGTGAGGACAAGTCAGGTCAGCGTCAGATCACCCTCGGGCCTCTAATCCTGGTCCCAGACAGGGGGGTGGCCTAAGCCGATGCAGGTGTGTATGTGCGTGTGTGTGTGTTAGCGCTGCTACAGTGGTAAGCAAGGTGGGATAGGAGACATCATAGGCCTTTGTACCACCTTGACCCCTCAATCCTCACCCCTGTACCTCTACGGATAAGGAAACTATGAAAGAGTGCTAGTAAAAAGGCTGCAACTGTACCTGTAGGACAAGTCTTCCACACGGTACACCAAGACCAAGACCATCACGGCACCACACCGTCCACCTCAAGGCCGAATCACACCATACCATCATGGTGACACGGCACTGTCTCATCACATCCGTTATAATTTCTTACATTCAAACAAATAGACGTGTTACACTATACGGTGCGCCGCCGTCACGGCTCCAATATATCACTGTCCTGTCACGTAACGGTTTCTGGGCAAGAATATTTTAACGTAATGAGACTGTGCCGTGCTGATAATTGTCATTTTCTCAAGGCTTTATGTACCCAAAACAATGTCTTTAGAGTTCAATTCCTCTTCTTCATCCGACAGAAGTGCTATTAATGCAAATTTCTTCAACCATAGCCTCTGAGGCACCATGTCTGCTTAGAGGGTGAGCAGGAACTGCCGAAAATGACGGAACCGTGACGAATAGTGTAAATACAAGCCACGGCTGACGGAACGCTGCCGTGATTTCAGAGTGTGAACCAGCCTTCACCTGTACCTTCTTGAAGAAGACTAATCAACCCTCGCGACTGTAATAGATTCATAGGTGTAAACCAGGGCAAATATTGTCGATCCCGACAACGGTGCCCTTCAACAATTATAACAATAACAAGGTAGAGATGGTTACCTTACAGTGTTACCTAAATATCTTTGTGAATTTTTGTTATTGGACAACCACCGATTTCGAGGCCGAAACTTAGTCCTCCTGAATAGTTTTGATGCGTTTTGAATTAATCTGTCTCTCGTTTTTGTTGGAAATCAATGTTTGTTTATATGTATGTGTGGGGGTGGGGGGGGGAACCTGCCCCTCCAGGCCCGCCCCGCAAACATTGCTACGCTTCACACTGCCATATTATGGGAAATTTTCGTTTTTTCTCTATCATTTGTTACTAAACCAAACTCCACCTCTAACCTAACCTAACTCTAACCTAATCTGATTTAACCTAACTTAATTTTCTGGTTGAAATAACGGTAGATTTTCGGTAGTATGTGTAATGCCATTATTATTTAATTGCGCCATGGGAAATGGGGCTCAAAATACTCAGAATGAAGACAGCTACACGATGATGTAGGTAAGAGTCCTAGGACTTTTGAAAGCCCACTACCAAAATAATACCAATATCTATACTGCAAATATTCCACAAAGTCTAAACACATAGCAGAAAAGCAACAAAGGCATACCTACAACATTAAATCTAAGCTATATGTCATAGGTAGATAACATTAGAATATCAATTCGTGGGGGCATCCTGCAATATATTATGATTTATGACCGATTTTGGTTACCCTGTCATTCCCTTTACATTTTGACTAGTATGATTTTTCATTCACATTCACTGCACAGTGAATATTGTATTTAGGTACATGCTCATAATCATTTGCTTTCCCCCACAAATCCTTTTTTTTAATAACATTTGCTAAATTTACAAAAAAAAAAATTCCTTCAAAAACCCCAATATATTTTTTTCTCTCAAAACCTCCTTGTAAAATAGGGGTGCGTCTTATGCGGAGGTGCGTCTTATGAGCTGGCAAATATGGTATATATATATATTACTCAGTTGAGTCATTGAAAAGTATGTCCAGTGATCTCAGGAATTATATTATATTTAATTATGATGGAAAATGTTGTGTTCCTAATCCCCCTCTCCTTCATCTTCTCGTGGTGAAAAAAATGCCTTGGTCTCCTTTTTTTCATCTTAACGGGTCACAGTTCGTGAGTGTTTTACAAGAGTTACTTTTGCATAGCCTTTTTTTCCCCTTTTGTGTCTGTAACAGGAAAAGTTATGTATACGACTGCCGGTGTTTTGAGGGGGCGAACGGCAGCCAGTGTCAGTGGGGCGGAGGATGCCACTCACGTGACCCATTCAGCCTGTGCAGTGGCCATGGAAAATGCAGGTGTGTGTGTGTGTGTGTATGTATGTATGTGTGTATTTACCTAGTTGCAACATACAGGAAAAGAGCTATGCTCATATTGTCCCGTCTCCAAATCTACTATTATCCAGCTTGCCTTTGAAGTCCTGAATACTTCTTGCATTAATCACTTTTGCATCAAGGTTGTTCCAGGCTTCTATGCTTCTATATGGGAAGCTGTATTTTTTTATATCCCTCTTGCATGTTGTCCTTTTCAATTTCTTCTTATGACCTCTTGCACTTCTATCGTCCCACACAAACAGATCTTCTCTATCAATTTTTTCCAGACCCATTGATGGTCTATACACTGCTATAAAATCTCCCCTTTCTCCTTTTCTCAAGAGTTGGGAGTTTTAGTCTTGAAAGTCTTTCTTCATATGGTAAATCTCTCAGGCTTGGAGCCATTTTTGTGGCTGCTCTTTGTATTCTCTCAATCTTCCTTATATCCTTCTTTTTATGTGGTGACCAAATCACACTGCCGCATATTCCAATCTTGGTCGAATCAAAGATGTTATCAATTTCTTAATCATCTCTTCATCCAGATATTTGAATGCCATTCTTATATTCCTCAGCAACTGATATGTATCTCCTGTGATCTTGTTTATATGCTTCTCTGGTGACAAATTGTCCGTAATCCATACTCCCAGATCTTTTTCGACCTTTGTTTTGATTATCCATTCATTTCCCATCGAATACTTTCCTCTCTGTCTCTTTTTGCTACTGCCCATTTCCATCACTTTACACTTTTTAGCATTAAATTCCATTTCCCATAGTTGCCTCCATCTGAAAATCTTATCTAGATCCTTTTGTAAATCCTCACAGTCCTCTTTACTTACTACTTTTCTTAGTAATTTAGCATCATCAGCGAAAAACTCATATAACTATTTACTCCTTCTGTCATATCATTTACATAGATCAAAAACATCACTGGGGCCAATACTGATCCTTGAGGAACTCCACTTATCACACTGCACCATTCTGATTTCTGATCTTTTATTACTGTTCTCATCTCTCTGTTGCTCAAAAAGTCTTCCATCCACTTCAGCAAACCACCCTTCAATCCTCCTACATGTTCTAGCTTCCAGAGCAGTCGCTTATGAGGTACTTTGTCAAATGCCTTCTTTAGGTCCAAGTAAATGCAATGACCCACCCCTCTCTTTCCTGTGTCACATCGATCACTCGAGTAAAAGCTTCATAAATTCGTTGTACATGACATTCCTCCTCTAAATCCAAACTGGCCACTTGCGAGTGTGTTTGTTTCTTCCAAATTCCAAAAATTGACCACCTTGCCTGGTCAAACTTTTCCGTCTTTGTCTATCTACTTCCACCTTTCCTTCTTGCTGGAAGTTTGCTCACATCCAACCTGTTCCTAAGAAGGGTGACCGTTCTAATCCTTCAAACTACCGTCCTATAGCTTTGACTTCCTGCCTTTCTAAAGTTTTTGAATCTATACTTAATAAGAAGATTCTTAACCCTTTCACGTCACCATTGTCATTAACTTTTTGTTGTCCCGCGTAAACCCATTGTCACCCGAAATGTCACGCGCGGGAAAAAAGTTGTACTTCCACCGCGTCTAGAAACTAAACTATCAAAGGTATCGAGTTCAATTATGTTTAGATTTTAAGCTAAGATCATTTCCTATATCATACAATGTTAAAAAAATACGCTAGCGTGAAAATAACTTGCAAAACCTCGAGTTAGAAGTGAAAAAAAAAAATAATAACACCTTGTGGCAAAAAATAATATGCCAAAAATCAACTTATCATCATAGAAGATTTTTCTACATTCCATGACATAGCTGAATAAATTTCCTTTCCAATGAAGTATAATATATTGTAATTCGCTCAAAAATAAAGCCATACAACGAAGTGAAAGATTGCGTAATTTTTTTTTTTTTAATAAATATATTGTATAATATAATATACAATATTATATTATACAAAATATATTTTAATATAATATATTGTAATTCGCTCCAACAGTCAGTGAATCTCACGTCAACCGCGCGTTTTTTAAGTTTTTTAATAAATATTTTAAAATATTATTTTGGAGACCCCCAAAAGACGTCATTTTTACGTAGGGCCTCACGTACCGGATGACGCCAAAAGACGTCATTTGTACGTATGGCCTACACGTCCCGGATGACGCCGAAGAGTCTTTTGTAGTGAAAGGGGTTTTAAGACTTTGCTCAAAATCTTATCTATCGTCAGTACGGTTTCCGTAAAGGGCGACTCTGGCGATCTTTAGTTTTCCAAACTGATTTTGGGTATCCCCCTGAGGGGTTTCGGTGAAAATTTTGCGTTCCCCTTGAATACAAAAGTTTTTGATAAGGGTCGGCACAAATCTTTAAATTTTCCAAATACCCCTTCGGTTTCTACCCCTTCTTTTGTCCCTTCATTTAAAGTTTCCTTCAAACCGTTCTATTGCAGCTACTGTAAACGGACATGTTCTTCTCCTAAATCTATCAATAGTGGGGTTCCCTAGGGTTCTTTTCCCTATCACCCACCTCTTTCTTATTTTTTAATGATCTTTTAGTTAACTAAAACCCCATCCCCTTGGGGAATCTCCCCATTTTTGGTTTTTATTAAGTCCCTAAAGGTGGTTCGGGGGTCCCCACCACCCTTTGAATTTCTTTTCATTGGGCAAAACCCCAAAAACCTTGTTTTTTTCAATGCCTCAAAAAAAACCCAATTTCTTCACCTATCTACTCGACAAAACCTACCAGATAACTAACCCCTCTTCTTCAATGACACTCAAATGTCTCCTTCTTCTACAATGAACATCTAGGACTATCCTTTACTAAAATCTGAACTGGAAATCTCCACATCTCATCTCGCTAAACAGCTTCTAAAAAGGGAGGTGTCCTGTGGCGTCTGGTCCTTTTTTTTCTCCCTCCACATTGCTTGCTCATCTCCCAGGGGCCTTATCTGCCCATGTATGGAGTATGTCTCACAGTTTGGGGAGGATCCACTCAAAGCTCTCCTAAACAGGTTGAGTCAAAAGCTTTGTTCATAACTACTCTCCTCACTGACTGTCTTCAATCTTTAAACACCGCCGCAAGTTGTTCTCTGCTCTCTTCTACCGATTTCATGCTCCTGCTATTCTGAACTTGCTAAGCATGCTCCCACTCCCGCGGCCTGCTGTACAAGATTTACTCATCTCATCCCTATTCGTCCATTTCCTAATGCAAGAGTAATCAGAACTTTACTCTTAAATCCTTTCATGGTAAATTTGGGAAAACTCTCTGTTTTATTTTCCACTTTCAAACGACTTAAATCTTTCAAAAGAAGAGAACAAGAACCTCCCGAACGAATGCCACCCTCTGTTTTTATTTATTCTGTATGTCTTCTTTATAGGGACTGGAAAACTAACGGCTTTGTTACCATTTTTTGCCTTGGCAGTCTTGCGATAAAAAAAAAAAAAAAAAAAAAAAAAAAAAAAAAAAAAATTCAACCATCTGTCCTTCACAATTTTTCACACATTTTTCCCAACTAAAACTTGTTAATGATACTGGCCTGTAATTTGTGGGTTCTTCTTTGTTTCCTCCTTTGTGAATTGGCACAATATTTGCTTTTTTTCCAATCAAGCGGGACTCTGCTCTCCTTGAGTGAGCTCTCAATTACACTGTAACTTTCCTGCTAGTTTTTTTACTGCACTCTTTCATTATCCAATTCGACACTCCATCTGGACCCCGGGGCTTTCTCACATCTTGACCTTCCATTAGCCTTTTTTACTTCTATTACGTCTACTTTTATGTCCTCCATTAGTTTTCTTTGTTTAATTTTTTTTTCGTCTTTAAATTCACTTTCTCTTGTAAATACAGTCTGTAAGCATTATTCATCACCTCGGCCTGTTGTAATGCATCTTCATACACTATGCCTTCTACCTTCAGCTTATCTATTCCTTCCTTGTTTTTCATTTTCCTTTAATATATCTATAGAAAGTTTCGGTTCGTTCTTACATTTTCTATTTATATTCCCTCTCATAGTTACTTTTTCTTCTCTTCGGATTCTTACATATTCATTTCTAGTTGTTTTTGTACTTCTCCAAAGGTTGATACCTCCTTTTTTCCTCCAACTATTCCATGTTTTTCTCTTTCTAGTCTTGCTAATTCACATTCTGAAAAACCATTTTTTTTTTTCTTTTCTCTGATAACTACCCTTTGGGAACATAACTATTTATTCCTTCGGTGTAAATTTGGATGAACTCATCCCATTTTTTCTGGGTACTCCTTGCTGCATGGAAACTACTCCAGTCTGTCTCTCCGAAGAATGTTCTTAATCCGTAAAAAGTCTGCTTTTCCAAAATTTGTATCTTCCTTTCTTGTGTTCTTCTCTTCTCCCCTCTTTTGCTATCATTTATTTCAAATTCAATAAGTACATGGTCGCTCTTTCCTAGGCATTGATAATTTACTTTACAAATTTACTTCAAGTTCTTTCGTCAATAGTAGGGCTAGTCTTGATGGTTCTTCGTACCTCTGAATCTTGTGTTCTCTTTAATCCACGAGTCATGATGTTATTCATTACCAAATCCAAACAATGTACCACCATGAGTCTTCTCCTCCTTCAGTATACCATTCTCCCAGAAAAAACTTCTTTGCAGTTAAAATCTCCCATCAAAATTATGTTCTCACAATTTTCCTTTGTATTCTTTAAAAACATTTGCTTGGTCTCTTATCATGTCTCCGTACTCCTCTCTCCCCCAGGGAATTTGTCTTAGGTGGAACTTTATACGAGTACTAAGTCTCTTGTTTTTCCCTTTTTTTCATCACCAACTCTCCCCTCAACACCTCTGCCATACCTTCTCCTTTTTCCACATTCCCTACTCCCAAACATCCTTCCTTGTTAACATCATTACCCCCACCCCCCTTTTTTCTGATTTTGTTTCGCCTCCATACATTATATTGACCCTCCCCAACTGGCACATCCTCAGAATCATTCAGCTTCGTTTCTACTAGAACCTAATATGTCGGTTTTGGCTCTCAGGTAATCGTTTACTTCGGGTTAAAGGGTTGACACAAACCCCAAAATTTTTATATTTGTGTATGATTACCTGCCATCCTTTTTATTTTCCTTTGAACTGTCTTCTCTACTTTTCTCTTTTTTGATACCACTTCTTCAGTTTTTGGTCTAAAACTCTCCAAAAAGAATTTCTGTTTTCCTCCTCTGTTCTCAATTCTTTTTTTCTTTGGCTTCTTTAAACAGTACATTCAAACTGGCTCTTTCTTCCTCATTCATATCTTTTCTTTTCCATATTTTCTTATATTCTTTGTGTTTGCCAGTTTTCCCTGCCTTAGACAATATATCTAGTGCTGTATTTTGGACCTAAACTTAGGTAACTTTTAAGGGGCGGGCCCCGCCCTCTTCATATTGCCTAACCTGTGTATCTCTTCTATTCTTCTTCTACCTCCGTTTTTCTTCTACTAAATTTAAATATTTCTTTTGACACTTTCTTTTTTTCCTCTTCTTTAAGTTTTTCTTGGGCAGCATTTTCCTTCAAAACAAAAATGATGACACATTTCTTTTTGTCCACCCTATTCTTATTAAATGTTCCTTTTGTTTGATTACTTGTACTACTTTTTTGGTCAGATTTTTCTTTTAATTTTCTTGATCTTCTATTATCTAACGTAAACTTTCATGGTCTTTTTCTTTTTCTATCTTCCATGGTCTTTCTTTCATCTTTCATTTCCTCTTGTGTCATTTTCCATTTCTTATGTACTGAATACATTTCTGCGTGCATTTTTCTCTACCGTTTTTTATAGTCTTGTTTTTATTTAATTCGCCACTCTATTTTTTTAAATAGTATTATCCTTTTCCAGGAGAACACTCTTTTTTCTATCTTATCTTATTTTTCCATTAGATTGTGTACCACACTTTCCAGCATTACGACTCTTCTCTGGTTCTTTTCAGCCCTAATATGTCTTTTTCCTTGGTATCAAAACCATCGAACGGTGTTCTGGCGGGAGTTTTCCCCTTGTTTACGTTTGTCACTTCCTATTTTTTCACTTTTTTTTAGGTAATCATATGGAGACGGGGGCTATTAAAAAATTCATAGCTCTCACCTGTAGATACTCAAGGTCTTTTTGAGTCCTCTGCATCGTTGTTTGGCCACAGCAGCCAGTCAACAATAGCCAGTTGTGTTTGGGAAACCTTCTGAGCGCGCTGATACACACAGCTGATCAGTGTGTGTGTGTGTGTGTGTGTGTGTGTTTCAACATGCAAAAACTTTCACACTGATCAGTTTATTGTAGGTACAAGCTGAGAGGAGATCATTATAACCATTTTAATAAAAGAGGAGCACTTACTACCGTCCCATAACACTATAGTCGCCGCCCACTAATTTGCCCGGCGAATTTTATAGACAAATATTACGAATTTTAGCATCACTTCAGACTTGTATGTGCCCCTAAAGACACGTACATACTATACACTACTATGCATGCCTCTTCAGTGGCACATGCAAGTATGTAGTGATGCTAAAATTTGTAATATATGACGCCTGGCGACATATTTGTGTAGTGGCGAATAAGTGTTATTGACGGTAAGTAGTAATCAGTATTCCAAATGTGGTGAATCAGTTCAGTGTTTACAGTTTGCACAGTATTCTGTCTGCCAACAAAGGGGAAGTCATGGCTATGAAGAAGATGATGATTTTAGAAATGTACATAAGTTTGCAAGACAGGCAGATCGTTTACTATAGGGAAAGGTTCCTCGGTATTCCTCTTACTGTACACCATCTGTGAGAAAGCTAGAATTCTCCTTGTCTTAGGTACTTATCTGGTTAAGGAGCATCGAGAGGCAGCGACTGTGGTGGTGGTAATTGTCGTGACAGTATGGGCGGCGGGCACGTGGCAAAGTTACAAGTCACAATGACTGTCTATACAATTCTAAGGGTCGAACACTTCAAATTTCGGTGTAAGAATAAGAATAAGGGTGAGCTCAGACCTCCGACCTAGGAAACAATGTATTGAGGCTAGAAATAGAGCTAATAGAGTGTTAGGATTCATTACCAGAAGTGTTAAAAGCAGAAGTGCGGAAGTTATTCTAAAGCTTTATCTGGCTCTAGTCAGACCTCACCTAGACTATGCAGTTCAGTTTTGGTCTCCATATTACAGGATGGATATAGCCTTGTTAGAATCAGTGCAGAGAAGGATGACCAAAATTATTCAAGGGATGCATAACTTTAGTTATGAGAAGAGAGTGGAGCTATTAAAGTTATACTCACTCGAGAGACGCAGAGTAAGGGGCGATCTGATAGAAGATTTTAAGTGGATAAAGGGATTTTATAAAGGAGAGGTAGGAAAAGTTCTTACGGCTATTAACCAGGGTAGAACAAGAAGTAATGGATTCAAGCTGGAAAAGCGTAAATTAAAAAAGAAATAGGGAAAAACTGGTTCACAAATAGGGTGGTGAATGACTGGAATGGACACAGTAGACAGGTAGTTAGTGCGGAGTCATTAGGGAGCTTTAAAGAGGGGCTGGATAGGTTCATGGATGGGGATGAAAGGTGGATGTAGGTAGTGTTAGGTAAAAGCAACTAAGGTGGATGTAGGTAGTGTTAGGTAAAAGCAACTACCACGTGCAGGCCTCACGGCCTCTTGTAGCTTCCTTATTTTCTTATGTTCTTAAATTTCACATGCGCTACAATTTATAACTCAAGCCCAAAGTTCCGAACTCTCTTTTGATAGAATATTAATTGTGATGTTTGCTATTCTCAAAGTTGCCTGGGGTATATATAATCTGGGTCAATATGAATACTAGCTGAAATCACCACTTGAACTGTACAACTCCATAAGTAGCTATCTGATTGTCTCCAAGGCCTGGACACAAACCTCCATAGCATTACATTACGAATCAGGAGTCATTCCATTGACTGTCTAAATAAGATGGGATTGTCAAGTATTGTTCCTAAATATTATTCTACTCCAGTTTTTTTCTATTTTATTTTTGTAATCCATTGTTACCACATTCCCGTCGTGACAAAATCGTGCACCATTTTACTCCACCAATGTTGTGTTCTTCCACAGTTTTATTATTAAGGTGAATTCAGATCACATTATATATCTCATCACACATAATTATCTCTACAAATTCTTAGTATTAAAGTCTTTATTTAACTCCAATTCCTTTTTTTGTGTGCCTATACAAGTTTCACATATATTGATCTCACTAACAGCCTTACCTGTTCATACCTCATGGCTGTAGTAAGCTTGTAACTTAATGTAGGTAGCCTGATGGTATAATGATTAAAAACTTTTATTTTGTCAATATACACATGATAAGCACATACAGAAATGGTCTTTGAATCTGATTTTGTCAAGACTCATGGCAGGACTGAGGGGGGGGGGGGTAACACTTGGATAGCTATGTGACAGGAGAATAGTTCTTTCTTGCAGGTACTACAGAGGTAGCATCAAGTGTATCTGTGACGAGGAACATTTTGGCCATAAGTGTGAGCATCCCATATCCAGCGGCCAGCCCCTTCCACCATCAAGTAAGGACCCTCATAGCCGTTTTAGTGGGGGAAACTTAGGCTAAATATAGTCAATCGACCTAACAAATTAGCAGGAAGTTGAAACTTAGTACACTTGTAAACTGAACCCTACTGATGAATATATTAAAAGTCCCAACAAATCTAAGTTGTGCTCCAGCCGCCATCTTTGAAAATGGCGGATGAATTTTGATTTTTTGGAAATAACTTCAGAACTGTATCAGCTACAAAAATTTGCCTCAGGAGCAATATCATTCTACATAAAAAGAAACATATTATGTTCCGAACTTTATTTTGTACGATGAAAAATAAAAAAGTTATGCAAAATGTAAAAACATTCTGTATTCAAGAATCAGTGCAAACATGACGTTCAAACTAGATTAATGGGTAGAAATTTGAATATTTTGTTGTGATATATTATTTCAGAACCATCACAGTTTCATTTTATAGGCAGTTTGGTAACAAGAAATATATAATGAAAATATATACCGTATATAAATATATAGCTTTAACACCAAGGCACAGTGTGACATCTCTTATGTTGAATAAATTCATCTTACATGAGCTTGATAATAAAATGTCAGCGATGTGTGGAGGATGTGAAGGAACTGCCTGCGAGAACTTGAAGCGCTACTAGACAACTGATACCTGAGTGTGTTGCAATATGACACTGCACATAATGCAATAAATGTACAATCTAGCTTAATTTTGCCTAGTAATTATATAATTATACTTAAAACAGGGAGACAATTACATTTTATTTCCTAGCTCATGTAAGATGACTTTATTCAACATAAGACAGTGGCGGATTAAGGGGGGGGGGGGCCTTAGGGGCGGTAGCCCTGGGTCCAAGCCTCTGGCTCTGCAAGCAAATCAATGTTGCCCTATAGTTGTAGATACAGCAGAATACATTGTAAAGCCTTTCACGGGTACCATTGACCAGGAGTTCGAAATCTGGTGGTGCTGTGTTTATCAGAGGCATACCTGAGAAAGATACATATTTCCCTGGTGAGGAATCATAAGAGTCTCTGTGACCCTGGAAGGCCGGCTTGATACGTACAAAAATATCATGCTTTTAGTATTAATGGTATTTATTGACCTACCCATTTGTATGTTTACAGGACCAAGTCAAACTCATAATGTCCTATGTTGTGATCCCTGGTGCCTGATTTGATGTGATGGAGGGGAAATGGCTAGTAATCTGGGATGGTTTAGTAGTGCAATTGTGCCAAAAGTTATGAATATTTTGGGAATTCGGGCAGTAGGGGATGTTGCCTCCCTCAGTAGTGTCATGGACTCATAGTTATGAGTGTGTACAACAGTGACAAGTATTAAATCTTGCCATCAAGAGGGATAAGTCAAGGTTGAGTATTTACATACAAGATTGACATGTGCAATGGTACTGGCTGCTACATGATACTTTTGAGGTAGTTACAAGTGTTTAGTTAATCACAGGACTTTCATTATGGTTCACAAGCGCCTTTATGTGATTCATGGCAGCACCACTTGCCTCCATAGAGACTGGACAGCTTTGGCTTAGGGTTTGGGAAGGTAAAGATGGGGGCATACGCAAAGCTGCGTGTGGCCACGGTGCTCATCTCCGTCTCATTAGCCCTTGAGGCCGTCTGTGGTGGGTGACAACACGCTATACCGGGACACAGGGCTAGTGTGACATCTGGGTTACCACAGTTACCTTCTCCAGGTTTCCCCAGATACCCATTTATCAACCAACCCCGAATGAACAGCTGATGGGCTGCACGCCGACTGCCCTGTCTGGGATTCGAACCCGGGCTGCGGATTCATAGCTATGCGCGCTAGCCACTCCACCACGGAGGCGCAAAGGTTTGGGGATGGGGTTAAAACAATGAAAATTAATGAGACACAAGACAGGCAGGTTGAGTTTTTCTCTCTCGCTCTCTTACTAAGTGGTTGTTCCCTTTGTATTTATTCCAAAAGAGTAGGGGCTTTCGTCCTTCATGTCTCTTACAACTTAGAATGTACGCTCTTTTGTCTATAATATGATACAGAAATTATAAGAAAATTCTCAAACCAACTATTTGATATTAGCATGGCATATTTCAATGGCCATCATAAAATGATAGCGATTGCTGCTTCATAAATCCAAAATATTAAGAAGTAAAGCAATAGTGATGTAGTAGTTCTCTTATAGTTGTCATTTAGTAAAGGCCAAGCTGAAGGAAAGTCCAGAAGAGGAGAGTTAAGTTTTTGAGATGACCTGACATGATTTTTCTTCAAGCTTGTGCTGCGATGGGCCTGGAATGCAGCCACTTGTGTTCCCTAGCAGGGCGACCACACTGCCTGTGTCCCCCCTACCTGGAGCTGCACAATGACACCCTCTGCACCCCTCGAGGTGAGTGGGCGGCAGGAAGGCAAGGGTGGGACAGTTACTACACACTTTGTTTCATAAGTTACCATTGCTGCTTATAGGAATAGTCTGTATCATACCACACACACACATGCAAATACAAATACAAATACATGCTGTACAAATAACACACTGTGTTATTTGTATAGGATTTATAATTGTAAATACATACTACAAAAAACATTGCAGTAGTGAGTTCATGTTAGTGGACTCCTGATACACTAAGGGGGCATTTTTCATAACTTCTCTGAATTCAGTGAAATAAGTAGACTTTCAATTGGAATTCTGAATGATCAGTAGTATAATGATACTCATTATACTGCTGAGGTCAGAGGGTGGTGGTGTGTGGCGTCCTTGTCCTGCAGCATGAAGGAGTAACTCACTTCAGTGGAGTATTTGTGTTGCCTGACTATTTAGTGGAATATTGCACTGAATTTAGGAAAATGAGGGAAAATAGTTTGCTTGACTTTATTATAAGGGAGTGTCTAGAAAACATATTCTCTAATTTTTAGAGGTGGACTGGATATCCTGCATCATTTTTAACATCCGTATCGATGGATGCTGATATCTTTAATAAATAGACACTGTACATTTCGGTTGGAGAGAGAGAGAGGACATTCAAATAATGTGCTGTAATGTAATAAGTAAGTAATAAGTAATGTGTAAATAATAACTGATTATATAAATGAAATATTCTGGGATTTGTGCAGAGAGAGAGAGAGACAAAATAATGTTGAACTGGTTTAAAAGAGGAAATATTCTGGGATGTGTTTGTGCAAATGAGAGAGAGAGAGAGAGAAAATCTAAGTGTCACTCACTCACTCTGCTGCCACTCGTACCCTAATGATTCCTGATCAAAGCTGTAGGACTGGTGGTGGGTTGTCACTTGTAGGAAATCAGTTGCGTTACAGGGCTTGTGTAGAGGTAACACAAAATTAAAATTATAGCAAAATTTGATTAGTATACTCTTGTTTCTTCTATTTTTTAATAGTATATTAAATTATAAATTTTTACTTATCTCTTAGCATCCTTAGGGGAGGCAGTAGCATAGTGGTAGCGTCTCCGAGTGGCGTTCTCGGTGACCCGAGTTCGATCCCCGATGAGAACCAAAATCCACTTAAAATCTTTCTGCACCTTCGAGTGGCCTAAAAACACCCACATGCTGCCCATTAAGCATGTCTACACAATCTACCCTTGATTGCGAGTGCATCGGAGGACACAGGGGGGCGGCATGAGCTTCTAATCACAGGCGTGCCACTATAAAAATCCTGCCTGCACCTCCACGGGCAAGGGCCAACCATCACAGCCCTCAAGTGATCCTCCAAGGCCTACCATCCGAGTTCTCGAGGTGCCTACAGGTGCTATAGTTACAAATAAATAAAAAAAACATTCCTTACAAATCAATAATCTGTGGCTAGAAATATCCGCATCCGCAAATAATGGAAATGAATATCCGCATCTACATCCGCATCCGGAAATAGTGAAAAATCGACATCCGGTCCACCTCTACTAATGAATACTTATAGCACAAGTAGATCTTGATGGTCTAATAATGATTACTGTGAAATGTACAACTATCAGTGAATGCAGTTCACTAGATCATGTCCTTCCTCTGCCTCCCCCTCCTCCTTCCTCTCCCCCCCCCTCCTCCTTCTCCCCCTCTTCCCCCTTCTCCCCCTCCTCTCGGTGCCGCTGCCGCAGCCCAGCTGGTGGACGTGACTGTACAGCTCATGGACAGCCACCACCATCACTTCCCGGCAGACCAGGTCAGTGGCTCCCGCCCTCACATAGGCACTGGGCTCCCCATATCGGTTTGCTGTACCAACAAATTGAATTACGAACGTTTTTTCGGAAGAAAATTATATTAGCTTTACAATCTAAAATTCGAACAAACCGCGAGCAGACTGATCATGCATATAAATGGCTGAAATAACATTATTCATGATGTATTTAGCTATAAACATGACCTTGGATCGACATAACTCACATACCAGCAATTTATTTAATGAGCGGCCCTTTGGAACGGATTATGGTCCTATGTTTTTCAAGAGAGGAGTGCAAGGCACCTCCCAAACTAAATTAGCTCGCCCCCTTCTTCTTTTTCTTCTTTCTGTATAACGTCAGTTTTTCCCATAATTTTTATGAGGTTAGACGGCCGATGATACGCTTCCAACTATCTCTATCCGTTGCCTCAACTTCTTCAATGCCCAATGCTGCCAGTTCTTCTTCAACACACTGCATGCCTCCATGTCTCCATGGCTCAACCCCATTTCTACAATCTCTTACTGTCTACTTTATTGGAACTGGCAGCTCGCGGCCAATTTTTTTTTCTTGGCCAGTCCTTTGTGATGTAAAAAAAGAAAAGAAAAAAAATTGGGGAATCCAGTGTAAGCTATTTTTTGGGGCTGGAACTAGGAAAACCAAAAATAAGGAAATCAGATTATTATAAAAGTTATCAAAGTTCATTTATAGGTAGGCTTGCCAACCCTCCCGGATTCATGTATAATCTCCCGCCTCTCGAAATGGATTTCTAATCTCCCGGAATCTTAGAAAAACATATCCGGTTTTAATTCAGGGTTCGAACTTCAAACCCTGAAATTATGATATACAGAAATTGTACTGAATTTCAAGATATTTTACTCGTGGATCATCTACTGCTATATTGTCTACTCTAATGTTACTCATACCGTCAACAACACTATAGTCGCCACTGCACTAATGTTACTCTTACCGTCAACAACACTATAGTCGCCACTACTCTAATGTTACTCTTACCGTCAACAACACTATAGTCGCCACTGCACTAATGTTACTCTTACCGTCAACAACACTATAGTCGCCACTACTCTAATGTTGCCAGGCGCAATATATTACATATTTTAGCATCATTACTGATTTGTATGTGCCACTGATTATATAGATACATCATATAAACTACTGTGCATGCCTCTTCAGTGGCACATACAAATCAATAGTACAGTAATGCTATAATTCGCAATATATGGCACCTGGCGACATTAAATCAGTGGCGACTATAGTGTTGTTGACGTCTTCAAAACAAAACGCCTTCAAATCAAAGCTTCTTTATTTCAGAATTTTTTTTATATATTCCTTTTATTTTATTTTAAAGTAGAAAGTTTATTTTTATCTTAGCATACAAAGTATATAAGCGAGTGATCTCGTGATTTCAGTCACAGTACACTAAAAAGAAACAAGAAAAATTGCAGCTGCACTTGGGATACATCCCTATTTTGTGGTGTTTGCGTAAGATCTCTCGGATTTGTAGTTCAGATAGTTGGTAAGCCTATTTATAGGTAGAGAAGTTCATGCTTTAATAAATAAAAAGTATAGATGATAGTTATCATACCTTGTATTTTTGTTATATGTATCAACTTGATCAGCAGATGAAGACTACTGTGCACGTTCGGTATCATTATCTTTAACCTCTGTTCTGTGCAACACTACTGACCCAAAACCGAGCCAGCTGGACAGGAATATTAAACAAATTCTGAAATGTTCGAATTCCAAGCTTGTTTTGAAATTTCCAAGCGCATGCCACAACAATTTACATTTTGCAAGGAGGGCCATTGTTACTTTTTGTAGTTTAAATGGCTCTAAAGGTGTGGTGTATTCATCAGGCCAGGAAGCTGCTGAAGGAATCCTGCACCACCGTGGTGAATGGGACTTACCACCAGGACAGGTGAGCTATTGTGCTCTTTTGGTTATCCAGTGTGCACGTAATGTTGATTGCTTTCCCTTCCTCTATTAAGATAGTTTGGTAGAATTATTAGATCACATTCTGAGATAACCAACTTGCAGGAAGACTTAGATAAGTTACACAAGTAGGTAGTCAGGTGGCAGATGGAATTTAATATTGGCAAGTGTAGCGTAATTAATGTTGGTAGAGAAAATCCTGGTAATAGGTACACTATACGCAATGTATCACTGAAAAGATCAGAAGGTGAGAAGGATTTGGGTGTGCGGGTCAGTTCAGACCTCCGTTCTAGGAAACAATGTATTGAGGCTAGAAATCAAGCTGATAGGGTTTTAGGATTCATTACCAGGAGTGTTTAAAGTAGAAGTGCGGAGGTTATTCTGAAGCTTTATTTGGCTCTAGTCAGACCTCACCTAGACTATGCGGTACAGTTTTGGTCTCCGTATTACAGGATGGATATAGCCTTGTTAGAATCAGTGCAGAGAAGGATGACCAAAATGATACAGGTGCTGTGTGTGAGATATGATTATGGGAGATGTTTTGCCGGGGTGGAGAGCGGCGTTGTGTAGGTGCAGATGCCTGGGGTGGTGTGACGTGCATTGTGTGCCGAGGCCCGCGTGGCTCAGTGTTGGAGTATGAGCGAGGTAGTGGGGTGGCATGAAGTAGGGGGGCCACATGCTTAGAGGAGGTAGTAAGGTGTGTGGGTAGGGTATGAATATGACTCCAGCAAGAAGTACTATTGATTATAAGCTGATAGGTAAATATTCATGCTGCTTTACGGCTACTTAGCTGTCAAGAACTCAATGTCATAAGTCTAACTTGTGCTTTGCAGCTTGCTTTAAGGACCAGAGATAAAACATGGGATTATATGTAAGATGTCGCATCACCCCGGCCATAAAACTTTCTAACCCTTTCTTTAAATTCTATCCTTTGAAGGTGTACAACATGGTTTGATTTCTCACTATTCAGGAGATATAGTCTTAAATATTGTATGAAATGTATACCATAAGCATATGACTTCTTACGGGATTATGGATGCTGTTAGAAGTATCTGCATCCTGTCAGGAATTAACTAACACTAAGGCTCCTGTAGCAAAAGCAGAAAAACAAACAATCAAACAAAAGTGGAAAAAAAAAGCTAAACTACATACAAGCATACAGTCCTATTGTCTATTTCTCATACACCATAATTATTCTCTCAAAAAGTTAATGTTTTGAATACAGTATGGATACTATAGTCTGTTTTTTTTACGAGGTGAAAAATCCTGACCCCATGCTGCTCACTGATGTTTGATGCCAGGAGAAGGGAATAGTACGCTTCTTCTAAATTTCAGTTGTATTTTATCATAGTTAACCATATCAGATAAACATAGGCATCATTTTTAGCATGAGACCTTAAGATAGAATGGAATTTTCTTTCGCCTCGTTAAAAAGAATAGACTATAGCTGTAGTTAATGAATCCATAAGAAATATTGACCATGAGCATTTGGGTTAAGTAGATACTGTCCTGCCTTGAGCCACAGCTGTTTGTAAAGGGGTGATTCCATCCCTTTATGAGGATGTTCCGCTTGATGTCTAGCCAGGCGTCAGCCACAAGGATGTTGAGGCCATTCTCTGCATCGGATGAATGGTGTATGTGTCAAGAGAAATATAAAAGTGTTGTTTGAACACATTGGTGTGTTATGCTCTGGGCCCCAGGTAGCAGTCATGGCTGGCGGCCTAAGCATGTCACACCCAGGATCTCAAATGTATGCCTCTGTTCCCCTGCATAGATCAATACCAAAACATTTTTTCGTCAATATATTTTCAAAATGTTTATGTGATATTTTCCTGTTATTTTCTCTGTGAGTATTCATCATAATTGACAATGTCTAATGAATATTTAGCCAAATTCATGCTTCCAGTTGATAGACTTTGCATGAGAGATACTTTTTACTTTAATATTACTCTAATGTTATCACTCATCTTAAAAAATAGTAAGGAGTTTCACTTCGCCATGAACAAGTACCATAAAAACTGCTTCCCTGAGAGGAGCCGCTGGGAAGCTGAACTGAACTCCTCTGTCAGCCTCAGCCTTGCCGACAGAGACTTTCTATGGGTTGGTGTGAGTATTAAGTCATCTGTCTTCCCATGTAGGCAAACCATTAGTCACAAACCTGCATGCTTGATCTTCCTTTGGCTCTGATAGAAGCATGGCTATACTTATGCACTTTATCCAGATTATCTGATGATGTCTGTAGACGAATCTTGGTGATCACATGGCAGCTGGATGACTATACTCTGTATTAGTGTATTATGATGTGCTACCCAAATATTCCAGGAATTGCCATTCCAGGAAAATAACTACAGTACCCTCCTGAGTTTCGCGCTTGCTTTCTTCCGAAGGTATAGCGCTAAACTCGAGGATCGCGAATCTCGGGTATTGAAAACACTGAAAAAATGCTTATTTATTCCGGTACGAGGTGTAGTACTGTATTTTACGGCTTATAAGACTAACTTTTCCCCCAAAAGAATATCCCTAAAATACTCATGCGTCTTCCAAAACGAATGTTGTAGTACTTCCTCAGCACTCTACCTCAGTACTTACCTGTTACAAGTATTTCAAATACCATAAGACATTCAAATCAACTAATCTGGACAAGTATTTCAAATACCATAAGACATTCAAATCAACTAATCTGGCCTCACGCTGTAATGGTTACGTTCTGGAGGCTCGGCAAATTGGCGCCACCAACAGCGCCATTTATCGTCTGCTACCGTAGTGTTGAATTTTACCACACATTTACCGATATTTACCACCAGGCATTTTTTACCGATATTTACCACCAGGCTGTCACACACCCAAACGCCTCATCTCCCGGGTCTGCCGCTCCACCTGGAAAAACACGCTCGGCGATGCCCTCCGCATCACCGCCATGGGCCAATACAGTAAAAGCCTTATAACTCGGCACGATAGGGGCTCTGGCCCTTGCCGAGTTATTCAATGTGCCGAGTTATGCAATGTCCTCCTCTGATATGGGGTAAAAAAAAAAAAAAAAAAAAAAAAACTACTGTACTGTAAAAGCATAACAACTACACTCTTACCAGTGAACAGGTAGAATGTGCTGGATTTGATATCAAACTCAGCACAAATAGCACACGTGGATGCACCTGCATCCATCCTTGCCAGCACTTTCACCTTTTCCTGCAGGCTCAGGCTCTTCAATTTCATTCCCTTCCTGCTGGAGACACCATTGCGTGATGGAGCTGACATCTTGATATGCAGTACTGTATGATGTAATCCCAAAACACGTAAAATAGGTGGCAAAGTAAAGCAAAGGTCAGGAACCAGTGCGTAGGCTGCGCCATGTTTTTGTCGTCCAAGCACCGTCTTGGATTACGAATCCCAATCCAATAACACTTGCTGAAATGTGTGTTATACTACTTTGTGATATTGTATGCAATGTTTTGCATTGATTATTATTTCGGCTCCTACCAAGCTTGTTGTGTTTTTGAAGCAGAAACCAATCCTTTTTCAATTTCGACAAAAAACGGAATTCGTATCCAAGACGGTGCTTTGACGACATAAACACGGCTCAGCTGAGAGCCTACACGCTGGTTCCCGACCTTTGCTTTACTTTGCCACCTATTTTACGTGTTTTGGGATTACATCATACAGTACTGTATTTCAAGATGTCAGCTCCATCACGCAAGGGTGTCTCCAGCAGGAAGGGAATGAAATTGAAGAGCCTGAGCCTGCAGGAAAAGATCAAAAGAACAAAAATACAACTTTATGCGGCTGAGGATATGCCGAGTGTAAGCGAAGAGATGCAATTATAACATCAATATGCCGAGATACATTATTTTTTGCTGACTTTCTGTTTACATGTTCACACAAGAGGTTGTGAGGGCATGATATGCCGAGTGAAAACCATGAGATGCAGTTTAGGTGAGGCGGTAGCAGAATGGTTAGCGTCACCGGGTGGCGTTCTTGAAGACCCGATATCGATCCCGAGTGAGACCCATAAATCCACTTGAAATCTTTCTGCACCGTTGAGTGGCCTAAGAACACCCACTTGCCCTGTCCATTAACTCCACCTTCGACTGAATGCATGGGAGGACACAGGGGGCGGCATGAGCCTCTAATCACAGGCGTCAGTCCAGGGCCGGATTAAGGGGGGGGGCTACCGGGGCTCTAGCCCCGGTCTCCCACCAAAAGGGCCCCCACCATATGTATATTAGCTTTAAGCAGTAATATTAAAAACATTGGCAAGTTACAAAACCAAAACATATTTGCCTGTCTCTGTTTCATCCTTTATCTCTGAATACCGGTCTATGCATTAATAGTTCTTTGCCAAACATAGGCCTCAAAATACCCACAGAAGTGCTTAATTTTCGTGCGAATATAGGGCCCCCACAAAAGCTGAGCCCCAGGGCCCCCACAGCTCTTGATCCGGCCCTGGGCATCACTATAACAATCCTGCCTGCGCCACCACGGGCGAGGGCCAACCATCACAGCCCTCGAGTGAGCCTCCAGAGCCTACCATCCCACCCCTGTAGCTCACTGCCTACACACGCTATAGGTATATATATATATATATATATATATATATATATATATATATATATATATATATATATATATATATATATATATATATATATATATATATATATATATATATATACTGTCGGACCCCGCCGAACACGACAGTTACGGTCTTGACCCCGTCGTGCATGGCAAAATTCGTGTTCGGCGAATAACAGGTTCAATAGGAAAATAGGGGTTACGTTCCCAGACCCTCATTTTTGGAGGGTAAAAAATGTTTACTACTATTTTTGGGTGAATAAGATGAAGGAAACAACTGTTATTACAATTAATATTTTTTATTAATAATAAAAAATACCTTAAAACTAGAAAATGGTTTTCATTAACTATAAAAAAAATAGAGGTAACAGGCTGCTTGGCTGGTGTAGCAGGAGGCATGGCTGGTGTGCTGGGTGGAGATCACTCACTGTCTGTATCATCTGGATCATCAAAGCCACATAATGGGATGGGAGAGACAGATGACATTGATGAGGTAGTATTATCTGGTGTAGCAGGAGTAACAGGCTGCCTGGCTGGTGTAGTAACAGGAGGTGTAGCAGGTGTAGAATGCTTCTTGGCTGGTGTGCTGGCTGGAGATGGTTTGAAGAAAGCTGTGATGGGCTTTAGGCAAGCAGAGGCCTCCATGCTCCTTAAAGTTTCCTTGTAGGGTATAAGGCCTTCATCCACAACTCTCTTGAACTTGATGCTCCTCTCCTGTATGGGGTCTTGGTCAGTGAAGAGCTCTGTCAAGTTATCTGCTTCCCTCAGCAAGTTTCTCAATTTCATGATGGTAAACACAGGCCTTGTCTCTGTGTCGTCATCTTCATCAGCATCATCACCTGCTTGGTCATCCTCATTCATCTGGATAATCTCTTCCACTGAAGGCTCTGCTCCATGGGAGTCAATGAGTTCTGCCACATCCTCCTCAGTCATGTCAGAGAAGCCTTCACCCCCAACAGTGTGTGCCAGGTCTACAATGTCCTTCATTTGCTGAGTGACTGCAGGGAACCCATTGAAGTCGTTGACACACTCAGGCCAGAGTGCATACCAACAGGCATTAAGGGTGCTTGGCTTCACTTCATCCCATGCCTGCTTGATGGTCAAAAGAGCATGTCGGATGTTGTACTGCTTCCAGAAGTCCATGAGAGTCATCGTGCTGTCGTCTTCCATCCTCTTGAGTGCTTCTCTGTACACAGCCCTCTGGTAGTTGCACTTGAATGTCTTGATCACACCCATGTCCATCGGTTGCAACAGGGAAGTTGTCCTTGGGGGAAGGTAGGAAACGCACACATTCGGATGGTCCAGGTTAAGTGCCTGTGAAGTGTGTCCACCAGCATTATCCACTAGCAGAACTGCCTTAAATGCCAGATTTTTTCTTGGACATGTAGAGCTGCACTTCTGGCACAAAATGTTCGTGGAACCACTCCTCAAACACCTTCGCTGTCACCCATGCCTTCTTGTTTGATTTCCATACCACTGACAGAAAACGCTTGTTGAGTCCCTTCAGAGCACGTGGGTTGGCAGCACGATACACAAGGAGCGGTTTAATCTTGCAGTCCCCTGCAGCATTCCCCACAAACAGCAGTGTCAAACGGTCCTTAAATGCCTTGAATCCTGGTAACTTCTTGACTTCCTTGTGGATGTAAGTCCTATTGCCCATTTTCTTGTAAAATAGGCCAGTTTCGTCCGCGTTGAACACCTGCTCAGGTAGGTAGTCACTGTCTTCAATCAGGGACTTGAAGGTGCTGAGGTATGCCTGCGCCCCTTCCTTATCAGCTGACCCACTCTCACCTGTGAAAAAAACGAAGAAAAAACCTTTTCATTATGGGAATATGGCAAGTCAATAGATAGATAGATAGAAGTGTGAAAAAATATTTAATGCTCTTCATTACGGGAATATAGCACGAGTCAATATTAGATAGATAGAAGTGTGAAAATATATTGAATGTTTTTACCTGTGCGAGCAATGTTGTGCAGGCTAAAACGCTGCTTGAATCTATGGAACCACCCATGGCTGGCAATAAACCCGGGGGCAGGGGAGGATCCAGAAGGCTCCTTCTCTGCTAGGTGGTCGTAGATGCTCCTCGCCTTTTCCCTGATGGCTACGCCGTCCACGTTGCTCTTCCGCTGGTCCACTTGCTCTGATATCCACCTGTTATGCGTAAATGACAAGAAAAAAACATGCGTAAATACAATGGTACTGTACAACGGTATGCCTCAACACACACACACAAATGCATGCATGCTAACACACCTGCACGTAGCACCACACACACACACACACACACAAACACACACACACCACACACACCACACACCCACACACACACACACACCCAAAACACAACACAACCCCACCCACACACAAAACACACACAACCACACACCCACACACACCACACACACACACACACACCACACACACACACCACCACACACACAACACACACACACACACACACACACACACACAAAAACCACACAACACCCACACACACACACACACACCCCACACACACACACAACACACACACACACCACACACAACACACCACACACACACACAACCACACACCCCCACCACACACCCCACCACACACACACACCCAAAACACACACCCCACACCACACACACACACACCACCCCACACACACAACCCCCCCAAAAAAAAAAAACACACACACCCCCACACACACACACACCACCCACACCACACACACAACCACACACCCACCCCACACAACACACACACACACCACACACACACACACACACACACACACACACACCACACACACACAACACACCACACACAAACACCCACCACACACACACACCCACACACACACACACACCACACACACACACACACACACCACACACACACACACACACCCACACACACCACACACACACACACACACCACACACACCACACACACCACACACACACACACACACACACACACACACACACACACACACACACCACACACACACACCACACACACCACACACACACACAACACACACACCACACACACACACACACACACCACACACACACACCACCCACACAACACACACACCACACACACACACACACACACACACACACACACCACACACACACACACACACACACACACACACACACACACACACACACACACACACACAACACACACACACACACACACACACACAACACCCCACAACACACCACCAACACACACACACACCACACACCACACACACACAACACACACACACACACACACACACACACACACACACACACACACACACACACACACACACACACACACACACACACACACACACACACACACACACACACACACACACACACACACACACACACACACACACACACACACACAACACACACAACCTCAACACAGCCCACACCACCGCAGCACCTGTTAACACACCTGCACGTAGCACCACACACACACACACACACACACATGCCTCAACACAGCCCACACCACCGCAGCACCTGTTAACACACCTGCACGTAGCACAACACACACACACACATGCCTCAACACAGCCCACACCACCGCAGCACCTGTTAACACACCTGCACGTAGCACAACACACACCACACACACACACACACCCGTAGTAATATACGTAGTAACATAGGGTAAATAAACATACTTTATTCATATGAATAATAATTAACTCACCTGTAACACCCTTACACACCACCCGAGCACCTGTTAGCACACCACATGTAGCAACACACACAATAACATAAACTTTATTTATATGAAAAATCATTAACTCACCTGTTCAGTATTTTCTCCATCTTCTCTAGCAGCGGGTCACGTCGGCTCACAGAAGCCACCTTGCTAGAGACATCAGCACTCTCGCACGCTTTGTCTTATTTTTTCACGGGTCTTCCAGATGGTACGAACAGTGGCCTCATGCAGGCCAAACTTCTTGCCCGTAGCAGACCAGCCTAGGCCACTATCAATCACAGCAAGCACATCCATCTTCTCCGCTAGGGACAACACTTTCCTCTTCTTCTCGCTTGACCCTGGAGTAGGTGGAGCCGAACGCTTGGAAGACATGGCCAGCAGGAGCAGCACGACATGAGGCAACAGCAGCACGAGCAAGAGAGAGAAAGACTACGTGTAGCAGCTCTGGCGGCCCAGGCTGAGCGTGCCCAGGCTGTCCCCGGCAAAATGGCCGCCGACAGCATCGACAACATCCGCCGGGAAATTCAAATTCGTGTTATCGCGAGTAAAACTCGTGTTCGGCAAGTCATGGGATATTTTACCTATTCGTGTAAGTGCGAGTTTCGTGCAGGGCGAACTCGTGTTCGGCGGGGTCCGACAGTATATATATAAAAAAAACTTTGCCTTTGCCATGCCGAGTTATATCAAATTCCGAGTTATACAGTGCCGAGTTATAAGGCTTTTACTGTACTGCAGTGATTCTTCCCCCCAGCCGTGGATAAGGAAAAAGTCCCGCGTCATGGATGTCACCCTCACCCGCCTCCGCCTGGGCCACACGACACTCACAACTCACCTGCACCGCCTCCGTCTGTCCCCTGACCCTCACTGCCCCTGGTGCAGGAATGTTCCGGAGACTATTGAACACTTTCTGCTGCAGTGTCTGCGCTTCCACTCCCACCATGTAGTGCTACACTCAACTCCTCGCCCTGAACGTCACCACCTTTGACCTGCCCACCTGCTGGTGGCGGTTTGCGTCACCCCCTCCCGGCAACACGCTATCATCTGCCTCACCTGTGCCTTCCTGAGGAAGACGGGTCACCAGGGCTCATAGTGCTCCCCAAGGGATCCTCGCAGCCCTAGAACAACAACAACAAAAACGTTCAACAACGTGGCGTTTTCGGTGACCCGAGTTCGATTCTTGATGATGGCTTTAAAATCCACTTTAAATCTTTCTCTGCACTGTCGAGTGGCCTAAGAACACCCACATGCTGCCCATTAACTCTTATAAAAAATCCTGTGTGCGCCACCACGGGCGAGGGCCAACCATCACAGCCCTTGAGTGAACCTCCAGGACCTACCATCCCACCCCTGGAGGTCACTGACTAACGGCGCTATAGGCACACACACAAAAAAAACGTGTACGAAGCAGCGCGAAACTCTGGGAGATAATGCGCGAAAGTCGGGATGGTAAGAATTTAGAACTCACCGCGAAACTCAAGGATCGCGAAACTCGGGAGGGTACTGTATTCTAGCTCATAGTTCCACCATCTCCAAAAGTAGTCCCCTTGAGCTTGTATGTAGTAATTCCAGTGTTTGTTTCTACAATTCCATGCATCCCTGGAAGTCTAAATGGGTGACGGTTTTAAGCACTTCCTTCTATTCTGGATCTTCTCAGTCACGTGAAAATGACGCCCCTTCAGCTAGAGTTTCAGCTTGGGGAACAGGAAAAATGTAGGGGGCAAGGGCAGGTGAATAGAATGACTGCCATTCATTAAGAAGCCAGGGACTGCTGAACAACGAGTGAGGTGTGGGGGGGAGGGCATGTGTTGTCATGATGAAGCCAGTCCTACCACTGTTCTAGGCATTGAGTGAATGGCCTGCCTCGTAGCTTGCTGTTGACAGTTTGACAAGGGGGGAGGAATTCCTTGTGGACAATCCCTTGGATGTCAAAGAAAACAATTAACATGAACTTGAAATTGCGGCCAGCTTAATAAACTTTTATTGGCTTGATGACTTGGCAGAATAGAGTCTGTGATGACTCTTTGTCTCAGGTTCATAACAATAAACTTAGGATGATTCATCATGACCGTGGAGATGAAGGTGGGATCATCTCTGATTTGATCTTTGAGCTCCATGCAAGCCACCTGATGTGCTCTCTGGTCAGCACTCAGCAATCTTGGCACAAATTTTGCAGCAATGTGTCTCGTGTTCAATAAGTCCAGCAGAATGTTTTGAATACTCCTTTACAACAGTCCTGCAGTATCACAAGCATCATGTACAGCTTATCTGTGATCTGCAAAGATTGCCTCGCTCATTTTTTCAATGTTTCGTGGTGTGCTCGTCAACAGTCATCCAGAACACTCGCCATCATTGACGGATATTCATATCCTTATATATATCCTTCCTTGAAAGGCTTGTACCTGAAGAATGTTTTGCTTTTTGGCGTGGCATTGTTACTGTGAAAACTTGTTACAGAAATTATTGAATTGATTTCTTACCTCCAAAATACCCAACCTATATTTTCCCGACACTATACCCCAGCTAGCACTAACTAAGGTACTTATTAGGTGTATAGTAGGGTTGAGATGGCTTGAAGGATTCATCAAATATTGCATGGACAGTGTTCAGGCCGGCGTGTTTGTCTGGCCGGGAGGTGAAGCGGCGATATTCCACGGAGTTGGGCCGGCGTGACGCGGCAGGAAGTGAGTGTATTGGTGTCGGCGTCCGGGCTATCAACCCGGCTTAAGTGACGCGGCGGAATAGTCGCTGTGTTGTTTAAAACACGTCCTTGGCTTAACCGAATAATCGGTTTTCAATGATCTATACAACTTCTTGTTCTTATTAGAGAAACTAACAAGAGGTCTTGCTATGGTGAGAAATGGGAGTGTACTGCCATTTCAACCATGGCGGCAGGGCCGCCACGAAATACATACATGATTATGTGTCAACGTATCTGAGGCGAAAATGTTATCAACGGCTGCTTACACCCAAACCAGTCGTTTCTAATCAAGGTGGCAACGGTCAATACCACTGGGATTGTATATTTACCATATCCCAATGCGTTTATTTTAATTAAATTACCTTAATTTATACCAATACCATTATAAATATATTACATTCCTACTCTCCCCCTTACAGGGAGCGAACAACACCTCCCTCATTACAAAAGGGGGAGACAAAACTACCACTCTAGGAATTGAGAGGGTGGGATAGTGGATAATTTCCACAGTTCCCAAAGGCTTCTTGAAGCAGCCGCTGGGTTTCTGCACCGTCTTGTTGATTTTGAAGCAAAACGTGATGCAGGTTCTTTGCTCCTTCAGATCCGCCATTGCAAAAATGCCGTGCCACCTCGACATGACATTACAAAGATCAGCATAACTCACCAACACACTCACTCATGCACACAGCTGCTGCCACACTGACTCACAAAGGCTGATGCTCCACCTAGCAGCAGAGGACCAAACTGCATACAGTTTGATCCCAGTGTTTAAATTCCTGGAACTTTTGGGTAGCACCTTATATCGGGCTTCCCTTAAAAGGGCAACTCATAAAATTAAAAACTAGCAAATTTGAGTTTGAAAGTTATAGGTTGATTAGTTTCTGTGGGAAAAACTTATGGGGACTGGAGCTCAGAAAATGTAATGCTAAGCATTCAAATAAGTATATTTATATTTCACTCACATGATATGTAAATAAGACCTTGTGTATACATATGGTATGAAATATTGTTATCCAAGAGGATCATTGAAATCCTAAACTTGTGTGAAATGACTGGGACTATGTCCTTTATAACTAGATAATGACAAAACAAACTTACCACTTGCAGCCACTCAACAAGTCCGTGGAAGAGGGAGGCCTGGTGCTGCAGTGCACTGTGTATGCGTCACTGCTCCCTTTCAATGTATCTTTCTTCATTGGCCAACACCAAATATACAGCCGGGAAATCAACAAGTGGTGAGGCAAGCTTTCTATGATCTGCATGTTATGTTTAAACTCATGTCAGAACTTGTGAAATGATTACCCAGGACATTGATTTATATCCATTCATCTATCCATTCATCCATCCATGCATTGTCATTAAGATGATTTTGAATGTTTCTGAAATAATCTTCAGCCATTTCAAAGTTTGAAAGGACTGATGTAATTTTTTACTTCACATAACTGTCTATTGCATGGTGTGAAGGGTATGCATGTATCTTGAATATCTACTGATTTTCGTTTTTTTCTAATATGTTGTGTACATTTAAAATGGTATTTCCTACCAAGTTTCAAGTAATTTGCAATACAAATTATTGCAAAATTTGTAAAAATGGCATTTCTGCTGAAACTGAAGGACAATGAAATCATTTTGGATATCACTATGTTGATGAAGAAATATCAGATGTACCTTATACACTTCTTAATCAATCCATAAGAACAGGATTTTGCTTTTGCTTTTTATTTTGTAGGAGAAAAAGTAAATTTTTGCAATAGTTTCGAATATACAAAATGCTAAATTGTGCCTAGAATTTACCCTGATAGAAAAATTAAGTCTTAATCAAAAGATTACATTTTTGACCCTCTCTGAAAGAGGGGTGAAAATGTAGACATTGTGGACATTTATGAGACACTCCTAATCCTGTGTAATCCAGGTCCACTGCCCTGTGTTTAATTACATACCAGATAAGCTGACTGACAGCATTAGAGGAAAGAATATAAATAGGGATGTAATTATGATGTTCAAAGTAATGAGGGGAATGTAACGGGGCTGATACCTTTAGGAATAAGGTATAATGGAAGAACAAAGGGTCACAAGTACCTAGGGAAGACGACTACAGGCGTGAACGCCAAAATATCTGGCTTCCCAATTAGAAGCATTGAGGCGTAGAATGGGTTGCACACGGAAATGGTTCTAGCAAGGAACATACATGATATTAAGACAAAATTGGGTTAAGGTAGATATGCAGACAAGACAATACAAACATGACCTATCCTTGAAATGATTTAGAAAAGCCATTCCTAAGAATCTCAAAGTAAATCTGCCACAAGAGTCTGGCAGCCTTGAGGGATCCAAAAGTGTTTTGTAGTAAATATTGAACTCTTTTTAGTGTCCGTTGTCACTCATTTAGCAGATCTACAGTTGTTTAAAAAAAGTATGAGTAACACCATCTATGCCATACATGAACAATTCAGTGAGTAGTGTGTTCTCTCTTCAATAGGAACATACAAGTGCTTGTGGGCCCTTCGGACCCATGTATTGATGTTTGTAGTAGTAGTATATACAGTCAAACCTCGATATAACGGACTAAAGGGGGGGAGGAGTGGTCCGTTAAAGCTGATTGTCCGTTATAGCGAGGGTATTTTCCCAAGGGTGGAAAAATATATGAAAAAAATGGAAAAATTGTGAAATAAATGAGAAATAATCACGAACACAACCAGACTGTGTAGCTATGTTGGGAGGTAAACAGTGACTGGCACTACATGCTGAATTTGGTCCGCTCCTACACGTGAAATAAATGAGAAATAATCCCAAACACAACCAGACTGTGTAGCTAGTCAAGCTCAAGCTCTAGTGGAAGGTAAACAAATTAACCAGATTCAGGTAAACAGATTCAGCCGTGGCTTCCAAAGGTATTGCTTATTATCATGACTAATGCTCATTATTATATATATTATACGGTTGTGAAGTGCAGTTCTATACACGTGTCACTATTTAGGTCAGTGTAGCACTGCGTGTCACCTTAGATAAGGGTGATTTAGGGTGTTGAGGTGACAGGGAGGCGTAGCAGCGGCCACGCCATAACACTAATAGTCACTATTTTAAACAATACACACCTTCTACCACTAAATCACTAGCAACACTTGTTTCCATCCTTATAATATTATATCTTAATATGTGATACATCAAAACTCCTTAAAACCCAAGCATTCCAAAGTAAAATGAGAAAATAATACAATTATGTTGAGTTGACAATTCGAGCGGCGATAAGCGGTCTAATATGAAAGAAAAAAAGAAAAAAAATCACGCAAATGGAGTCCGTTACATCGAGGTCCGTTATATCGAGGTTTGACTGTATTAGACAACATGTGATTGCAAACTCCAATAGTGTTGTTGCTGTCGTTGGTCACTGGTCAAAGTGCCTCGGGGCAAAGTGACCACGTTCCGTGTGATTCCAACCCTTTGTGTGCCGTGTGATTCCAACACACACACACTCACACCGAGGCCACCGTGAGCTCACACACGCACACAAACGTCCATGAGTCTACTGAGTTTGTGGAAGGCGGCACGACGTTACCGCAGAGTTTGTCCTGTAATCTAATACTCCTAAAGTGTTTTTAGCCCAAAAGCCCCCTTCAAAATGATTCAATCGACATGGGACCAAGCCGCTTACCACCTATGATTTATTTGCGAATTTATGAGCCTACTCTCATCAAAATTGAATTTACAGTTTCGGCTACCCAAAACAGACAGACAGACACACACACAGACACATGGCTACTCCTATAGTATATTAGATGACCAGTATGCAATTTTTTTTATCTTTCATAGGTATGTTTTCTCGATCTGAAAACATGGTGTTATCAAAGCTTAGGACGCAGACAGTCAATATGACAAGAACACGACCATTAGTTATCTGACTTTGTTATGATTGATAATTGCAAAATTTGTTTATTGATATTATTATATTAACCTTCTATTACATTTCTTTGGCCTCTAAAACTGATTTACCACATAAAAACATAGTATATGTACTGATGAAACAGATGATACTGAATCTATTATATATTATCCTATCTTATCTGTATTATCTTACTATCTTATGTACTATCTTGGTTTTAACATCCATAAATATCTTTCCAGTAAAGAATTTATCGAGGATGAAGCAATGTCTATCGGGTTTGAGAAAGATGAGGACGTCACCCATGACAACGACACCACATGCTCCCGTGATGATGTCTGCGTCAACAACACCGTCTGCGCCATCACACTCAAGGCAAACGGCTACGACCCAGACCTGGACTGGGGAGAATTCAGCGCGGAAGTCAGCCATGGCATCAACAACCTGACGCGGCAATCCGTTGTGGTGGATCCTGACCCGCGGCTGCTTGTGGTGGTGGAGCCGCTCAGTGCCTCGGTGGACAAGGTCAGGAAGGGGCAGGGGAGGAAGGGGTCATGAGGGGCTGCACGCTTTATCCATCAGGAATATTCCATTTGGCTTGTCTCTGTGTAACAAGTAGTGATATCCATCGTAAAATTGGATAAGTTTTCCATTTTTCTTATGTAATTCATTGAATCCTACAATGTCCTATCTGATGTTTTCTTGCTATATTTAGCCTATTTGCCTTAATGTTATATCTCATTAACTTGGTTTGCTATATTGTTTCCATGTATGTCTTATTCCTAATGGTTTTTGTACGTCTGCATCTTCGCAACCTCTACCACTAGATCCTTTTAGTATGTATCAAGTCTAGTGTAGTCATATCTATTGTCTGCTTCTGACAATTTCCTGAAAGGGATGAAGAAGAAGAATCTTGGCTCCCTCCTAAGTGCCTCATCATACTATGTCGTTGCACCATCACTGCATCTTTATATGTATGCAACTATGTTGATTAACGCATTTTACGGCTTATAAGACACACTGTTTCCCCAAAAAAATACCCTGAAAAATACTCTTGCGTCTTCTAAGACTGATGTTGTAGGAGTTTAGCTTAGGTAGCTATTCAATTCAGCCTCTTATATGATGTAACCTCAGTACTTATCTGTTACAAGTACAGTCGACCCTCGATTTAACAGACTTCGGATTTAACGGACTCCATTCGCGAGACAAATTTACAGGCAAGAATGGCATATCAAACCGCTTATCGCCGCTCGAATTGTCAATTCAGCATAATTTTTTCCATTTTATTTTGGAATTCTTGGGTTGTAAGGAGTTTAAATGTATCAGCTATTAAGATATATAAGGTAGGAGCCTGTGTTGCTAGTGATTTAGTTGTAGAAGGTGTGTATGTGGGTTAAAATAGTGAATATTAGTACGTATTACAATTTCTTGACTTCTTGTGACCTATTTCTCTTAAGTTTCGCTTCGTAGGTCCTCTCCTCTCCTCTCCTCTCCTCTCTATTGTTAGCCGTAGCTTCCACCCCGGGAGACTGCAAACCGTCACACACACACAGCTGTTCGCCTGCACTGTTTTCGTCGATTGTAAACAAACATGGCTCCGACACCCAGGCAGGCTATCGCTGCTATACACTTACTTATGTATATTGTCAATCGTAGACAAGCATAACGAGCTAAAAACTTGCATGGATGCGTTCATGGTTGGCTCGTCGGAACTCGTCAGACTCGTACTCTGACATCGATGGAAAAAGTGCTAGTGTGACGACGCTTTTAAGTGTCCGCCAGTCGGAGCGCATAGTACATGTTTATGACAGTCGGAGCGCATGTTTTACAAGCTCAGTTTAAGCTGTGTTCGCCTGTTTTTCGGTGTTTTTTATGCTTATTTATACTTGTTCAGTGCAGTGAAGTTATTATGGCATCGAAAGAGAAGGGAAGTGGTAAAAGAAAGTGTGTGAATTTAAGTATTGCAGAGAAATTAGAACGTATTAAGAAGGTGGAATCATGTTTCTGTCGCCCGGGTGTGTGACGAGTATGATGTAAAGAAACGCACAGTGAGTGATATTCGCAAGTCTAAGGACAAACTCAGAGAATATGCCATTCAATGTTGATGCAAGTAAGGATAGGTACGCTATATACAGTGGTACCTTGGCTTACGAGTTTAATTCGTTCATTGATTGAGCTCGTAACTCAATTTGCTCGTATATCAAATCAGTTTTCCCCATTGAAATTAATTGAAATACCATTAATCCGTTCCAGCCCCCCAAAAAACACCCCAATTTTTTTTACTGTACTTATATGACTGGACTGCACTCACCCTCCGCCATTTGCATTCGCCAGTGTTTACACTCTGTGTATCAGCTGTTGGAAACAGCTGTGGGTGGAACTGCCGCTAAACGTACTGCACTCACCCTCCGCCATTTGCATTCGCCAGTGTTTATACTTTGTGTATCAGCTGTTGGTAAAAGCTGTGGGTGGAACTGCTGCTAAACGTACTGCACTCACCCTCCGCCATTTGCATTTGCCTGTGTGAGCACAACACAACAGAGATGCTTCCATGGCGAGGTAACCACGTGAAGTGAACGAGTGAGACGAGGGATGCTGGGCGGATGTTGTGGCGTTCGCTGCGCCAACTAGCGGCGGCGTATCTGAAGCTCGCTCGTTAAAAATAAATATTAAAAATAAAAACAAAAACAAAAAAACAACGCTTGTAACTGATTTTGGCTCGCAATTCAAAGCAAAAAATCGACCGAGTGACTGCTCGTAACTCGGAAAACTCGTAAGTTGGGCACTAGTAAGTCAAGGTACCACTGTATATAATATATATATGTATATATTATATATATATGTATATATTATATATATATGTATATATTATATATATATGTATATATATCTCTCTCTCTCTCTCTCTCTCTCTCTCTCTCTCTCTCTCTCTCTCTCTCTCTCTCTCTCTCTCTCTCTCTCTCTCTCTCTCTCTCTCTCTCTCTCCTCTCTCTCTCTCTCTCTCTCTCTCTCTCTCTGTATATATATATATATATATAAATCTCAAAATTTGTCTGTCTGTATGTTCGTTATAGACTCAGCTACAGATGGCCAAAACTCCACATGCTGCACATATTTGGAATCCTCATGACCCAGCGGAGAACATAGGCTATGTTTCGATGGGCGTGGCCGACCCTGGTGGGCGTGGCCAGCAAAAACAACCTAAAAACGGCAGTGGCTGCTAAAACGTGCGAGATACAGACTTGACACTGTAGTCCAAAATTGTAGGCCGTGATCGACTTGGGGGGATGGAAGATGTTTTGAGGAGCGTGTCCGACCGCGGTGGGTGTGGCAAGCAAAAACAACCTAAAAACAGCTGTAGCGGTTAAACCGTGCGAGATAGAGACTTGACTTTGTAGTCCAAATTTGTTGGCCATGATCGACTTGGGGGGATCGAACTTGTAGTTCGTCCAAATATTAGGAGGGGCGCAGGCCCCCCATTGGGCCGCAGGCCCACAGCCCTCCGCAGGAGCTAGGAGAAAGGTGCCCGGAGGGCACCCTTTCTGCTAGTATATATATATATATATACCATATTTGCCGGCGCATAAGACGCACCTCCGCATAAGACGTACCCCTATTTTACAAGGAAGTTTTGAGAAGAAAAAAATATTGGTGTTTTTGAGTTTTTTTTTTTTCTCGTAAATTTATCAAAAGTTATTGAAAAAAAGGATTTGTAGGGGAAAGCAAATGATTATGAGCATGTACCTAAATATAATATTCACAGTGCAGTGAATGTGAATGAAAAATTATACTAGTTAAAAATTAAAGGGAATGACAGGGTAACCAAAATCGGTCATAAACCATAATATATTGCAGGATGCCCCCACGAATTGATATTCTAATATTTTGCTACCTATGACATATAGCTTAGATTTAATGTTGTAGGTATTCCTTTGCTGCTTTTCTGCTATGTGTTTAGACTTTGTGGAAAATTTGCAGTAAAGATATTGGTATTATTTTGGTAGTGGGCTTGCAAAAGTCCTAGGACTCTTACCTACATCATCGTGTAGCTTTCTCAATTCTGAGTATTTTGAGCCCCATTTCCCATGGCGCAATTGAATAATAATGGCATTACACATACAGTAAAAGCCTTATAACTCGGCACTGTATAACTCGGAATTTGATATAACTCGGCATGGCAAAGACAACGTTTTTTTTTTTTTTTTTTTTTTTTTTTTTTTTTTTTTTTTTTTCTCCCTCTCCCGGGGTGGCGCAGGCAGGATTGTTATAGTGACGCCCAGGGCCGGATCAAGAGCTGTGGGGGCCCTGGGGCTCAGCTTTTGTGGGGGCCCTATATTCGCACAAAAATTAAGCACTTTTGTGGGTATTTTGAGGCCTATGTTTGGCAAAGAACTATTAATGCATAGACTGGTATTCAGAGATAAAGGATGAAACAGAGACAGGCAAATATGTTTTGGTTTTGTAATTTGCCAATGTTTTTAATATTACTGCTTAAAGCTAATATACATATGGTTGGGGCCCTTTTGGTGGGGGCCCTTTTGGTGGGGGCCCTGGGGCTAGAGTCCCGGTAGCCCCCCCCTTAATCCGGCCCTGGACTGACGCCTGTGATTAGAGGCTCATGCCGCCCCCTGTGTCCTCCCATGCACTCACAGTCGAAGGTAGAGTTAATGGGCAGCATGTGGGTGTTCTTAGGCCACTCGACGGTGCAGAAAGATTTCAAGTGGATTTATGGGTCTCACTCGGGATCGAACTCGGGTCTTCGAGAACGCCACCCGGTGACGCTAACCACTCTGCTACCGCCTCACCTAAACTGCATCTCATGGTTTTCACTCGGCATATCATGCCCTCACAACTTCTTGTGTGAACATGTAAACAGAAAGTCGGCAAAAAATAATGTATCTCGGCATATTGATGTTATAACTGCATCTCTTCGCTTTCACTCACTTACCGTTCCCTGGTAAGTGTAGTTTTTATGCTTTTAATGTACTTTTTTTTTTTAACCATATCAGAGAAGGACATTGCATAACTCGGCACATTGAATAACTCGGCAAGGGCCAGAGCCCCTATCGTGCCGAGTTATAAGGCTTTTACTGTACTACCGAAAATCTACTGTTATTTCAGCCAAAAAGTTAAGTTAGGTTAAATCAGATTAGGTTAGGTTAGAAGTGGGATTTGGTTTAGTAACAGATGATATAGAGAAAAACGATAATTACCAATAATATGGCAGTGTGAAGCATAGCAATGTTAGTGGGGCGGACCTGGAGGGGCAGGTTGCCCCCCCCCCCCCCCCCACCACACACACACGCATGTAAACAAACATTGATTTCGGTGTTATTTTACAATAGGACCGAAATTCCCTACACAATTGGGAGTATGGTTTCTGTTTACCTATTTGGATTCTAGGAAACATTCTCTATGAGTTCCGTCGCAAATGATTACTTTTGGAGATAATGACATGTACTTTATAGGGAGGCGAAAGACAAGTGTTTACATGCCTCACTCTTCTTCCTCTTGTGACCTGCATCACCTCTGTTTTTCCCTTGCCACGGACACTTTTTTAATGCATATTTGGCTTTAGATAGGAGGTTAAAGCGTGGGATTAGGTTAGGTTAGGTTAGTTTAGTGAGTCTAAAGGTGGGGTTAGGTTAGTTTAATTTTCATATCTCCTATACACTTCCTATTAAAAAACAAATTATACAGTATCTCCGAAAGTAGTGATTTGCGACGGAAGCTCATAGAGAAAATGCTTCTTAGAATTCAATAAAGTAAACGGAAACCACACTCCCAATTGTGTAGGGAATATCGGATCTATTGTAAAAATTTACCTTGATTTCCGACAAAAACGAGAGCCAGATTAATTCAAAACACATAAAAACTATTCAGAAGGACTAAGTTTCGGCCTCGAAATCGGTGTTTGTCCAATAACAAAAATTCACGAAGATATTTAGGTAACACTGTAAGGTAACCATCTCTACCTTGTTGTTATTGTTGTAATTGTTGAAAGGCACCGTTGTCGGGATCGACGATATTAGCCCTGGTTTACACCTATGAATCTATCACAGTCGCGAGGGTTGATTTGTCTTCAGGAAAGTACGGGTGAAGGCTGGTTCACACTCTGAAATCACGGCAGCGTTCCGTCAGCCATGCCTTGTATTCACACTATTCGTCACGGTTCTGTCATTTTCGCCAGTTCCTGCTCACCCTCTAAGCAGACATGGTGCCTCAGAGGCTATGGTTGAAGAAATTTGCATTAATAGCACTTCTGTAATAAGGATGTAAAACATCAGCAAGCACCCTAAATGTCATGAAACGTCAAGTGGATGCCCATCCTCAAATAAGAGCAAGAAAAATATTGTGATATGACTTTTACATCCTCACCCTGGCCACTTATAATGTTACGGTGTCGCGGCTGTCGCCACCCCGCCACGCCACCCCGAAACTCTCCACCCACTTATGCACAAATTTCCTCGTAACATCCACAATCCTTGATATTTCTTCCACTGGCCTCTCTGCCTTGTGTAGAGTCACAATAACTTTAATTTGCTCCTTTGTTAGGTCTTTCTTGCCACCCATTATGAAAATAATGATAGTTATACCAATGCGCGTCTGTTCAAATTACTCGCGGGAAGGAAGGCGATACTTTTTAAAATGCTGCGTCTATAATTGACAAGTGGCATCTGAACATTCCTCAACGGTCTTGATGGACTGCCCGTGCCTTAAACAAGCTGCCATATGTAAGATATCTCTCTCGGAAGTCAGTAGGCTGCCATAGAGTACATTTTCTGAATTCCCGTATGGAAGCGCTGTGTTATGATGTCGCGAACAATATTTTGGCGCAGAGTGTAATTCCATTATTATTCAATTGCGCCATGGGAAATGGGGCTCAAAATACTCAGAATCAAGAAAGCTACACGATGATGTAGGTAAGAGTCATTGGACTTTTGAAAGCCTACTACCAATATAATACCAATATCTATACTGCAAATTTTCCACAGTCTAAACACATAGCAGAAAAGCAACAAAGGCATACCTACATCATTAAATCTAAGCTATATGTCATAGGTAGCAAATATTAGAATATCAATTCGTGGGGGCATCCTGCAATATATTATGACCGATTTTGATTGCCACTTTACATTTTAACTAGTATAATTTTTCATTCACATTCATTGCACTAAGAATATTGTATTTAGGTACATGCTCATAATCATTTGCTTTCTCCTACAAATCCTTTTTTTTTTAAATAACTTTTGATAAATTTATGATATTTTTTTGCCCCCTCAAAAACACCAATTTTTTTTTCTTTCCCAAAACCTTCTTGTAAAATAGGGGTGCGTCTTATGCGGAGGTGCGTCTTATGCGCCGGCAAATACGGTATATATATATATATATATATATATATATATATATATAATATATATATATATATATATATATATATATATATATATATATATATATATATATATATATATATATATATACAGTACCCTCCCGAGTTTCGCGCTTGCTTTCTTCCCAAGGCATAGCGCAAAACTCGCGGATCGTGAAACTCAGGTATTGAAAACACTGTAAAAATGCTTATTTAGTCAAGTGCGAGGTGTACCTACCGTATTTTACAGCTTATAAGACTCACTTTTTCCCCCAAAAAATATCCTGAAAATGCCCCAAGCCCCTGTCCACCCAGCAGTGAATGGGTACCGGGTGTTAGCCAAGGGTTTGTGACCCGCCTCACGGGGTGGTGGCTTCGGCCATCACTATGTAGAGGAGAGGAGAAGGAGAGGAGCTTGAGTTGAGTCACCCAGTGGATGCTATCGGTGAAGCCTTTAGTCCGGCATTCTCCCACACACGTACTCTGTCCTACGAACGATACTTGATCTTGATATTACAGGTGGCCTATTCTTCATAGGCCAGGCCTTTGAACCGGTGTTACATAAAATAAGTAACACCTCAAAATAAGTAGCACCTGACCTCACCCCCCCGCCGATCCTTACTTATTTACCACAAAATACTCCTTTGTAAGTGATTAACAAGGACGTGTGTGGTATTGTGGTTGCTGGAGGTACTGGAGGAGACAGGAGAGAAGAGAGGAAGGCATTGGAGGTACCGTAGAGAAGGGATGAAAGCATTAGTGTAGTGATTAGTTAGTAAGAGCAAGGCATTGAGTGATCTAGCTCTGTACACGTTTTATGTCTATGTTAGTGTGCTTTTATGTATGACAAGGCAGGTGAAGGGATTATCTTGTTAAAAACTTCCATCTCTGTCTCTGTCGATTCGTCTTCTTCTTGTGACCTTTGACGCTTAGTATCGCTTCATAGGTTCTCTTCAAACTTCATCTCCTTTATTAACAGATTTGTCAACTCTTCCCATGTGTATTTCACCTGGGATACTAAAACATTTTCATTTGTTTTGGTCTTGAGTGAGTGAGGGCGTCAGCTGATGGTTGTGTGACAGTGTTATACGGCAATAACACTGTCACAATGCCTTCCTCTCTTCTCGCATGTCTACTCCAGTACCTCCAGAAACCACAGTACCACACACGTCATGGTTAACCACTTATAAAGGAGTATTTTGTGGTAATTAAGTAAGGAACGGCAGGGGTGTAAGGTTTGAAGGTGCTACTTATTTGGAGGTGTTACCTATCTTATTTAATTATCCTTGATGAGGGCTCTAAAATCCACTTTAAATCTTTCTCTACACCGTCGAGTGGCCTAAGAACACCCACATGAACGCCCATTAACTCTAACTTCGATTGCGAGGGCATCAGAGGACACAGGGGGTGGCATGAGCCTCTAATCACAGGTGTCACTATAGAAATTATGTCTTGCGTCACCACGGGCGACGGCTAACCATCACAGCCCTCAAGTGAACCTCCAGGGCCTACCATCCCACCCCTGGAGCTCACAGCCTAACGGCGCTGTAGGCACACACACACACACACACACACACACACAGCTGTCTGTCTGCTGTGTGTACAGATGCGCTTTGAAAGGCTCCTCTACAACTGGCTATGGTGACTGGCTGCTTTGACCAAACAAGGACGCAGAGGACCCAAAGAGACCTTGAGTACCTACAGGTGAGAGCTGTGCAGTTAAATAGTCTCGTCTCCAAATGATTAGCCTAAAAAGGGAACAAAATTTGAAGTGAAAAAAAGTAAACAAAGATGGAGGATCCCGCCAAGACGCCTTTTGATGGCTTTGACACTAAAGAAAAAGACTTATTAGGGCTGAAATCGAACCAGAGAAGAGTTATAATGCTAGAAGATATAGTACACGAAATGATGGAAAAACTAGAGAAGATGGAAAAGAAAGTGTTCGTACTGGAAAAAGATAATACTATTTTGAAAAACAGAGTGGATGAACTAAATTGTAAACCAGACGACGAAAAGGTAGTGAAAATGCACGCAGAAATTAATGCAGTACATAAGAAATTGAAAATGACACAAGAGGAAATGAAAGATGAAAGAAAGACATGGAAGATAGAACAAGAAAGCTTATGTCAAATAATAGAAGATCAAGAAAATGAAAAGAAAAATCTGACCAAAGAAGTAGTCAAAGTAATCAAACAAAAGGAAAATTTAGTAAGAGATACGGTGGACAAAAAGAAATGTCATCATTTTTGGTTTTAAAGAAAGAGTGCTGCCCAAGAAAAACATAAGAGAAGAGGAAGAAAAGAAAGTGTCAAAAGAAATATTTAAAGTAGTAGAAGAAAATACGGAGATAGAAGAAGAAATAGAAGGGATACGTAGGTTAGGCAAATATGAAGAGGGAGGTGGCCCCGCCCCTTAAAAGTTAAGTTTCGGTCACAAAATACAGCACAAGATATGTTGTTTAAGGCATGGAAACTGGCAAAGACAGAAGAATATAAGAAAATAGGGATAAGAAAAGATATGAATGAGGAAGAAAGAGCCAGTTTGAATGTACTGTTTAAAGAAGCCAAAGAAAAAAACGAATTGAGAACGGAAGAGGAAAACAGAAATTCTATTGGAGAGTTTTGGACCAAAAACTGAAGAAGTGGTATCTAAAAGAGAAAGAGTAAGAAAAGACAGTTCAAAGGAAAATGAAAAAGGATGGCAGGTATCGTACACAAATATAAATGGGCTAGTGTCAACATTAACAGAAGTAAACGATTACCTAAGAGCCAAGAAACCAGACATATTGGGTTTAGTAGAAACAAAGCTGAGTGATTCTGAGGATGTGCCAGTTGGGGAGGGTCAATATAATGTATGGAGGAGAAACAGAAATCAGAAAAAGGGAGGTGGTGTAATGATGTTCACAAGGAAGGATGTGGTAGTAGGAAATGTGGAAAAAGGAGAAGGTATGGCAGAGGTGTTGAGGGTAGAGTTGGTGATGAAAAAAGGAAGAATAAGAGACTTAGTACTCGTATACATTCCACCTAAAGGCCGGTTCCCACTATCCCGCTTGTACGGCCACCGTACAACAACAATGACGTCACCATCATCACCGCTTGAGTGGTATTTGTGGTAACTGGGCACAGTTGGCAACTCCGCTCGAGCGGACACCGCCGAGCGGGAGAGATGATTTGAATTTAACTTTGTACGGCAGCCGTACAGCGGTACGGCGGCGCGGTAGACTTTGTTGTGACGTCATTGTGACATCATTGTTGTTGTACGGCGGCCGTACAAGCGGGATAGTGGGAACCGGCCTTAAGACAAATTCCTGGGGGAGAGAAGAGTATGGAGACATGATATGAGACAAAAGCAAATGTTTAAAGAATTCGATGGAAAATTGTGAGAACATAATTATGATGGGAGATTTGAACTGCAAAGAAGTTTGCTGGGAAGAATGGTATACTGAAGGAGAAGACGAATCATGGGGTGGTACATTGTTAAATTTGGTAATGAATAACATCATGACTCAGTGGATTAAAGAGAACACAAGATTCAGAGGTAGCGAAGAACCATCAAAACTAGATCTACTATTGACGAAAGAACTGGAAGTAATTAGTAAAGTAAATTATCAGTCCCCACTTGGAAAGAGTGACCATGTACTTATTGAATTTGAAGTAAATGATAGCAAAAAAGAGGGGAGAAGAGAAGAACACAAGATAGGAAGATACAATTATGGAGAAGCAGACTTTGACGGATTAAGAACATTTTTCGGAGGCAGACTGGAGTAATTTCCATGCAACAAGGAGTACCCAGAAAAAATGGGATGAGTTCATCTGAATTTACACCGAAGGAATAAATAGTTATGTTTCAAGGATAGTTATCAGAGAAAAGAAAAAGAATGAATGGTTTAACAGAAAATGTGAATTAGCAAGACTAGAAAGAAAAAACATGGAATAGTTGGAGGAAAAAAGGAGGTATCAACCTTTGGGAGAAGTACAAAACAACTAGAAATGAATATGTAAGAATCCGAAGAGAAGAAGAAAGTAACTATGAGAGAAATATAATAGAAAAATGTAAGAATGAACCGAAACTTTTCTATAGATATATAAATGGAAAAATGAAAAACAAGGAAGGAATAGATAAGCTGAAGGTAGAAGGCATAGTGTATGAAGATGCATTACAACAGGCCGAGGTGATGAATAAGTGCTTACAGACTGTATTTACAAGAGAAAGTGAATTTAAAACGAAAAATATTATAGCAAAAGAAAATATAATGGAAGACATAAAAGTAGACGTAATAGAAGTAAAAAGGCTAATGGAAAGTCAAGATGTGAGAAAAGCCCCGGGTCCAGATGAAGTGTCGAATTGGATAATGAAAGAGTGCAGTAACCAACTAGCAGGAAAGTTACATAGTGTAATTGAGAGTTCACTCAAGGAGAGCAGAGTCCTGCTTGATTGGAAAAGAGCAAATATTGTGCCAATTCACAAAGGAGGAGACAAAGAAGAACCAATAAATTACTGACTAAATTATCATTAACAAGTGTAGTGGCAAAAATGTGTGAAAAATTGTGAAGGACAGATGGTTGAAATATTTGGAAGAGACAAACACACTCGCAGGTGGCCAGTTTGGATTTAGAGGAGGAATGTCATGTATGATGAATTTATTAAGCTTACTCGAGAGTGATCGATGTGACACAGGAAAGAGAGGGGTGGGTCGAATACATATACTTGGACATAAAGAAGGCATTTGACAAAGTACCTCACAAGAGACTTCTCTGGAAGCTAGAACATGTAGGAGGATTGAAGGGTGGTTTGCTGAAATGGATGGAAGACTTTTTGAGCAACAGAGAGATGAGAACAGTAATAAAAGATCAGAAGTCAGAATGGTGCAGTGTGATAAGTGGAGTTCCTCAAGGATCAGTATTGGCCCCAGTGATGTTCTTGGTCTATGTATATGATATGACAGGGAGTGAACAGCTATATGAGTTTATTCGCTGATGATGCTAAATTACAGGAGAACCTCATTTAACCGGCATTCAAAACAACGGCACTAATCGACCCAGGCATTTTTTATTTTTTATTTATTTATTCCCCCCCCCCCCCCCCCCCCGGGCCTCCAGCAGGAAGGACCACGGGCTAGCTTAGCACGGGCTAAGAGAGATCCTGTGAAAAAAGAGAGGAGAGTGTTCGTGCTGCTGGCGTGCGACACGAGGACTGGCTTGTCCATCCTGACGAGGAGTGCGGGGGTAGAAAGGGGCACTCAGCAGGATAACCCAGGCATTAATTAGGTATAATTATTTCAAAAACTGAGAAAATCAGCAGAAATTTAGTTCAAATTTGGCGGGGTCCAACCCAAGGTTGGCAACCCTTTCATCCCTTTCACTGGTAAACTCTGGAACTCTCTTCCTGTTTCTATTTTTCCACTTTCCTATGACTTACATCTCTTCAAAAGAAGAGTAACAATACACCTCCCGAACTAAATTGGCTCACCCCTCTTTTTTTATTTTATTCTCTTACTGTCTTCTTTATAGGGACTGGCAACTAAGCGGGCTTTGTGTTACTCATTTTTGTTGTGCCCTTGGCCAGTTCCTTGTGATGTAAGAAAAGAAAAAAAAATTATAATTATTGGGATTTTGGGCGATTCCATAAGAATAACTCTCGAAACAATGGCAAAATGAGTTATCCGGCATGCGCTCCCCCCTGAGGGTGCCGGATAAACGAGGTTTTCCTGTACTTAGAAAAGTAGAAAGTAAAGAGGACTGAGGATTTACAAAATTATCTAGATAAGATTTTCAGATGAAGTCAATTATGGGAAATGGAGTTTAATGCTAAAAAGTGTAAAGTGATGGAAATGGGCAGTAGCAAGAAGCGACAGAGAGGAAAGTATTCGATGGGAAATGAATGGATAATCAAAACAACGGTCGAAAAAGATCTGGGAGTATGGATTACGGATAATTTGTCACCTGAGAAGCATATAAACAAGATCACAGGAGATACATATCAGTTGCTGAGGAATATAAGAATGGCATTCAAATATCTGGATGAAGAGATGATTAAGAAATTGATAACATCTGATTCGACCAAGGTTGGAATATGCGTCAGTGATTTGGTCACCACATAAAAAGAAGGATATAAGGAAGATTGAGAGAATACAAAGAGCAGCCACAAAAATGGCTCCAAGCCTGAGAGATTTACCATATGAGGAAAGACTTTCAAGACTGAAACTCCCAACTCTTGAGAAAAGAAGAGAAAGGGGAGATTTTATAGCAGTGTATAGAGCATCAATGGGTCTGGAAAAAATTGATAGAGAAGATATGTTTGTGTGGGACGATAGAAGTACCAGAGGTCATGAGAAGAAATTGAAAAGGACAACATGCAAGAGGGACGTAAAAAAATACAGCTTCCTGTATAGAAGCCTGGAATAACCTTGATGCAGAAGTGATTAATGCAAGAAATATTCAGGACTTCAAAGGCAAGCTGGATAATAGTAGGGTTGGAGACGGGACAGTACGAGCATAGCTCTTTTCCTGTATGTTACAACTAGGTAAATTTACACACACCAAAAAAAAGATGAAGAGAAAAAAAAACTTGTACGAAGCAGCGCGATCCTCGGGGATATAATGCGCGAGAGTCGGGATAGGAAAAATTTAGGACTGCGCGAAACTCGAGGATCGTGAAACTCGCATAGCGTGAAACTCGGGAGGGTACTGTATATATATATATACAGTAAAACCCTTATAACTCGGCACTGTATAATCTGAATTTGATATACAGTAAAAGCCTTATAACTCGGCACGATAGGGGCTCTGGCCCTTGCCCAGTTATTCAATGTGCCGAGTTATGCAATGTCCTCCTCTGATATGGGTATGAAAAAAGAAAAAAAAAAAAAAAAAGTAAATACAGTACTGTAAAAACATAAAAACTCCACTTACCAGTGAACGGGTAGAATGTGCTGGATTTGATATCAAACTCAGCACAAATAGCCCGCATGGACGCACCTGCATCCATCCTTGCCAGCACTTTCACCTTTTCCTGCAGGCTCAGGGCCTCAGGCTCTTCAATTTCATTCCCTTCCTGCTGGTGACACCCTTGCGTGATGGAGCTGACATCTTGATATACAGTACTGTATGATGTAATCCCAAATCATACAGTACTGTATTTCAAGATGTCAGCTCCATCACGCAATGGTGTTTCCAGCAGGAAGGGAATGAAATTGAAGAGCCTGAGCCTGCAGGAAAAGATCAAAAGGACAAAAATACGACTCTATGCGACTGAGGATATGCCGAGTGTAAGCGAAGAGATGCAGTTATAACATCAATATGCCGAGATACATTATTTTTTGCCGACTTTCTGTTTACATGTTCACAGAAGAGGTTGTGAGGGCATGATATGCCGAGTGAAAACCATGAGATGCAGTTTAGGTGAGGCAGTAGCAGAGTGGTTAGCGTCACCGGGTGGCGTTCTCGAAGACCCGAGTTCGATCCCGAGTGAGACCCATAAATCCACTTGAAATCTTTCTGCACCGTCGAGTGGCCTAAGAACACCCACATGCCCTGTCCATTAACGCTACCTTCGACTGTGAGTGCATCGGAGGACACAGGGGGGCGGCATGAGCCTCTAATTACAGGCGTCAGTCCAGGGCCGGATTAAGGGGGGGCTACCGGGGCTCTAGCCCCAGGGCCCCCACCGAAAGGGCCCCCACCATATGTATATTAGCTTTAAGCAGTAATATTAAAAACATTAGCAAGTTACAAAACCAAAACATATTTGCCTGTCTCTGTTTCATCCTTTATCTCTGAATACCGGTCTATGCATTAATAGTTCTTTGCCAAACATAGGCCTCAAAATACCCACAAAAGTGCTTAATTTTCGTGCGAATATAGAGCCCCCACAAAAACTGAGCCCCAGGGCCCCCACAGCTCTTGATCCGGCCCTGGGCGTCACTATAACAATCCTGCCTGCGCCACCACGGGCGAGGGCCAACCATCACAGCCTGTAGCTCATTGCCTACACGCGCTATAGGCATAGGTGTGTAAAAAAAAAACCTTTAAAAAAAAAAAAAAAAAAAAAAAAATATATATATATTGTCAGTCATGCAGAGTTATATCAAATTCCGAGTTATACAGTGCCGAGTTATAAGGCTTTTACTGTAACTCGGCATGGCAAAAACAATACACACAAACCTCATTTTCCCGGACTAATAGGGGGGAGCACTGGTCCGGGAATCGCAACATTCCAGGAATTAGCCTTTAAAAAAAAAAAAAAAAAAAAAAAAAAAAACGATGCCATTACCCACCCCCGGACGCTTATCCTACTCTAGTATTTACTGTCCGGCAAGCGCCAATATCAACTACCCCGCCGCGTACTTTTACGCCCGCTGAGCATGCTGCCACCTGGCGGGAGGCAGCAGAAAGTGTTCAATAGTCTCAAGAGACGTTTCTGCACCAGGGGCAGTGGGGGTCAGGGGACTAACGGAGGCTGTGCAGGTGAACCATGAGTGTCGTGTGTCCAAATGTAAACAATACGACCGCTGAGGATGCTGCCACCTGGCGGGAGGCAGCAGAAAGTGTTCAATAGTCTCAGAGATGTTCCTGCACCAGGGGCAGTGGGAGTCAGGGGACTGACGGAGGCTGTGCAGGTGAACTGTGAGTGTCGTGTGCCCAAATGTAAACAATACGACCGCTGAGCATGCTGCCACCTGGCGGGAGGCGCGGACACTGACCCGGGGTGACAGGAGATGCGGCGGCTCGGACCGCCGGACAACTTTGTCAATTTACGAACAGGACTCGACTCGGCATTTCAACGTAAAAAAAAAAAAAAAAAAAAAAAAAAAAAAAAAAAAAAGGCTGGGCCTCTGACATATCCCCGGACCTCGGATTTTGTCCGGCAAATCCGATATCCGGGAAATCGAGGTTTGTGTGTATGTATATATATATATATTTTGTTTTGTTTTTTTGTTACACTTATGCCTATAGCGTGCGTAGGCAGTGAGCTCCAGGGGTGGGATGGTAGGCCCTGGAGGCTCACTCGAGGGCTGTGATGGTTGGCCCTCGCCCGTGGTGGCGCAGGCAGGATTCATATAGTGACGCCTGTGATTAGAGGCTCATGCCGCCCCCTGTGTCCTCCCATTCACTCACAGTCGAAGGTAGAGTTAATGGACAGGGCATAGTGTTGCAGTAATTAAGTGCTCAAGTGATGTAAAATTAAGTTGTACAGTACAGGGAGGTCCCGAAGATACGAACAGTTAGGTTCCACCTGGCATACTCGTAAAGCGAAATCTCGTATAACGAAGCACATAACTAATGGTAAAATATAGGTTTGGTTCCAGGACCCCATCAATTAAAAAAAAAAAAAAAAAAAAAAAAAAAAAAAGTTTTTCAAGCTAAAATAAACTATAGCAAACACAACAAACACACAGCGTCTATATTACCCACACTGTACTACCTATTCTGTAGAAAAACCATTCTGAAAGAGAAAATAGCAAACAAAATAACATAACTGCACATTAATTAAACATAAAACATAAATGATGTCATCAAGCTCATCATCAGTCACCAGCCAATGACAAACAGTTTTTAAAACTTCTCGACCAATCACAAGTCAGCGAGACATATTTCCGGGCAAGAATGGCATGCCAGACTGCCTCTCCGCCCTCTGTCCCCATCATCCCAAACGAATTCTCGTTTTATTCGGAATGCTTGGGTTTTAAGGAGTTTTAATGTATCAGATAGTAAGATATATAAGTAAAAAGCCTCTGTTGCTAGTGTTTTGGTGTTAGAAGGTGTGTATGTGGGTTGAAATAGTGAATATTTGTGTTATGGGGCGGTGGGGCCGCGGCAAGAATTTCTCCGTCACTCACTGCCCCAGCAGTCACCTCATCATAACATCTTTAAATCACCCTTATTTAAGGTGACACACGGTGCTACATTGATTTAGATAATGACACGTGTATATAACATCACACCATAATCACTAAGTTGTATAATAACGAGTAATAAAATGTTTAAGCCTGCCCAAACCTACAGTGGCGGAGGAGCTGGCGGCTCCAGCGGCGCCGCCACTCAAAACTTTTGAGTAAAAACCCGCCGTCATCCGCCTCACCTGTGCCTTCCTGAAGAAGACAGTCAGCTCCCACGCCTGTGATAGCACCATAGGATATCACCAGGGATCATAGGATTCCTCAAGGGGTTCTCGCTCCCCTACTAAATATTACCAAAGACATCTATCTCCCTTGGTCTAGTGGTGTTGATACCCACCTCACGGGCTTCATGGGTCGGCTCATGCTGCTGCTGCTCCTGCCAATGGCCGCGCTGCCAAACGTGGATGAGTCCCTTGCTTGTATGTCATCTCTTTTCTCATATATATGAATGATATCCATCCAAATGCAATCATATGTCTACATTCACCTAGAGAAATGATATTTCATAGCATACCAAACAATAATAAGTGAGCCTGGAGACTTCCTACCTCTGCTAATACCAGTCTCGAGCAGTCGTTGGCCAGTCTGCACGTTATTTTCAGATTAATTATCGTACAACCTTAGGTAAAATCATATAGTCAGTAAATGTTTATAATTTTAGTAAATACAGGAAAACCTCATTTAAAACAACGGCAGCCTCAAAACAACGGCACTAATCGACCCAGGCATTAATTAAGTATAATTATTTCAAAAACTGAGAAAATCAGCAGAAATTTAGTTGGGCAAGGCTGTGGTCTACACAGACTCCCTCTCCTCACTCCACCTCCTCGTCTCCCGCCATCCACGATCCTCTACGTCCCTCGTCCACACCATCCAGAGGGCCCTTCACCTTACCAACGAGGGGTGGGAGATCGCGTTCCAGTGGGTTCCCTCCCACACTGGTATCCCAGGCAACGAGGTGGCTGATTCTGCTGCCAGGATGGCCTTAACAGATGTAAACACGACACCCTTCCCTCTGCCGCTCTCCGCGGCCAAACGGGTCTCCCGGGTCTGCCGCTCCACCTGGAATAACACACTCGGCGATTTCCTCTGCATCACCTCTATGGGCCAATACCGCAGTGACTTCCCCCCAGCCGTGGATACGGAAAAAGTCCCGCGTCCTGGATGTCACTCTCACCCGCCTCCGCCTGGGGCACACGACACTCACGGCTCACCTGCATCGCCTCCGTCTGTCCCCTGGCCCCCACTGCCCTTGGTGCATGAATTTTCCGGAGACTATTGAACACTTTCTGCTGCAGTGTCCGCGCTTCCACTCACACCGTGTAGTGCTACAGTCTCAACTTCTCGCCCTGAACGTCACCACCTTTGACCTGCCCACCCTGCTGGCGGCGGCTGGCGTTCCCCCCTCTCGGCAACACGCCGTCATCCGCCTCACCTGTGCCTTCCTGAGGAAGACAGGTCAACTACCGCGCCTGTGATAGCATCATAGGACATCACCAGGGCTCATAGTGTTACCCAAGGGATCCTCGCAGCCCTAAAACAACAACAACAACAACCTCCAGAAACCACAGTATTTATTGGGATTTTGGGCGATTCCATAAGAGTAACTCTCAAAACAACGGCAAAATGAGTTATCCAGCATGCGCTCCCCCCCGAGGGTGCCGGATAAACGAGGTTCTCCTGTAACTTGTAATTTACTTAAGTAAATAACTTTGTAATTTTACTCACCCCAGATTGAATGTCGTAACATTGGATTTTCGATCTCGTATATTGAAAATAGACCATAATTTACACATCTCGTATCATCGGATTCTCGTATATCGAATGCTCGTATAACGGGACCTCCCTGTACTGTATACAATACAGTACAGAGTTGTGATTATAAAGTGATTAAATTGATACCAGTGTTAAAATGCGACTGAGTCCCCCTAACATCTTCTACATGTTACAACAAGGCTCCCCTCTCCTTGGATTAGATGCCTGCTGCTACCCGTTCACTGGTAAGTGTTGTTTTTATGCTTCTACAGTACTGTATTTATTTATATATATATTTTTATTTTTTTATAACCCATATCAGAGGAGGACATTGCATAACTCGGCACATTGAATAACTCGGCAAGGGCCAGAGCCCCTATCGTGCCGAGTTATAAGACTTTTAATGTATATATATATATATATTTTTTTTTTTATAACATTTGTGGCCATAGCACCTGTAGGCAGTGGTGACCCAGGGCTCGGATGGTAGGCTCTGGAGGTTCACTTGAGGGCTGTGATGGTTGGTCCTCGCCCGTGGTGGCGCAGGTAGTATTGTTATAGTGACGCCTGTGATTAGAGGCTCATGCCGTCCCCGTGTCCTCCGATGCACTCGCTATCGAAGGTAGAGTTGATGGGCAGGGCATGTGGGTGTTCTTAGGCCACTCGACGGTGCAGAAAGGTTTTGGTTTTCTTCGGGGATTGAACTCTGGTCTCCGAGAACGCCAGTCGGAGACGCTAACCACTCCGCTACCGCCCCCCCAGTGCATATATAAAATATATATTATATATATATATATATATATATATATATATATATACCATATTTGCCGGCGCATAAGACGCAGCTTTTTTCCCTTAAAAAGGAATGCAAAGTTCACCCTCCCGTCTAATGCGGCCATATTAGCGAATGAAGAGGTCGGGCAGAGAAATGCAGAACAGCCGGTGGTGTATTAAACTAAAGGGGTCTGGAGTGATCTGTGTTGAGCAGTAGTTTACTGAGCAAAATGTGTAAGTGTGTTAGCAACAGTAATGCATAATACTAAGAAAAGGTTGGGTTTAAGAGAAAATAAGAGCTGGGAAACAAGATAGCGATTTGTTGCTGCCAAGATGGCCGTGTCAGATGTAAACATCATCCACCCCCCTCTGCTGCTCTCCATTGTAAAACGTCTGATAAAACGTCTCGGCGACGCCCTCCGTGCACCCACCATGGGTCATTACCGCTCAGACTCCTCCCCGCACCCATGGAAAAGACAAACATCCACATATTAGATGTAGCCTTAACCCGCATTCGACTCGGGCCACACAAGTTGACACAACAGTTGGAAGGAGATGATAGAAGGGAGGCAGAAAATGGTGATGGAATTTTCGCTGGAATGAGTATTGTTGATAAATGGAATAGTGAAACAAAGAGCGTGTTAAAGTTATATTTGAAGGAGTGTGAGCGGGGGAGAGGAAGGTGTAGTATCTTGGGGAGTCTGTTTATACACACAAGGATGGAGAAAGGGCGTCGTGGCTTGTAGTTTATTTGCCAGTGAGTCATTGTACAACGTAGGGACAAGAGGTGCGCGGCGTGTGTGTCTCTGTGTGTCCTGTGGTTGACTGAATTACCTGGTTGGTGTTGCAGTTGTGTCGGCGAGGACAAGTCAGGTCAGCGTCAGGTCACCCTCGGGCCTCTCTCTAATCCTGGTCCCAGACAGGGGGGTAGCCTAAGCCGATGCAGGTGTGTATGTGCGTGTGTGGTTTAGCGCCGCTACAGTGGTAAGCAAGGTGGGATGGGAGATAGCATAGGCCTTTGTACCACCTCGACCCTCAATCCTCACCCCTGTACCTCTACGGATAAGGAAACTGTATGAAAGAGTGCTAGTAAAAAGGCTGCAATGGTATCTGTAGACGGGACAAAAGTCTTCCGCACGGTACACCAAGACCAAGACCCTCACGGCGCCACACCCGTCCCCCTCAAGGCCGAATCACAACATACCATCATGGTGAAATTGGTGACAGGGCACCGTCTCATCACATCCGTTAGAATTTCTTACATTAAAACAAATAACGTGTTACACTAAACGGTGCGCCGCCATCACGGCTCCAATACACCACCGTCCTGTCACGTAACGGTTTCTGGGAAGAATATTTTAACGTAATGAGACTGTGCCGTGCTGATAATTGTCGTTTTCTAAAGGCTTTATGTACCCAAAACAATGTCTTTTTAGATTCAACTCCTCTTCTTCATCCCAACAGAAGTGCTATTAATGCAAATTTCTTCAAGCATAGCCTCTGAGGCACCATGTCTGCTTAGAGGGTGAGCAGGAACTGCCAAAAATTACGGAACCGTGACGAATAGTGTGAATACAAGGCACGGCTGACGGAACGCTGCCGTGATTTCAGAGTGTGAATCAGCCTTCACCTGTACCTTCCTGAAGAAGACTAATCAACCCTCGCGACTGTGATAGATTCATAGGTGTAAACCAGGGCAAATATCGTCGATCCGACAACGAGCCCTTCAACAATTACAACAATAACAACAAGGTAGAGATGGTTACCTTACAGTGTTATCTAAATATCTTCGTGAATTTTTGTTATTGGACAACTACCGATTTCGAGGCCGAAATTTAAGTCCTCCTGAATAGTTTTGATGTGTTTTGAATTAATCTGGCTCTCGTTTTTGTCGGAAATCAATGTTTGTTTACACGTGTGTGTGTGTGTGGGGGGGGGGGCAACCTGCCCCTCCAGGTCCGCCAAACATTGCTACGCTTCACACTGCCATATTATTGGTAATTTTCGTTATTTCTCTATATCATCTGTTACTAAACCAAACCTCACCTCTAACCTAACCTAATCTGATTTAAACCTAACTTAACTTTCTGGCTGAAGTAACGGTAGATTTTCGTACTACGTGTAATGCCATTATTATTCAATTGCGCCATGGGAAATGGGTTCAAAATACTCAGAAAGAAGAAAGCTACACGATGGTGTCGGTAAGAGTCCTAGGACTTTTGAAAGCCTACTACCAAAATAATACCAATATCTTTTACTGCAAATTTTCCACAAAGTCTAAACACATAGCAGAAAAGCAACAAAGGCATACCTACAACATTAAATCTAAGCTATATGTCATAGGTAGCAAAATATCAGAATATCAATTCGTGGGGGCATCCTGCAATATATTAAGATTTATGACCGATATTGGTTACACTGTCATTCTCTTTACATTTTAACGAGTATAATTTTTCATTCACATTCATTGCACTGTGAATATTGTATTTAGGTACATGCTCATAATCATTTGCTTTCCCCTACAAATCCTTTTTTTTTTAATAACTTGATAAATTTACGAGAAAAAAAAAATTTACCCCCAAAAACACCAATATTTTTTTTCTTCAAAAAAACCTCTTTGTAAAATGGGGTGCGTCTTATGCGGAGGTGCGTCTTATGCGCCGGCAAATACGGTATATATATAATATATAAAATATAATATATATATATATATATATATATTAATATAATATATATATATATTATATATATATATATTATATATATTTTATATATCTATATTATATATATATATTATATATATATATATATATATGCACTCTACCCTCGATTTAACAGATCTCGGTTTAACGGACTCCATTTGCGTGACAAATTTGCAGTCAAGAATGGCATGCCAGACCGATTTTCACTGCTCGAATTGTCAACTCATCATAATTTATTATTTTCTCATTTTATTATGGAATGCTTGGGTTTTAAGGAGTTTTGATGTATCAGATATTAAGATATATAAGGAAAGAGCCTGTGTTGCTAGTGATTTAGTGGTAGAAGGTGTGCATTGTTTAAGATAGTGACTATTAGTGTTATGGAGTGGGCTCTGCAAGACTTGGGTCCCTGTCACCTCAACACCTTAAATCATCCTTATTTAAGGCGACACACGGTGCTACACTGACCTAAATAGTGACACGTGTATAGAGCAGCTCATCACAACCGTATAATATATAATAATGAGCAATAGTCATGATAATAAGCTATACCTTTGACAGCCACGGCCTGCGTCTGGCTTGTAATCATTTGTTTACCTTTCACTAGCCAGACGGTGAGAGAAAACGTCAACATTTTAGGGATAACTCATCACTTTACAGGAGACTTTTTCTTACTTTTTATCTCATTTTGGGGTGTTTGTAATGTCTCATGATGCTGATGCTGCTGCCGCAGCCGCGTTGCCAGGCGTGGATGAGCGCCTTGCTTGTATTTTCATATATTTACTCAAATGTATGAATAATAGCCATTAAAATATGATTATATGTCTACATTCACCTAGAATAATGATATTTCATAGCATACCAAGCAGTAATGAGCGAGTCTGGATACTTACTAGCTCAACCTAATACCAGTCCCGAACAGTCGTGGGCGAGTGTGCCAAATCCCTGATGTAGCGCCAGTCACTGTTTACCTCCTAACATAGCTACACGGTCTGGTTGTGTTTGTGATTATTTCTCATTTATTTCACAGCGTGTAGGAGCGTACCAAATCCAGCATGTAGTGCCAGTCACTGTTTACCTCCCAACATAGCTACAAGGTCTGGTTGTGTTTGTCAGTGACGGCTCGTGGCATAGGGCTGCAGAGCTGCAGCACCCCCAGACACTCACTGCCAGATGTATGATTCCTACTGAGACAAAGCAGAATTGATACACTATTAACAAATATATCATAATAAAAAAGCCATTAAATGTTATTTAAATATTTTCAATACATTACTAAGTGAATTTTCGTTAAAACCAGACCAAAATTTAAGTTACTCATATCTGGTGTACGATTCATGTCTGCTCCGCTGCCGCGCCAGTTATGATCGCAATGGGCTGCCTTCGAGGCCAGCTCAATCAGCTGCTCAGCCTTCCCGTGTTTACATTGCGTGTGGACCAAGGAGGTTATATAGGATGAGGCGGCATGTTGCCTCTTGCATGAAACCCTATATACCCTATAATTATACCTAGGCAGTCATATTTTTAATATAGTTTTGTGTATCATTTAGATAGAAAGCCTGAAAGTGCAATGAGTCGACGCGTGAAAACGCAATGATTTGAGTCAATCTCCCCGCATTGGGACAGGGCGAACAGCTTACCCTATCGATAACACAGGGAATGCACGGCATGCCGCCTCCTCCTGTATAACCTCCTCGGTCTGTCTGAAATCCGTGAACATCAACTACAACTCATAACTGAGGTAGATCAAATTTGTGTATCCTACTGTTGTGTTAAGCTTGCAGTCCCTCCATTTTATTTTATCTCGAGCCGCCACTGGTGTTTGTGATTATTTCTCATTTATTTCACAATTGTTCGTGTTTTTCCTATATTTTCACACCCTAGGGAAAATACTCTCGCTTTAACGGACCACTTCTCCCCCCCCCTTTTAGTCCGTTAAATCGAGTCAACTGTATATACAGTCAAACCTCGGGTTTCGAAAATCCTCCTTTTCGAACAAATCGGTTCACGAACAGAATTTCAAACTCATAATTGCACCGGTTGCCGTACGATAACTCGGTTGCCGTAAAAGCTACTCTGCAACAGTGCGCGTTAGTCACCTCGCAGCCCTCACTTAGTAAACATCCGCTATGAAGTGTTCTTTGATTTTGACGATTTTTCTTGTGTTGTGCATTATTTCGGTATTATTTTACACTTGGACCGAAACTCCCTACCGTTGATAACACTAAAGTCGCCAGGACAACTTTTATTCCAATTTACAGACGTGTGGTGGCATTAATACTTACATTTCTACATCCATGATTTCAGGAAAGTTAGAAGGGGCTATCTGGAGAGTGTGTCATTTTGTGTCTTCATCTGTGTCATATTATGGCTATAAATGAACAATTTACAAAAATATTGCCAGAGTGTCGACCAACACTAAGGTATGTTCTGAGTGTCCTTCCGCCGTTGTCGTCGCCCGAAAAATAAACGAGTAGCGAAATTTGAAACCGTATATGCTTGCAGATACAAAGCATAAAACAACACTGAAACAGGATAGACTATAGTCATGATATAAACTACTGTGTATCATCTCCAGTGGCACATACACATCAGTAGTGATGGTATAATTCGTAATATTTGGCGGCTGTTGACATTATTGCATCTGGCGACTAAAGTGTTATTTACGGTACACAATTAGGAGTCTGGTTTCTGTTTACCTTATTGGATTTCAGGAAAATTCTATTAAACATTCTCTCTGAGCTTCCGTAACAAATCATTACTTATGGAGATATTGACATGTTGTTCATAGGGAGGCGAGAGACAAGTGTTTACGTTAAGACTTGGATTACGAATCCCAATCCAATAACACTTGCTGAAATGTGTGTTATACTACTTTGTGATATTGTTTGCAATGTTTTTCAAATGTATTATTATTTTGGCTGCTACCAGGAGCGGATTATGTACCCTAAACCAGCCCGGGACAGACACCTACCGGCCCTGGCTCTATCTTGCAAACTTCAGTCATGAATAAAATGTAGTACCCCTGAATAAAAATATATTGCCTATTCTATTTCAAATAATAATATTTGCAAATATTATATTGTTTTCAATTTATTTTTTATTATAATATTTTCAAAAAGTAAAATGTTGAATACACGGTATTCAAACCAAAAAATGTATCACATACTCAACACTTTTATATTTGTTTCCATAGTTCTTGTATGAAAGTGCATTTTCACAGTTTGAAAAGCTATTGAAGCAATAAGTCTAGATTCACGCAATAAACCCAGTCATTCACGAACTAATTTACAAAACATTTCAATTCTAACTAGCAAACTAGACTGGGCATCAACACAGCTGCTGATCATCCCGCCACACAATCCACTTGACTATAAATATGCACATTTCTCATACTTCCCATCAATATAATCACTAATTTTGAAATTTACATGAGTCTTATCATTCAGTACTCATTACTTGGTGATTTCAATGTTCACCACCAGCTTTGGCTATCATCTTCTTTCACTGTCCAACTTGGTGAACAAGCCTACAATTTTTCTATCCTCCAAGACCTAGAGCAGCTGGTGCAGCACCTTACCCGTATTCCTGACCATCCACGGAGACACGACATTCTACACCTTTTCCTAACTACTAACCCTTTCGGCTTACTCTGTGAAACTATTCTCTCCATTGGGTTCCTCCAATCACAATTATATTTCTGTACCTTGTCCTATTGCTCCGGTGCCGCCTCGGGACCCACCTAAGCGGAGGTGCTTTTGGCATTTCAACTCAACTAAGTGGGAGGACCTAAGGCAGTACTACTCTGATTTTCCATGGAATAAAATTATTGTTTCCATGTCAGAGACCCATCTCTTTGTGCAGAGCGCATAACTGAGGTCATTGTCTCTGTCATGGAGGCGTACATTCCACACTCTCTCTAATCATAAAGCCCGTCCACTTTGGTTTAACTCTTCTTGTTCTCATGCTGTACAAGATAGAGAGGCAGCTCACAGACGGTACAGTAACCATCCATCCATCTCCTGAAACTCATGCCCTCTATATTTCTGCCCATAATTATGCCAAATATTTTTTCAACTTACCAAAAACTCCTTCATTCATAGAAAATGTCAACATTTTCTGAATCAAACTAATTTCGTGACTTCTGGCATCTAGCTAAAAACATCTTTAACAATTTGTGTCTTCTTCATCTTTCCCTCCTATGTTTCTCCCGGATGGCGCCACAGCTGTCTCATCTATTTCTAAAGCTGAACTTTGTACTCAAACCTTTGCTAAAAATTCCACTCTGGTTGATGAATTCATCCTTCTCCTCCATCCTCTGACTGTGTTATTAAGATCCTTCGTAATGATGTTTTATTTGCCCTTTCTGGCCTAGATCTTCGGAAGGCTTACGGTTCTGACGGAATCCCTCCTATTGTTCTCAAAAACTGGGCTTCTGTGCTTGCACCCTGTCTGATCAAACTTTTCCGTCTTTGTCTATCTTTGTCTGTCTTATCTTTGTCTTATTTATTCCTATCCTTTTGGGGAGGCGGTAGCGGAGTGGTTAGCGTCTCCGACTGGCGTTCTCGGTGACCCGAGTTCGATCCCCGAAGAAAACAAAAAACCTTTCTGCACCGTCGAGTGGCCTAAGAACACCCACATGCCCTGTCCATCAACTCTACCTTCGATTGCGAGTGCATCGGAGGACACAGGGGGGCGGCATGAGCCTCTAATCACAGGCGTCACTATAAAAATCCAGCCTGCGCCACTACGGGCGAGGACCAACCATCACACCCCTCAAGTGATCCTCCAGAGACTACCATCCGATCCCTGGATCACCACTGCCTACAGGCGCTATAGGCACATATGTAAACAAAAATCTACTTCCACCTTTGCTTGCTGGAAATTTGTTTACATCCAACCTGTCCCTAAGAAGGGTGACTGTTCTAATCCTTCAAACTACCATCCTATAGCTTTGACTTCCTGTCTTTCTAACGTTTTTGAATCTATACTTAATAAGAAGATTCTCAAGCATCTATCTGCTCACAATCTTCTATCTGATCGTCAGTACGGTTTCCGTAAAGGGCAATCTGATGGCGATCTTCTAGCTTTCCTAACCGAATCTTGGTCATCCTCCTTTTGGGGTTTTGGTGAAACTTTTGCCGATGCCCTTGACATATCAAAAGCTTTTGATAGAGTCTGGCACAAATCCTTAATGTTTAAACTACCATTATTCGGTTTCTATCCTTTTATCTACCCCTTCATCTTCAGTTTCCTTTCTAACTGTTTTATTGCAGCTACTGTAGATGGACATAATTCTCCTAAGTCTATTAATAGTGGTGTTCTTCAGGGTTCTGTCCTATCAATCACTCTATCTATTATTCTTTAATGATCTTCTAAGTCTAACTCAATGCCCTATCCACTCCTTCGCTGATGATTCTACCCTGCATTTTTCAACGTCGTACATTAGTCGTCCAACTCAACAGGAACTAAGTGACTCACGGAGAGATGCCACGGAGATCCTAACTTCTGACCTTTTTATAAAATCTGATTGGGACAAAGCAAACCTAGCTTCTTTTGTCCAATGACTCAAAAACCCAATTTCTTCAACTATCTATTCGACAAAACCTACCAGATAACTATCCCTTTTTCTTCAATGACACTCAACTGTCTTCTTCTTCTACAATGAACATTCATGGACTATCCTTTACAAAAATGTTTTACTGGAAATCTCACACCTCATCTCTTGCTAAAACAACTTTTAAGAAGTTAGGTGTCCTCTGGCATCTGCGTCCAATTTTTTCTCCCTCCCAGTTGCTTGCTCTGTACAGGGGCCGTATCCTCCCATGTATGGAGTATGTCTCGCATGTTTGGGGGGGATCCATTCATACAGCTTTCCTCAACAGGGTAGAATAAAAAACTTTGCGTCTCATCAACTCCCCTTCTCTGACCGACTGTCTTCAATCTTTAAGGCTGGGTGCACACGAACCACTTTTTAGTGGTCAGTGGCCGCCACCAAAAATGGTCGCTATGAAAAGGGGTGAGTAGGTGCACCTTGCACACAAGCCACTCGGTGGCGGCCACTGATGAGGTCAGTGTCATCATGGATCTCGATACACACTTACATACACAAACACACACGTGAACACATACACACATACATACAAACACACACAAATATGCATGCATACATACAAACATACAAAGAGACAGACAGACAGACACAGACAAGCAGTCAGGTGTAACATAATATTTACTGGTGAACAATGTTTTTCTTTCAATAAAGTACATATATTGTGTTACCTTACTCATTTCTTTCTCCAGGCGAAAGATTACTCCAGTCGGTGACCTCACACACCTCGGTCCACAATTTTTCTTTAATATTCTTGTCACTGTATTCCTTCAGCTGGAAATCATAAAGTCCTGGTCTCTTCTCCACCTCTGCAATCAATGTTTCACAGTCAAACAACTCTTTGAAAGCCATGTCTACCACCTCTTCGCTCACGCAAGGAATAGTTGATTCTGACAGACAAACCGAGACAGCGAAAGCAGCGGGTGGCAGGGTGGTGGCAACCGGAAGTGGCTCGTGTGCATGCTGCCATTTGAAAACACGGTTTCTATCGCTGGCCACTGTGGCCGGCCACAGTGGTGTGGTCAGAAAAATGGATCCGCCCGCCACGACTCGCCACTATTTTGTGGTCGCCACAAAAAAGTGGCCCGTGTGCATGCAGCCTAAGTCATCGCCGCAATGTTGCTTCTCTTGCTATCTTCTATTGTTATTTGCGTGCTCACTGCTCTTTTGAACTTGATAACTGCATGCCTCCCCCCCTCCCGTGGCCTCGCTGCACAAAATTTTCTACTCATTCTCATACCTATCCTATCCATCTTCCAGTGCAAAAGTTAACAAGTATCTTCACTCTTCCATGCCCTTCAGTGGTAAACTCTTGAACACTCTTTCTGTTTCTATTCTTCCACCTTCCAACGACAATTTTTTTTCAAGAAAGGAGTAACAAGACAACTCCCGAACTAAATTGGCTCACCCCCCTTTCTATATTCTCTTACAGTCATCTTTATAGGCACTGGTAACTAATCGGGCTTTTTCTTGTCCTTGGCTAGTCCTTTGTGCTGTAAAAAAAAAAAAAAAACATTAAACTGAGGTGTGTGGCCCTTGGTGCCATGAAACTGTACAGTTTGTTGTGGATCAGGTACCAAAAGGAGGATTTTGAGGCCAAGTTAGCTGTCTCAACGTCAACGATCTCCAATAAATGTGCTAGAATTCATTAGAGTTATATTATTATACACCCATGCTAGAAACAGCTGATCTCTCTTTCTCTCTCTCTTATAAATTGCTTCATAAAATGTACTTATGATTTCGTACCAATAATATTACCAGGCTCTAATCCCGATAGCCACTTGTTCGTCAAGCGTACTCGAGTCTGGCCCCCGGGCCCCGGCGCCGGCGACCCTCAGACCCATTGACCCTCCGGGACACAGCCCGGCGGTGTTTCCTGTGGCCAATCCGCCTCTGGGGTCATACTCCTTCAGATTCAATAGCTAGAATACGGGAGAGGGATGGAGGAGAAGCCAGGCTGCCTCGTCTGGCTTGAGCCAGAGGAGGCATACGGTCTCCGGGCATAAACGTCTCTCACAACCGTACCATACTGCGCTACAGAGGGCCGGCCCCGCCGGGACTCAGACTGGCCCCAGACCCTCCGGCCCACCGGGACACAGCCCGGTTTGCCCTATGACCAATCCGCCCCTGTCTCCTACCAAGCTTGTTGCGTTTTTGAAGCAGAAACCAATCCTTTTTCAATTTCGACAAAAAACGGAATTCGCATCCAAGACGGTGCTTGGACGACATAAACACGGCTCAGCAGCTGACAGCCTACACGCTGGTTCCCGACCTTTGCTTTACTTTGCCACCTATTTTACGTGTTTTGAGATTACATCATACAGTACTGTATTTCAAGATGTCAGCTCCATCACGCAAGGGTGTCTCCAGTAGGAAGGGAATGAAATTGAAGAGCCTGAGCCTGCAGGAAAGGGTCAAAAGGACAAAAACACGACTTTATGCCTGAGGATATGCTGAGTGTAAGCAAAGATTTTTTTTTTTTTTTTTTTTTTTTTTTTTTTTTTTTTTTTTTTTTTTTTTTTTTTTTTTTTTTTTTTTTTTTTACATCTATGCTTATGGCGCCTGTAGGCAGTGGTGACCCAGGGATCGGATGGTAGGCTCTGGAGGTTCACTTGAGGGCTGCTGTGATGGTTGGCCCTCGCCCGTGGTAGCGCAGGCAGGATTTTTATAGTGACGCCTGTGATTAGAGGCTCATGTCGTAAAGAGATGCAGTTATAACATCAATATGCCGAGATACATTATTTTTTGCCGACTTTCTGTTTACATGTTCACACAAGAGGTTATGAGGGCATGATATGCTGAGTGAAAACCAAGAGATGCAGTTTAGGGGAGGCAGTAGCAGAGTGGTTAGCGTCACCGAGTGGCTTTTTCGAAGACCCGAGTTCGATCCCGAGTGAGACCCATAAATCCACTTGAAATCTTTCTGCGCCGTCGAGTGGCCTAAGAACACCCACATGCCCTGTCCATTAACAATACCTTCGACTGAAAGTGCATGGGAGGACACAGGGGGGCGGCATGAGCCTCTAATTACAGGCGTCACTATAAGAATCCTGCCTGCGCCACCACGGGTGAGGGTCAACCATCACAGCCCTCGAGTGAGCCTCCAGGGCCTACCATCCCACCCCTGGAGCTCACTGCCTTCATGCGCTATAGGCATAGATGTAAAAAAAAAAAAAAAAAAACTTTGCCTTGCCGAGTTATATCAAATTCAGAGTTATACAGTGCCGAGTTATTAGGGTTTTACTGTAGTATGAGAGGAAAGTTCCACTCACTATCACTAGGTTCAATCACATCTTGTGTGAGCATTTCACTGAATAATTTATCTACTGTGGCGAGCTTTGAGTGCGGTAATCTATATGCTGGTATATAAATGGGTTGTGTACCTGACTTTAATTTTATTTGATGTTTCAACAAGTCTGTCTTGCCTAAGGCGTCCCCCGGCAAAGCAATCGCGTTCGCGTGCCTCGTTAGTAGTGTTAAGAGTTCTTGCTCTAAATCAGGTTGACTGGTAGGTTTAAGATGGTCTAGGAGATCTCTCCCTAATTCTACATCTTTCTGGACTGAGCAGATGAATGGGTCTGGTGCATTTTCTGAGTTCTGTTTTTCATTTACTATTTTAATTGGGTGTTCACATACTTGGAATAACCCTATCTGGGTTCCTGGTTTCAGAGTGATGTTCTTATTCAGTGTACTCATTACTAAAACTTCTAATTTCCCATTCTCTGATTTATATACAGCGGAATCAAGCTGTGCTCCCCTTACTCTCATGGCTTCTGGCATTGCAATTACTTCTGCATCATTCTTTAATACTTTTAACTCCAGTGTCACCTTGTTAATTGACATGGAATGCAATAGTCTAGATTCTATCACATGTCCTGAAACAATTCTCATCGCTTCATCTGGTCCTTCAACTTGTTCGTTTGGGGTTGTCTCAGTGTATTGACTATTGTATGCTACCTTTTCTTGTCTGGTATTAAGCGCTTTGCTTGTCTCTGGTGTGACTCCACTACTCACCTGTTTCAGTGCAGTGTGTAAGTCAGGGACCTGAAGGTTGAGGGGTATTTTTGTCCTTTTCTTTGGCTTATCAGTAGCCTTTGATCGCTCTGCCATGCTATTCTGAATGTTAGATTCACAATTTGTGTTCTTATTTAGTACTCCAATAACTATTTCCGGATTTAGAAATGGTATGAATTTGTATGAACAATGTACACTTTGGTCTGGTGGAGACATCGTAATCTCTTGTTCTCGCATCGTTGCAAATCCAATTAACAAATCTCCAGGGAAGAATGGTTTGTCTACCACCATAGTGGTTATATCAAAATCAAAATAGTCTCCTATAATGACAGTGATCTGCATTTTTCCCACAGTATTTAGTCTTTCGCCTGTCACTCGTTGCAGTGTGTATGGCATCGGTTCAATGAACCTAACTCCTGGCTTTACTTTGTTTAAGATTTCAAGACTTATTATGTTCACCATGGATCCTGTGTCTAGGAAAATCTGAGTTGGCGTTTTGTACACCTTGCCTTCTATTAATGGGCCTTCTGTGTGTTTGCTGACTGGTATTATCATTTTTGCTTCTCTTTCTGAATTTTCTAAGTCTTCATTTTGATGGGTCGCATGTCTTACTTGAAGAGTAGTGTTTTCTTCCTTGCGTTTACCTGCGAAGGGGGTCCTGTACAAAAATTTTGACCTCAAAAATTTTGTGCGCGTCGAACTCGACAGTCCAGCGTTCTGTGACCTACTTGTTTATGATAGTTGCACCAAGGTCCTACCAGCAGTTTCTCTCAGTGTGTTCTGTATATTGACAATTTGCACAAGATGTTTTGAAGTAACAGTCTTTCGCTACATGACCGGGCTTACCACAATGGTAACATTCTATTTGTGTAGGGCATTGCCATGAAACACTTCTAGTCCTGTTTTCTTTTGGACCCCCACTACGTAACGTAGACCTACTGAGCCGCGTTCCGGGTTGAAAATTACTGACCTGTGGTGGCGGTGTGTGTATTGATCGCACTGGCATCACGTACGAATTGAACCTAGGATTTGTCTCTGCATATACCCTCAGTAAGCAATCTATTTCTCCTAAGGACATGTTTCTTTCAAGTCTTTGTAAAGCCTTTCGCTTGTTAAGTCATCACAATCACTAAGGATTTTCGAAAACATTATTAATTTGGCTACTAGTGACACAGACATATGATCCCCGTCTAGTGGCAGTGTCCACGTTGAAGTCTTAAGCATTTTCTCCATGTCCTGTCCCCACAGATCAAGCTTTGCAATGTACTCGATAACGAGTTGTAAGGAGGGTCTCTTTAAGGCTAACATTTTAACCATGGCTCTAAGTGGATCTTGGTCACTCTTTTTGGAGAAATGTCTCCTGAATGCCTGAACGTAATCATCATAATTGTCAAGTTCCTCTAACTGTCTGTAGCAGATAACATGTCTGGCTCTACCATTTTCGGCATCAACGTTTTGCTTAAGAACTTCTATTTTCAACCTTTCCGAAGTGAATTTCTTATTGGCTATCAGGGTGTCTACTCTATGTAGGAATTGATTCACCTCAATTGTGTGTGGGTCTCCAGAAAATTTAGGTACACTTGCGGCTGAGGTGATAATTTCATGTCTTACTATCTTTCCACCTTCTTCGTCACTCATTTTGGCATGTGTATGCCTTGAATGAAGTCTACGATATAATCTGGTTACAACAGGGCTTTTTCTGATCTGCGTCTTACGAACTTGTGAGGTTGGTGACATTTACAGAAAAATTATACTTCATACCTTGTCTAAGTGGCGGTTGAGAGAGAGCAGCGGTTACTAACACACCACGTCCACACCGGGAGACTGGTATAGATACTTCTTGAAGTTTCCCTTGTTCACAATCACACCACAATCAGGCAACTTTATCTGTTGGTACAAGTTGTATTAGTTAAAAGTTAACGACATAAATATAACAAATTGTTTAAAAAGAAGTAACTATTATACTTCTTAAATGTGTGTTGAGTAGAAGTCCTCAGAATGCTGACGGCGAAGGATGTCTTCATCAGCGGGCGTCTAACAGTTTGGGAAAGGCGGCGTCTAGGCTGGCGGCGGCGTAGTCACTAACTTATGGTCTTGAGTAGGTGATCAGGTATGGTCATGTGTAGGTGATGACGGTAGAATCTTCTGTGTCCTGGGTTTCAGGGTCTTTTTTTCTTCTTTCTTCTTAGTCCCGTACTGTCTTCTTTCTTGTTATTCTTCTCTTCTCCTCTTTTTTCTTTTAGTGGCATGCTGTCTTCTTTCTTGGGTTATTTTCTTTCTTCTTAGTTGTGTACGGGCGTTGTACTGACGTGCTTCTTCTAAGGCATGAGTGAAACGACTGACGTGAGAGGCGAGTGAGGAATGTGCAACTTTGCATCGCGAGTGTGTGTAGCGTTTCAACTTGATGTTGTGGTAGTCGTAGTCGTGTGGGCGGCGGGTCAATCACGTACGGGCGTGATCTGGTGACTGTGGTTGATTTTCTTCTATTTCTTTTTTTCTTTTTGTGTTGTTTTCACAAGTCACTTGTTTCTTGCGATGGTAACGTTCTCTTCGGAGTTATGAGTTCAGATCCGTTTAAAAATGTAACACCACTGTGATCTCGATGGGTGTTACCACTTGTAGTGTTGTGTGTTGTGTTGCACTTGAGTCGGGAAATGAACAGAGGCTGGTCCTTTCTTCATTTATTTAAACAGTTATAGTTAACAATTGTCTTTCACGCACACTCACTTCCACTCATACTCGCTTGCTCTCCCTCACGTCACAGAGGTTATGTCTTACTGGCTTGAGAGCCGTATCGAGTCTGCCCTTAGAAATGAAAGGAGATCTTTCCCGAAGCTCTGAATGTGACGTCACTAAAACGTCATCCTCTATTCCTACCAATGGTAAGGAACATCGCTATGCTTTTGTTCCTACTCTGATCAATCAAAGGGCAAAGCTCTAACTAGCTGACTGTGTACTTTCCCTATCTGAAATGGATCTCATGTTTGAGTTTGGTTATGATTTACGAGTTTTCTGGTTCCATTTTGCGATGCAAGAATTATATTTTTCTCGCCTATCCATATACCTTCTAGGTTTATTCTAAGTTAATCTAGGGTTAATCCAGGCTAGGCCTATTACAAGACGTACTCGTATTTTACATAAATATTTCGAGAGAGAAAAATTATTAGTGTTTTGAGGACATATTTCTTTATCGTAAATTTATTAAAAGTTATTAAACATAAGCTTTTGTAAGGGAAAACAAATTATTTTAAGCATGTACCCAAAGTCAATATTCACAGTGCAGTGAATGTGAATGAAAAATCATACTAGTTAAAATGTACAGAATGACAGTGTAGGGTAACCAAAATCGGTCATCATTTATTGCAGGATGCTGCACGAATTGATATTCTAACACTTTCTACCTATGACATTTAGCTTAGATTTAATGTTGTAAGTATGCCGTTGTTGCTTTTCTGCTATGTGTTTAGACTTTGTGGAAAATTTGCAGTAAAGATAATGGTATTATTAAGGTAGTGGGCTTTCAAAAGTCCTAGGATTCTTAAGCTACTCAGTGTGGTGAGATGCCGCCGCTCACCACTCTTGGCCCATCACCACAAAACAAACTCGCCACGAGCGCCTGGGTTTGTTATATGGCCTTATTTCGTTTGTATACTTGCCCTGTTCAGTTCTTGAGTCAGAAAACATAATAAATACTCAATTTATGAGTATTTTTATGTACGTAGCTTCCTTAACACCACCCTATAGGCAGTTGCCTTGTTTTAGTGTGTTAACGTCAACTCTGACATCATCAATCTCCCTGCAGAATACCAAAACAGCTGATGACAATTGTTAAGTTATTAAGCATGGACGTTAGCGTCTCTGAATGTGCCCCCTGGAGGGGCAGTGCGGGCACCCCCCTCCCCCCACATGTAAACAAACATTGATTTCCGACAAAAATGAGAGCCAGATTAATTCAAAACACCCCAAAAACTATTCAGAAAAACTAAGTTTCGGCCTCGAAATCGGTGGTAGCCCAATAACAAAAATTTACCCAGATATTAAGGTAAACTGTAAGGTAACCATCTCTACCTTTTTGTTATTGTTGAAGGGCGCCGATGTCGGGATCGAAGATATTCGCCATGGTTTGTTTACACCTGTGAATCTGTCACAGTCGCGAGGGTTGATTAGTCTTCCTCAGGAAGGTACAGGTGAAGGGATGATGGTATGGTGTGATTAGGCCTTGAGGCAGATGAAGTTGTGGCACCGTGATGGGTCTTGGTCTTGGTGTGATGTGTGGAAGGCTTCTGTCCTGTCTACAGGTACCGTTGCAGCCATTTTACTAGCACTTTCCAGTTACAGTTTACAATTTCCTTATCCATAGAGATACAGGGGTGAGGATTGAGGGATCGAGGTGGTATAAAGGCCTACCCTGTCTCATCCATTTACAGTGGAGAGCGGCAGCGGGACTGCGGGAGGGGGGTGATGTTTACATATGACGGCCATCTTGGTAGCAGACACCACCACCTTGTTGCCCCACCTATTGTTTTCTCTTAAACTCCAACTTTTTCTTGGTATTATTCATTACTGTTGATATTATGAGTAACACAGTTACAAATTTGTGTTCAGTGGTCTACTCCTCAACACAGATCACTCGAGACCCCCCTTAGTAATGCACCAGCGGCAATTCTGCATTCTCTGCCCGACCTCTCATTAGTAATATGCAGCATTAGGCGCAGGGTGAATTTTGCATTCCCTTTCTAGGAAAAAAACTGCGTCCTATACCTAAACTATATATACCTAAATACGGTATATGCAGTAAACCTTCACTATAACGAACCAATTTGGGGGATAGGGGGTGACGTTTTTTCCGATAGTTCTTTATATCCGAGGGATTCAAACTTTTCGCATATAACAAACTTTGCTCGTTATATGAGGTTAGGAGGTATGAAGTTCGCTATTTCTGACCATTATTGTGTACAGTGGTCCCTCGCGTTTGGCGAGTTTCAGCTTGGCGAAACAGTGTTGGCGATAGGTTGGATATGGCACCAGAATCCCAATTTGGCACTTCAAAATCACTTTTGGCAAGACGCACGCTGACATTTTCAAAGAAAACTTTAACGCGCTCTTTGTTTCACTTCATTTTATCAATAATACTCGGTCCCAGCGTAAATTTCATCACCATTTTTCTGCCTCCCTTCCATCAACTCCTTCCAACTGTTTATTCCTATCGCACGTTTCACTACCGTCATCTCCGTTCTTTCCCTGTTCTGTCTGTAGTCGACTGCCGGCAGCGGTGGTCAGCAGACTGAACAGAGTGGGCAGGTTAAATAAAGGTGGTGACGTTCGGTGCGATGAGCTGATTGCATAGAAGTTGACGGTGAGAGTGGAAGCGAGGACACTGGAACAGGAAGTGCTCAATTGACTCCAGGATGTTCCTGCACCAGGAGCAGTATGGGTCGGGGGTGAGGTGCAGGCAGTGCAAGTGTGTCGTCAGTGTTGTGTGGCCGAGCCGCAGGCTGGTGAGGGAGACATCCAGGAAGCGTGGTGTTTGTCTTATCGATGGGTGCGGGGAGGAGTCTGAGCTGTAATGACCCATGGGGGTGGCACGGAGGGGTAGGTATCGCGAGGGTGGCGAGGTATCCCAGATGAAGCGGCAGACCCGTCAGATACCAGACGAAGAAAAAGAAGCCTTCGAGGCAGAACGTAAACATTACAGGATGAGGACAGATTAGTTGATTTGAGTGTCTTATGGTATTTGAAATACTTGTAACAGATAAGTACTGAGGTACAGTAAAACCCTTATAACTCGGCACTGTATAACTCGGAATTTGATATAACTCTGCAAGGCAAAGACGAAGTGTGTGTGTGTTTTTTTTTTTTTTTATTTTTTTTTTATTATATATTTATTTATTTAATTATTATACATCTATGCCTATAGCGCGTGTAGGCAGTGAGCTCCAGGGGTGGGATGGTAGGCCCTGGGGGCTCACTCGAGGGCTGTGATGGTTGGCCCTCGCCCGTTGTGGCGCAGGCAGGATTCTTATAGTGACGCTTGTAATTAAAGGCTGCCGCCCCCCTGTGTCCTCCCACATGCACTCGCAGTCGAAGGTAGAGTTAATGGACAGGGCATAAGGGTGTTCTTAGGCCACTCGACGGTGCAGAAAGATTTCAAGTGGATTTATGGGTCTCACTCGGGTCTTCGAGAACGCCACTCGGTGACGCTAACCACTCTGCTACCGCCTCCCCTAAACTGCATCTCTTGGTTTTCACTCGGCATATCATGCCCTCACAACCTCTTGTGTGAACATGTAAACAGAAAGTCGGCAAAAAATAATGTAACTGCATCTCGTTGCCTACACTCGGCATATCCTCAGTCGCATAAAGTCGTGTTTTTGTCCTTTTGACCCTTTCCTGCAGGCTCAGGCTCTTCAATTTCATTCCCTTTCTGCTGGAGACACCCTTGTGTGATGGAGCTGACATCTTGAAATACAGTACTGTATGATGTAATCCCAAAACACGTAAAATAAGTGGCAAAGTAAAGCAAAGGTCGGGAACCAGCGTGTAGGCTGTCAGCTGCTGAGCCGTGTTGATGTCGTCCAAGCACCGTCTCTTGGATACGAATTCCGTTTTTTGTCGAAATTGAAAAAGGATTGGTTTCTGCTTCAAAAACACAACAAGCTTGGTAGGAGCCGCAATAATAATCAATGCAAAACATTGCAAACAATATCACAAAGTAGTATAACACACATTTCAGCAAGTGTTATTGGATTGGGATTCGTAATCCAAGACGGTGCTTGGACGACAAAAACACGGCTCAGCCTACGCGCTGGTACCCGACCTTTGCTTTACTTTGCCCCCTATTTTACGTGTTTTGGGATTACATCATACAGTACTGTATATCAAGATGTCAGCAAGGGTGTCTCCAGCAGGAAGGGAATTAAATTGAAGAGCCTGAGCCTGCAGGAAAAGGTGAAAGTGCTGGCAAGGATGGATGCAGGTGCATCCATGCGTGCTATTTGTGAGGAGTTTGATATCAAATCCAGCACATGCTACCCGTTCACTGGTAAGTGTAGTTTTTATGCTTTTACAGTACTGTATTTACATTTTTTTTTTTTTTTTTTTTATTTAATTATTATTATTTTTTATTTTATTTTTTTATTTTTTATTTTTTATAACCCATATTAGAGGAGGACATTGCATAACTCGGCACATTGAATAACTCGGCAAGGGCCAGAGCCCCTATCGTGCCGAGTTATAAGGCTTTTACTGTACTGAGCACTGAGGAAGTACTCAAGTTGCTTGTTGTGCAGCACCGTGCAGTGCGGGTAAGGGCGGAATTGCCTTGCTTTCTGATCGCCAGATCCGTGTTGTATGAATACGAATAGTGTTGTGTGGATGAAGTGGGTTGCTCAGAACGTGTTGTACGAAAATCGCGTTGTACGAACCCGTGTTGTACGAGGATGCAGTGTACAGTACCCTCCCGAGTTTCATGCTTGCTTTCTTCACAAGGCATAGCGCTAAACTCGAGGATCACGAAACTCGGGTATTGAAAACACTTAAAATGCTTATTTAGTCCGGTGCGAGGCGTAGTACCATATTTTACGGCTTATAAGACTCACGTTTTCTCCCAAAAAATACCCTGAAAAATACTAATGGTCTTCCAAGTCGAATGTTGTAGTACTTCCTCAGTACTCAGTACATACCTCAGTACTTACCTGTTACAAGTATTTCAAATACCATTAGACATTCAAACCAACTACGTAATCTGTCCTCACGCTGGTATGTTTACATTCCCCCTTTTTGGGGCATATTGCCGCGATTGCCGCCAACAGCGCCATCTATCGTCTGCCATTAGGGTGCCATTAGCACATATGGGTAAATTTAAAACTTGATATTTTTTAACGGCCCTTGGTGGGATGCTGTGCAGTAATGAGAAAACCTCTCATGCAAAATTTGAAGCGAATCGGTTTATATTTAGAGGTGGCGCAAGTTAATTGAAACCTGTACTATGTGTACTATGTGATTATACCTGTACCGAAGTCTGAAAGGCTAGGGTTCTAAATCACCCATTTCTTTTTCAGAATGGCTCATTCACGCACAGCTACGACTGTTTGGCTGGTGGGCTAGCCAAACCCCGACCCCATCCTCGGAGCCAAACTCCCCTCTCGTGGCGACGTGCTCAAGCGGGCTTTCTACTTCCACAACGTGGAAAAGAAAACCGTCGCCACCAGCGCCGCGGCCACTGTCCAAGAGATGCTAAGGTTCTGGGAGACCGCGAGGATCCCAACGATGACGGCAAAAAGCGCCGTTCGCAAGGTGGAGGTCTTGTTCAAGGACTGGAAGGCGCTCGTGAAGAGCAAGGGAATAGCGACGAACAAGACGAAGGAGGAAGAGTTTCAAGAGGCCCTCTGCGACCTCTTCGACGTCGCCCACGCCGACGCGATGACCCTGATGACGATCCCGGCTGATCGCGAGTTCCTAGTGGCGCAACGTGAGAAGGGTCAACGAGGGATCATGCAGGGAGCTGACAGGGTGCTGGAGCGCCGAGTTCAGCGCCGGGAGATGACAGTAGCGGCAGAGAAGCGATCACGAGAAGCCTCGACGTCGCAGCTGGACGAACGCGCGGTGCTCGCGTCCTCCTCCTCATCCTCCTCCTCGGTTGAGTCCAGTCCGGCACGCGGCGGGGCGGCTGCTACCGCTGAGCCGACCGGTGCAAGCCCTCTGAAGCGACGAGTGCGAGGGTCACAGGTCGTGCTCTCCCAGGAGTTAGCGAGCACCCTCGACAGGACCGGCGTGAGCATCCGCAAAGCGCTCCGCATCGTCGCGGCGACCGCCAGTAGCCTCGGCCACAATCCTCAGGAGCTGATCCTGAATGCCGAGAGCATCCGGCAGGCTCGCGCCGGCTACCGGTCCCAGCTGGCCGCGGAAGTCAAGACAACCTTCGTCCCTGACACGCCTCTTACCGTTCACTGGGACAGGAAGATCCTTCCGGATTGCGACGGTACGCGGGTGGATCGGCTGACTATCCTCGTCCCCGGCGACGGCGTCCAGAAGCTCATCGGCATTCCCAAGCTGGCAAGTGGGACTGGAGAGGCGATGGCGAGCGCCGTGGCTGAAGCGCTCGACGACTGGGGGCTCGCAGAGCGTGTGGTAGCTATGTCGTTCGATACGACCGCCGCCAACACTGGAGCCCTCGCCGGTGCCTGCACCCTGCTGGAGCAGAAGCTTGGTCGGCGTCTGCTAAGCCTCGCCTGCCAGCACCATGTACACAAGCTGGTGCTGGAGAAGGCGTTCTCTATCTGCATGGGGCCATCGTTGGGTCCTGACATCGGCGTCTTCAACCGATTCAAGGAACGGTAGGCTTTCATCGACCAGAGCCAGCCGGAGCCGCCAACGCCCGACGAGCTGCCGCCCACCCTCCTGAACAAGCGGGACACACTTCTGCAGGAGTGGGCCACGCTGTTCAACACCAGCCACCCGCGGGACGACTACAAGGAGATGCTGGAGCTCTTCATCGTCCTGCTGGGTGGCGAGGGCGACGTCCCGAAGGTGAAGTTCCGGCGACCGGGCGCCATGCACCGCGTGCGGTGGATGGCGCGTGCCATCTACGCGGCGAAGATTACGCTGTTCGCCGACCAACTGGGGGAGCTCTGCTCGCCGCGCGAGGTGTCCAGCCTCCGCCGGTTCACCTTCTTCGTCGCTGAGGTCTACGTGACCCGCTGGTTCGAGGCGCCCGTGGCCGCCTTCGCGCTGGCGAAATGACTTGAAACTGGCCGCCGACCTCTGCGACTTCCACGACGCTGAGATCGGCAAGGCGTGCGTGAAGACCTTCTTCGGCACTTCTGGTACCTGAGCGAGCCACTGGTCGCCATGGCTTTCTTCAACCACCGCTTGCCAACTGCCGAGAAGAAGGCGCTGGCGGAAGCGATGCAGCGGGAAAAAGGATCCGAGGAACCGCCGAAGCGCATCACCATCTCCGACGCCCGCCTCGCCTCGTCCACGCTAGCGTCGTTCGGAAGCCAGGCGTCCAGCGCCCTCCTCGATGCCGTCGGAGCGGACAGGGTGTTCCTCTCGAAGGAGCCGGAGGAGTGGCCGAGTGACACGGGGTTTGTCGCGGCGTCTCGGTGCGTCGCGAGCCTACACGTCACCAACGACACGGCGGAGCGAGGGGTGGCGCTGTTCCAGTCCTTCAACCTCAGCATGATGAAGAACGAGGATCAGCGCCAATTCCTCTTGCAGGTCGTCGAGAGGCACCGTCGACAACAGCCAGGAACATCGAAGGCCTCCCTTCCCCGGCCAAGCGGAAGACAATGAGTGGCTTGGGCAACCATGATACCCCCGCCCCTAGAGGGGCTAATACTCGCTTTGAAGAGTGAGGGGGACCAGCAGCCCAGCTGGAGGAAGGGGAGGTCTCAAAAGGCTTCAATATTGCCAACAAACACCCCAGAGACAATGTCCTTCCTAGTAGTCCCTATCAGAGTCTCTAGGGAGAACAATCAATCGACTTGCGCCACCTTTAAATATACTTCGATTGCGCTCAAATTTTACACACGTTGTTTTCTCACCACCCCACAGTATTCCACTAAGGGCCGTTCAAAAAATCCAACTTTCGTTTTTTATTGGCACCCTAGTATATATATACAGACATGCCCTCGGTTTTCGAACTTAATTCGGTCCCAAAAGTTGTTCTAAAACCGAAACACATTTTTCCATAAGAAACAATATAAAATGGATTAATCCTTTCCTGACCCCCAAAATATAGACTTTTTTTTACAAAAATGGAAATTAAACTAACCTAACCCCCCCCCCCCCCTTTTGACTCACTCACTAACCTAACCTAATCCCACGCTTTAACCTCCTAACTAAAGCCAAATCTGCATTAAAAAAGTGTCCGCGGTAAGGGAAGAACAGAGGCGTTGCAGGTCACAAGAGGAAGAAAAGTGAGGCACTCGTAAACCCTTGTCTCTCGCCTCCCTATGAACAACATAGTCATTATCTCCAAAAGTAATGATTTGTGACGGAAGAACATAGAGAGAATGTTTCCTAGAATCCAATAAGGTAAACAGAAACCAGACTCCCAATTGTGTACCTTAGATAACACTTTAGTCGCCAGGTGCAATAATGTCGCCAGCTGCCAAATATTACAAATTATAGCATCACTACTGATGTGTATGTGCCACTGAAGATGATACACAGTACACACAAACCTCGTTTTCCCGGACTAATAGGTGGGAGCACTGGTCCGGGAACCGCAAATGTCCGGGAATCGCAAAAGTCCGAGGCCATTACCCACCCCCGGACGTTTATCCTACTCTAGTATTTACTGTCTGGCAACCGCCAATATCAACTACCCCGCCGCGGACTTTTACGTCACTTTGTTGTTGTTTCTAGGGCTGCTAGGATCTCTTGGGGAACACTTTGAGCCCTGGTGATGTCCTATGATGCTATCACAGGCACTGTAGTTGACCTGTCTTCCTCAGGAAGGCACAGGTGAGGCGGATGACAGATTGTTGCCAGGAGGGGTGGACGCCAGCCGCCGCCGACGTTCAGGGTGAGGAGTTGAGAGTGTAGCACTACACAGTGGGAGTGGAAGCGCTGACACTGCAGCAGAAATTGTTCAATAGTCTCAGAGACGTTCCTGCACCAGGGGCAGTGGGGGTCGGGGGACTAACGAAGGCGGTGCAGGTGAACCGTGAATGTCTTGTGTAAACAATACGACCGCTGACCATGCTGCCACCTGGCGGGAGGCAGCAGAAAGTGTTCAATAGTCTCGGAGACGTTCCTGCACCAGGGGCAGTGGGGGTCGGGGGACTAACGGAGGCAGTGCAGGTGAACCGTGAGTGTCTTGTGCCCAAATGTAAACAATACGACCGCTGAGCATGCTGCCACCTGGGTGGACGCCCGCTGCCGCCAGCAGGGTGGGCTGGTCAAATTGGCGACGTTCAGGGTGAGGAGTTAAGAACATAAGAAAGAACATAAGAAAAATAAGGAAGCTACAAGAGGCCGCGAGACCTACACTTGGTAGTTCCTTCAAGTCGTAAATATGTATATATATACTGTAATTAGTACTGTATTGTGTAATACGAGTTGAGAGCGTAGCACTACATGGTGGGAGTGGAAGCGCGGACACTGTAGCAGAAGTGTTCACTAGTCTCAGAGACGTTCCTGCACCAGGGTTAGTGGAGGTCGGGAACTGACGGAGGCGGTGCAGGTGAACAGTGAGTGTTTCTTGTGCCCAAATGTAAACAATACGACCGCTGACCATGCTGCTACCTGGCGGGAGGCGCGGACACTGACCAGGGGTGACAGGAGATGCTCGGACCGCTGGACACTTTGTCGATTTACGGAATGGACCAGGCATTTGTCCAGGACTCTGACATATCCCCGGACCTCGGATTTTGTCCAGCAAATCCGATATCCGGGAAAATGAGGGTTGTGTGTAGTTTATATCATGACTATAATCTACTCTTTTTTCAGTGTTGTTTTATGCTTTGTATCTGCAAGTATATACGGTTTCAAATTTCGCTACTCGTTTTTTTTTCGGGCATGACGACGGGGGAAGGACACTCAGAACATACCTTAGTGTTGGTCGCCACTCTGGTGATATTTATGTAATTTGTTCATTTATAGCCATAATATGACACAGATGAAGACACAAAATGACACAAACTCCCCAGATAGCCCCTTCTAACTTTCCTGAAATCATGGATGTAGAAATGTAAGTATTAACGCCACCACACGTCTGTAAATAGAAAAAAAAAAGTTGTCCTGGCGACTTTAGTGTTATCTTCGGTAGGGATTTTCGGTCCAAGTGTAAAATAATACCGAAATAATGCACAACACAAGAAAAATGGTCAAATAAAAGAACAGTTCGTAGCGGATGTTTACTAGGTGAGGGCCGCGGCGTGACTGACGCCAGTGACGCGCACAGTTGCCGAGTAGCTTGTTCGGCAACCGGATTATCGTACGGTAACCGGCGCAATTATGAGTTTGAAATTCTGTTCATGAACCGATTTGTTCGAAAAGGGAAACGTTCGAAACCCGAGGTTTGAGTGTATATATATACACACAACCCTCGTTTTCCCGGACCTCCATTTCCCGGATATCGGATTTGCCGGACAAAATCCGAGGTCCGGGGATATGTCAGAGTCCCGGACAAATGCCTGGCCCAGTCCTTAAATCGACAAGTTGTCCGGCGGTCCAAGCATCTCCTGTCACCCTTGGTCAGTGTCCGCACCTCCCGCCAGGTGGCAGCATGGTCAGCGATTGTATTGTTTACATTTGGGCACAAGAAATACTCGCAGTTTACCTGCACTGCCTCCGTTAGTCCCCCGACCCCCATTGCCCCTGGTGCAGGAACGTCTCTGAGACTATTGAACACTTTCTGCTGCCTCCCGCCAGGTGGCAGCATGGTCAGCGATCGTATTGTTTACATTTGGGCACAAGAAACACTCCCGGTTCACCTGCACCGCCTCCGTTAGTCCTCCGACCCCCACTGCCCCTGGTACAGGAACGTCTCTGAGACTATTGAACACTTTCTGCTGCCTCCCGCCAGGTGGCAGCATGTGGTCAGCGATCGTATTGTTTACATTTGGGCACAAGAACACTCACGGTTCACCTGCACCGCCTCCGTTAGTCCCCCGACCCCCACTGCCCCTGGTGCAGAAAGTCTGAACACTTTCTGCTGCAGTGTCAGCGCGTGTAGTGCTACGCTCTCAACTCCTCACACTGAACGTCGGCGGCGGCTGGCGTCCACCCCTCCCGGCAACACGCTGTCATCCGCCTCACCTGTACCTTCCTGAGGAAGACAGGTCAACTACAGCGCCTGAGATAGCATCATAGGACATCACCAGGGCTCAAAGTGTTCCCCAAAGGATCCTCGCAGCCCTGAAAACAACAACAAAGTGACATAAACGTCCGCGGCGTGGTAGTTGATATTGGCAGTTGCCAGGACAGTAAATACTAGAGTAGGATAAACGTCCGGGGGTGGGTAATGGCCTCGGACTTTTGCGGTTCCCTGATGTGTGCGGTTCCCGGACCAGTGCTCCCACCTATTAGTCCGGGAAAACGAGGTTTGTGTATATATATATACCGTATTTGCCGGCGCATAAGACGCACCTCCGCATAAGACGCACCCCTATTTTACAAAGGTTTTGAGAAGAAAAAAAATTATTGCAGTTTTTGATGGAAATTTTATTTTTTTCGTAAAATTATCAAGTTAAAAAAAAAATGAAAGATTTGTAGGGGAAAGCAAATGATTATAATTATGAGCATGTACCTAAATACAATATTCACTGTGCAGTGAATGTGAATGAAAAATTATACTAGTTAAAATGTAAGAGAATAACAGTGTAACCAAAATCGGTCAAAAATCATAATATATTGCAGATGCCCCGACGAATTGCTATTCTAATATTTTGCTACCTATGCCATATAGCTTAGATTTAATATTGTAGGTATGCCTTTGTTGCTTTTCTGCTATGTTTAGACTTTGTGGAAAATTTGCAGTATAGATATTGGTATTATTTTGGTAGTAGGCTTTCAAAAGTTCTAGGACTCTTACCAACACCATCGTTTAGCTTTCTTCATTATGAGTATTTTGAACCCCATTTCCCATGGCGCAATTGAATAATAATGGCATTACACGTAGTACCGAAAATCTACCATTATTTCAGCCAGAAAGTTAAGTTAGGTTAAATCAGATTAGGTTAGGTTAGAGGTGAGGGTTGGTTTAGTAACAGATGATATAGAGAAATAACGAAACTACCAATAATATGGCAGTGTGAAGCGTACCAATGTTTGCGGGGCCGACCTGGAGGGGCAGGTTTTCCTCCCCCACATACACACATGCAAACAACATTGATTTCCGACAAAATTGAGAGCCAGATTAATTCAAGACACATCAAAACTATTCAGGAGGACTTAAGTTTCGGCCCCGAAATCGTGGTTGTCCAATAACAAAATTCAGATGATATTTTGATAACACTGGTAACCTCTGTACCTTGTTGTTATTGTTGTAATTGTTGAAGGGCACCGTTGTCGGGATCGACGATATTTGCACTGGTTTACACCTATCTATCACAGTCGCGAGGGTTGATTAGTCTTTTTCAGGAAGGTACAGGTGAAGGCTGATTCACACTCTGAAATCACGGCAGCGTTCCGTCAGCCGTGCCTTGTATTCACACTATTCGTCACGGTTCTGTCATTTTCGGCAGTTCCTGCTCACCCTCTAAGCAGACATGGTGCCTCAAAGGCTATGCTTGAAGAAATTTGCATTAATAGCACTTCTGTCGGATGAAGAAGAGGAGTTGAACTCTAAGACATTGTTTTGGGTACATAAAGCCTTGAGAAAAACGACAATTATTAGCACGGCACAGTCTCATTACGTTAAAATATTCTTCCCCAGAAACCGTTACGTGACAGGACAGTGATGTATTGGAGCCGTACGTGACGGCGGCACACCGTTTAGTGTAACACGTCAATTTGTTTGAACGTAAGAAATTCTAACGGATGTGATGAGACAGTGTCCTGTCACCAATTTCCCCCATGATGGTATGGTGTGATTCGGCCTTGAGGCGGACGGTGTGGCGCCGTGATGGGTCTTGGTCTTGGTGTACCGTGTGGAAGACTTTTTGTCCCGTCTACAGGTACCATTGCAGCCTTTGTACTAGCACTCTTTCGTACAGTTTCCTTATCCGTAGAGGTACAGGTTTGAGGATTGAGGGTCGAGGTGGTACAAACGCCTATGCTGTCTCCTATCTCATCTTGCTTACCACTGTAGCGGCACTAACACACACACGCACATACACACCTGCATCGGCTTAGGCCACCCCCCTGTCTGGGACCAGGATTAGAGGCCCGCGGGTGACCTGACGCTGACCTGACTTGTCCTTGCCGACACAACTGCAACACCAGCCAGGTCATTCAGTCAGCTACAGGACACACAGAGACACACACCTGCGCACCTCTTGTCCCCACGTTGTACAATGACTCGCTGTCAAATAAACTACAAAGCCAGGATGCCCTTTCTCCATCCTTGAGTATAGACAGACTCCCCAAGATACTACACTCCCTCTCACCGCTCACACTCCTTCAAATGAAACTTTAACACGCTCTTTGTTTCACTATTCCATTTATCTACAATACCCAGTCCCAGCAAAAATTCCATCACCATTTTCTGCCTTCCCCTATCATCTCCTTCCAACTGTTGTGTCAACTTGTTTGGCCCGAGTCGAATGCGGGTTAAGGCGACATCTAATATGCGGGATGTTTGTTTTTTCCATGGGTGTGGGGAGGAGTCTGAGCGGTAATGACCCCTGGTGGGTGCACGGAGGGCTGTGCCGAGACGTTTTATCAGATGTTTTACAATGGAGAGCAGCAGCGGGAAGTGGATGATGTTTACATCTGACACTGCCATCTTGGCAGCAGCAATCGCTATCTTGTTGCCCCAGCTCATTTTTTTTCTTAAACTCCAACCTTTTCATAGTATTATGCATTACTGTTGATAACACAGTTACAAATTTGTGCTCAGTGAACTACTGCTCAGCAGAGGTCACTCCAGACCCCTTTAGTAATACACCACCGGCTGTTCTGCATTCTCTGCCCGACCTCTCATGCGCTAATATGGCCGCATTAGACGCAGGGTGAACTTTGCATTCCTTTTTAAGGGAAAAAACTGCGTCTTATGCGCCGGCAAATACGGTATATATATACACAAACCTCGTTTTCCCGGTTTATATATATATATATATATATATATTATATATATATATATATATATATATATATATATATATACACTGGGAACTCGGTACTCTAACGGCTCCTAACTCGAACAATTCGGCATTCAAATGCTTTTTTCTGAGAAAAAAATTGCTCGTATTCGACCATTTGCTCGACACTCGGCCGAACAATACTTGTATCAATACTTGTGTGAGCTGAGACGCGTCTCGCGTAAGGGTATCCCAGATGAAACAAAAGGAAATGAGTCGGTCTTCCCGTAGCTGTCATTCAGTGTACAACTTTGCCAAACTTCGCTGTAAACTGTCTCGTGTTTTTTTGGAGTTTTATTTTTTACATTCTTCGTATAAATAAGTCACCATGGGCCTAAGATTAGTGATAACAGCCAACCGAAAATAAAATTGGATAGAATCACAAAAGAGATGGAAAACAAATCAATCTGTTACGGAAACAAAGATCACAAACAATTGAAGAGGTTGAGAAATTGTTCTTGATTTGCATCAATTTGTTTGTATGATTGATTTTGTTTGTTTTGTTTGTTTGATGATTATGATGTTTGTATGTCAATTTGGTAGTATGATTTTTGTTTACCTTAATGGATTCTGAGAAACATTGTGTCCATGAGCTTCCGACGCAAATCACTACTTTTGGAGATATAAGATGTTATAGGAAGGAGAGTGTATAGGAGATATGAAAATTAACTAACCTAACCCTACCATTTGACTCACTAACCTAAACTAACCCCACGTTTTAGCCTCTTAACTAAAGCCAAATTTGCATTAAAAAGTGTCCGCGGCAAGGGAAGAACAGAGGCGATGCAGGTCACAAGAGGAAGAAGAGTGAGGTGCACATAAACATTTGTCTCTCTCCTCCCTATGACAACATCCTCCCCTATACCTCCTCCCAACATCTTCTCCCTGTAAAAAAATCTCCAAAAGTAATCATTTGCAACGGAAGCTTATACAGGGAGGTCCCGTTATACGAGCATTCGGTATACGAGAATCCGATGATACGAGATGTGTAAATTAGGGTCTATTTTCAATATACGAGATCGAAAATCCAATGATAAGACATTCAAACTGGGGTGAGTAAAATTATCAAGTTCAAAATGCGCGCCCTACCACTCCCAGGCTGGACAAAGGGGGATTTGGTTGACCCCAGTGAGGTCACCCCTAGCAAGCCGTGACCTGAAGGGTAATTAAGCATATGGCGCGGCCTGACATTTAGGGGTAATTAGCTGGTGTGCGGCCCCAACCTTGGGACCGTAGTCAGGTCACCCCTAGCAAGGCATGACCTGAAGGGTAATTAAGCATATGGCGCGGTCTGACCTTTAGGGGTAATTAGCAGGTGTGCGGCTCCAACCTTGGGACCGTAGTCAGGTCACCCCTAGCAAGGCGTGACCTGTAGGGTAATTAAGCATATGGGGCGGCCTGACCTTTAGGATAATTAGAGGTGTGCGCTCCATCCTGTGACCGCTACAACCTTCTTTGTATACGTGGCGTCCCATACATTCAACGTCTTTTTGCTTGTTATGCATGTTTTATGTTTAATTTATGTGCAGTTATGTTATTTTGTGTGCTATTTTCTCTTTCAGAATACTTTTTCTACAGAATAGGTAGTACAGTGTGGGTAATATAGACGCTGTGTGTTTGTTGTGCTTGCTATAGTTTATTTTAGCTTGAAAAACATGTCTTTTTTTTTCTTTCTTTTTTAATTGATGGGGTCCTGGAACCAAACCTATATTTTACCATTAGTTATGTGTTTCATTATGTTGTGTGTTATGAGATTTCGCTTTACGAGTATGCCAGGTGGAACCTAACTGCTCGTATCTTCGGGACCTCCCTGTATAGAGAATGTTTCTTAGAATCCAATAAGGTAAACAGAAACCAAACTCCCAATTGTGTAAGGAATTCTGGTCCTAGTATAAATTAATACCATTTTTGGGGTCTGGAATGGATTAATTCAATTACTTTTTTTTATGAAATATTTGTTCAGTACTCGAACAAATGCGTGGACAAATAGGTCAGTCCACANGATAAAACAATCAAAGAAGCCTACACTCAGCTGGAAAGGTGTTTGTTGCCCCAGTGGTAACCCTAGAATCGTGATCGAAGGTAAATTAGTCTTTTAATTGAGCGTCCTAGACATTAGGGGTGAGATATAAGTTGTGTGCGGCCCCATTTGGTGACCGTTGTGACCAGTGGGTCACCCCTAGCAAGCCGTGACCTGAAGGGTAATTAAGCATATGGCGCGGTCTGACATTTAGGGGTAATTAGCTGGTGTGCGGCCCAACCTTGGGACCGTAGTCAGGTCACCCCTAGCAAGGCATGACCTGTAAGGGTAATTAAGCATATGGCGCGGTCTGACCTTTAGGGGTAAGTAGCAGGTGTGCGGCTCCATCCTTGTGACCGCTACACTACCTTCTCTTGTATAAACGTGGCGTCCCATACATTACACGTCTTTTTGCTGTATGCATGTTTTATGTTTAATTTATGTGCAGTTATGTTATTTGTGTGCTATTTCTCTTTCAGAATACTTTTTCTACAGAATAGGTAGTACAGTGTGGGTAATATAGACGCTGTGTGTTTGTTGTGCTTGCTATAGTTTATTTTAGCTTAAAAAAAACATGTCTTTTTTTTCTTTCTTTTTAATTGATGGGGTCCTGGAACCAAACCTATATTTTACCATTAGTTATGTGTTTCATTATGTTGTGTGTTATGAGATTTCGCTTTACGAGTATGCCAGGTGGAACCTAACTGCTCGTATCTTCGGGACCTCCCTGTATAGAGAATGTTTCTTAGAATCCAATAAGGTAAACAGAAACCAAACTCCCAATTGTGTAAGGAATTCTGGTCCTAGTATAAATTAATACCATTTTTGGGGTCTGGAATGGATTAATTCAATTTACTTTTTTTTTTTTATGGGAAATATTTGTTCAGTACTCGAACAAATTGGCACACGAACAGCCTTCTGGAACAAATTAAGTTCGAGTACCGAGTCCCCACTGTATATTTTGGGGAGGCGGTAGCAGAGTGGTTAGCATCTCCGACTGGCGTTCTCGGTTACCCGAGTTCGATCCCGAGTGAGAACCATAAATGAGTGGCATAAGAATACCCACATGCTGCCCATGTAAGAGACAAAAAGAGGTTTATCAGCCAGTATAATTTGTGTGTTTACATTCCCCAGAATGGCAGCACCAACCTCACCTGTATCCTGTTAGGGGACTGGAAATGGAATGAAGACTGTGAGATCAAGTGGGTGTTCCCCATGGACAGTGGTGTCTTTGAGGTGGCCACGCCTAGATGGAATGTATCTTATTTGTACATCAACCACCTGCAGGCAAGGCATTTATTTATTTATTTATTTTACTTAACTGGTTACCCTTGTCTCCCCCCTCAATTATGAACTGGTAAAGTTTTTTTCTTTTAGCTTACAGTCAAGATTTCTGAAATCTTCAGCCACCCCTTTTTTTGTGTGTGTTAGCAAGAAGTATTTGGTAATGCGTGCAATTGTGAAAACTAGGGTGGAAGGAAAATTGGTGCGTTGTAGTTACTCGTGAGGTGTTCATCATCCCCAACGAGGTGTGGGATAGGTCTTAGTGGTATCAGTGAAGGATATTAATGCAAGGGTGTAATTCTCTTGTAGGGAATTGCTGCAGTCAGAGAGGATAATAGATTTAGAAGTAGTAAATAGAAAAGTTTCTCATTGATAGAATCTGCCAAGAATTTATTAGCAGGCGTGCATGACTTCACAAATGTAGTAATTTTCAGCCTTTATGTCATGTTTTCAAGTATTTATGTTAGTAGAATGATGGTGGCAGCAGTTGTACAATTTCCTTGTTCCATGACCTGCTGTAGAATAGTAGAACATTTAATTATCTGCTGTTTATATTAAAATCATACCATTTGTAACTAAAGGATATAGAAGAATAGCCAACTGTATTTTTTGTAAGTGCTAAGATTCATGTTTATAATTCTACTTTCAGGAATCAATCACTGTTACTTGTGAAGTGGCAGTGTGGCGATTCTGTGATGACCGGATGAGCAGAACTAGGGATGTGTGTGCGTTCCGGGGCTGCAAGCCACAGGTGGTCGCTGTCCACTGCCTGCAAGAATCACCCCATTGTCCTGCACAGACAGATGCCTCAGTTGTGTGGCACACCACGCCTGTAATTATGTCCGGTATTACTGTTGATGTCTTCTTCTGTATTAATCTCTCCTATTTCTGAAACACCATCTAGGATCCCCGATGAAACTGAAGTCAATAACAACCCTGTAGATTAAGTGTATTTTCTGGCATCTATAGCATGCATATCTTCTGAAGAGAAATCTATGGAAATATCATGGAAATTTAAAGTCAGGTTAACAATAGTCATTGGAGTACTGATTTAGGGATTATCTTTAGTGTTGCAGTACAGGTTAACTGGATTTAAGACACCTACTTCTACTAATAATCTTACCATCAAATTTTCTCTGAATTCCATTTATAACTGTCTAATCCAGCAATTTGTACTTGTAATGTCTTTAGTTAAATTGGCAGCTGTCATCTGTTTCGTTATTGTACAGTATCAGTGGAAAGTTTTAACAACAAACAAAAATAGAATATGGAAACACGCTAGGAAAGATTATTTTTTATTCTTATTTTATCTTAGGAGTGTGTAGGCTCCCATACCATTTGATTTTAAACACCTGGAGTCTCCGGCATTGATTTATTCAATTCCTGAAATAAGTCTGCCTGTACACCTACCTCCCCAAGCCTGTTTGATGGCCTGGCAAAGGTGGGCGCGGAGGTTGTATGATAAGTGAGCAGGTTTTTTCTTCATATTCTTTCCATATTCTCTATGGAATTAAGGTGAGGGCTGTTGCCAGGCCACGCCTTCACTGGCATCCCCACCTCACCCAGATGCCATTGTTTTGAAGTTCTCGGTGTACTGCGTTTAAGTGTTTTAAGAATGATTGTAGTAGTCTGGAACTTAAGGTGGACGGTTTGACAAAGATTGTGATGTCGTGCGGGGAAATTATGTTTAATGTTATTTTACAGTCCAGAACATTTCCTTTTACATCATTCTTTTTGTGTGCGTGACAAGGGTGCATGACAAGGGGCTCCGTAAATGGGACCTCGGGCAAGGGATTTGAAAGAAAAGGAGGAAGAGTAAACTCATTCAGAATATCTTTATAATTACTTGCCTTCACTGTGTTGTTTTATGGCAGGAAGAATAAGTCACTCCTCTTTCCCCGCTGATAGCCGCTCCCCACACCATCCGTGATGCTGGGTTCTTCACCACCTTGGCTGTGTACCTTGGCTTGTACCTGCACCGCCTGAGGACACTTTACCCACTTACCAATGACCATGACCCTCACACACCTGAATGGTTTTTTTTTTTTTTTTTTTACATCACAAATTGTTTACTTGTGGATGGAGGATTACCTTATGCCAGGCCTCCTTAGTCCAGTGCTGGTACTTCCTGGCAAAAGCAATATGTTTTTAATACCAATTGCGGCGGGACCCCATCTAGACGCTCCAAAATTTGGATTAACCGAGGGTGAACTGAGTGAGGCGGAGGAGCGCTGGAGCTCTCATGGGCGGAGTCTCGCCTGACGCACAACCATAAATTGTCATTTCTCTGAGTTAGACAAAGATATCCGAGCGCGGCGAGGGTGGGTAGGAGCATGGAGGGATGGGGGGGGGGGGGGGGGGGGGGGGCGCTGCGTGGGTGGGGGAAGTACTCATGGTGCGTGAAAGTGAATATTGTGTTTGGATGCCGCGCGGTGCCCTGCACATGTGTCCGGATTCCCGCCTTATAATCCAAATTTATGTTCAATTTATCAATAGGTGTCTGGAGCCCTGAAAGAGCCCGATTTATCCGATATCCAGAATAAAGAGGTGTGATTTAGAGAGGGTTTACTGTATACAGTAAACCCTTCATGCTCGCGGGGTTACGGAACAGAGACACCCGCGAGTATCATAATCCGCGAGCATGACATTAGTTACCCCTTCTGCCCTAAAAATAGGCTTACACTATAAAGAATGCCCTGTCTGACTTCATGACAACACACATCATCCGCCTCACCTGTACCTTCCTGAAGAAGACAGGTCAGGTACCACGCCTGTGATAGCATCATAGGATATCACCATGGCTCATAGGACTCCTCAAGGTTCCTCGCAGCCCTGCCGCCCCTACTAAAGGTCTGGGTGGTCTACTGGGTGGCTGCGGCAAGAATATTTCCCCGTCACTGGCTGCCCTGCCATTTTAACAGCTTTAAATCACCCTTATTTAAGGTTACACACAGTTTTACACTGACCTAAACAATGACACGTGTATATAGCAGCTCACCATAATCACTACGATGTACAGTACCCTCCCGAGTTTCACGCTATGCGAGTTTCGCGATCCTCGAGTTACGCGCCGAGTGCTAAATTCTTACATCCCGACTTTCGTGCATTATCTACCCGAGTTTCGCGCTGCTTCGTAAACTTTTTTTTTCTTTTTTGTGTGTGTGTATGTGTGTGTATTCATCTAGTTGTATTTATCTAGTTATATTTTACAGGACCAGAGCAACGCTCGTATGGCCCGTCTCCATATCAACATTTTTTTTTATCATTCATCCTTAGTGCTTAGTTTTGGCCGAAGCCAGCACCCCGGAGAGCAGGTCACAAACCCCGGCTAACACCCCGGTACCCATTCACTGCTGGGTAGACGGGGGCTCGGGTTTTAAGGAAACCGCCCATATGTTTCCGCTCCGCCCGGGGATCGAACCCGGGACTTCTCAGTTGTGAACCGAGCGTGCTTCCCCTACACCACGGAGTACCTATGTGTATTTACCTAGTTGTATTACCTAGTTGTAACATACAGGAAAAGAGCTATGTCATACTGTCCCGTCTCCAAATCTACTATAATCCAGTTTGCCTTTGAAGTCCTGAATACTTCTTGCATAATCACTTTTGCATCAAGGTGTTCCAGGCTTCTATGCTTCTATACGGGAAGCTGTATATTTTTATGTCCCTCTTGCATGTTGTCATTTTCAATTTTTCTCATGACCTCTTGCACTTTTATCGTCCCACACAAACAGATCTTCTCTATCAATTTTTCCAGACCAGACTATACACTGCTATAAAATCTCCCCTTTCTCTTCTTTTCTCAAGAGTGGAAGCTTTAGTCTTGAAAGTCTTTCCTCATATGGTAAATCTCTCAGGCTTGGAGCCATTTTGTGGCTGCTCTTTGTATTCTCTCAATCTTCCTTATATCCTTCTTTTTATGTGGTGACCAAATCACTGCCGCATATTCCAACCTTGGTCGAATCAAAGATGTTATCAATTTCTTAATCATCTCTTCATCCAGATATTGAATGCCATTTTATATTCCTCAGCAACTGATATGTATCTCCTGTAATCTTGTTTATATGCTTCTCCGGTGACAAATTGTCCGTAATCCATACTCCCAGATCTTTTTCGACCTTTGTTTTGATTATCCATCATTTCCCATCGAATACTTTCCTCTCTGTCTCTTTTTGCTACTGCCCACTTCCATCACTTTACACTTTTAGCATTAGACTCCATTTCCCATAGTTGACTCCATCTGAAAATCTTATCTAGATCCTTTTGTAGATCCTCACAGTCCTCCTTTACTTTCTACTTCTCTTAGTAATTTAGCATCATCAGCGAATAAACTCATATAACTGTTCACTCCCTCTGTCATATCATTTACATAGACCAAGAACATCACTGGGCCAATACTGATCCTTGAGGAACTCCACTTATCACTCTGCACCAATTCTGACTTCTGATCTTTTATTACTGTTCTCATCTCTTTGTTGCTCAAAAAGTCTTCCATCCACTTCAGCAAACCACCCTTCAATCTTCCTACATGTTCTAGCTTCCAGAGCAGTCTCTTGTGAGGTACCTTGTCAAATGCCTTCTTTAGGTCCAAGTATATGCAATCGACCTACCCCTCTATTTCCTGTGTCACATCGATCACTCGAGTAAAAGCTTAATAAGTTCGTTGTACATGACATTCCTCCTCTAAATCCAAACTGGCCACCTGCGAGTGTGTTTGTCTCTTCCAAGTATTTCAACCATCTGTCCTTCACAATTTTTTCACACATTTTTGCCACTACAACTTGTTAATGATACTGGCCTGTAATTTAGTGGTTCTTCTTTGTCACCTCCTTTGTGAATTGGCACAAATATTTGCTCTTTTCCAATCAAGCGGGACTCTGCTCTCCTTGAGTGAACTCTCAATTACACTATGTAACTTTCTGCTAGTTGGTTACTGCACCTCTTTTATAATCCAGTTCGACACTCCATCTGGACATCTCAACTGGCTTTTCTCACATCTTTACTTTCCATTAGCCTTTTTACTTCTATTACGTCTACTTTATGTCTTCCATTATATTTCTTTTACTATTATATTTTTCGTTTTAAATTCACTTTCTCTTGTAAATGCAGTCTGTAAGCATTCATCACCTCAGCCTGTTGTAATGCATCTTCATACACTATGCCTTCTACCTTCAGCTTATCTATTCCTTCTTTGTTTTTCATTTTTCCATTAATATATACAGGGAGGTCCGAAGATACGAGCAGTTAGGTTCCACCTGGCATACTCGTTAAAGCGAAATCTCGTATAACGAAACACATAACTAATGGTAAAATATAGGTTTGGTTCCAGGACCCCATCAATTTAAAAAAAAAAAAAAAAAAAAAAAAAAAAAAAAAAAAAAAAAAAAAAAAAAAAAAAAAAAAAAAAAAAAAAAAAAAAAAAAAAAAAAACATGTTTTTCAAGCTAAAATAAACTATAGCAAACACAACAAACACACAGCGTCTATATTACCCACACTGTACTACCTATTCTGTAGAAAAAGCATTCTGAAAGAGAATAGCACACAAAATAACATAACTGCACATTAAATTAAACATAAAAACATGCATAACAAGCAAAAAAGACGTTGTAATGTATGGGACGCAGCGTGATACAAGAGAAGGTAGTGTAGGGGTCCCATGGTTGGGGCTGCACACCTGCTAATTACCCCTAAAGGTCAGGCCGCACCATATGCTTAATTACCCTTCAGATCACGGCTTGCTAGGTGTGACCTGACTGCGGTCCCAAGGTTGGGGCGCACACTGCTAATTACCCCTAAATGTCAGGCCGCGCCATATGCTTAATTACCCTTCAGGTCACGGCTTGCTAGGGGTGACCTCACTGGGTCAACCAAATCCCCTTTGTCCAGCCGAGAGTGGTAGGGCACGCATTTTGAGCTTGATAATTTTACTCACCCCAGTTTGAATGTCGTATCATTGGGTTTTCGATCTCGTATATTGAAAATAGACCCTAATTACACATCTCGTATCATCGGATTCTCGATATACCGAATGCTCGTATAACGGGACCTCCCTGTATGTAGAAATGTTTTGTGTGTGTGTGTGTATGTGCCTATAGCGCCGTGTGGCAGTGACCTCCAGGGGTGGGATGGTAGGCCCTGTACTCGAGGGCTGTAATGGTTGGCCCTCGCCCGTGGTGGCGCAGGCAGGATTTTTATAAGAGTTAATGGCTGCATTAGAGAAGCGAAATTGGATTAGCTTTCCATTGATATATTTCGTTTTTCTGATAAATGAATTAGCACCATGCATAAATTAGTGTTAACTAAATAAATATCATCATCAATCGGGGTATAAGCAAGCGCGCCACCCTCAGTACTCACTGATTGTGTAAGCGACTGGGCGAGGCTCTCGCCGCCGGCCTCCGCTCCCGCACACCACAGTCACCGTTCCTCTCACGCACACAGTAGTAGCTACAACTCATTATTATTACTACGTTTGCAATGATTAAGCTGTGTATTAAACTCAGGGCTTGAAAACGAAATAATTTCTCAAAGGGTCGTTCCGATCAGAAAACAGTATTATTAACGTTTTGTTTTTCGTTTCTCCTCCAGGCATTACGTTCTGAACCGGTTAGAACGAAATTAAAACCGGTTAGAATGTTATTCTCAAACATGTAATGAATATGCTATTAGCCCTAATAAATAATAATGCCTAGCTATACATGACTACATTCTTATAGATGGTAATAAAGCCATACATTTCATGGTGCATAGTATCCAACAAAATCAAACCCTTAGATGTTGTAAGAAACTATATTATTGTACGACTTAAATAAGGCAACACATTTACATATACAATACAGGAAGCCTAGTGTAGGAGTATGCAATCTCAGTCGTCGTAAAGACATAATCACTAATTATTTATTAATATTATATATGGTAAAACTATATTAATTCGTAATATCACCAGCCACTAATCAAATAAACCTAATGAATGAAGTCAATGACTACATGTTATACTCCAAGGACTCGAACTTAGGACACTCACACCGAAATTCGGCGCACCAAGCATTAGGCTATGAAACACAGTTAAAATTTTAAGCACATACACACGATATATAATCCCTTTTCGAATACTGGATATTAATCTAAGCATATTCTTAAACCAAACTGCAGTATAATAGTTTAACGATTGCACGATTGGAAGGTATAATAAAATAAGGAACGTGATGCCATATCACGAAGACATAAATTCATAATTATATAAGGTAGAAAATAGTTATTCTTCACAAATTAAATTAAAAGTGTGCATATGATACTATTTGAAACAAAAACCACATCGTCAATTGCCAAGTGAACAAATACTGTAGACTTAATTAATGTATGTATGTAATACAGATGCATTTACTTAAATAATTGGCTACTGGAAGTGAAAATGGATAGTGACCAAATATGGCACGGAACGAAAAAATAACGTTATTAATCGGTTGCAGGGATTTCAAAATAGCGTTTTTGCTCAGGAACAGTAAATATGATAACGTTTTCGTTCCGTTTTTGTTCCGAGCATAATTTCGTTCGTTTCCGTTTTCGTTTTCGTTCCCTTAAACCGTTTCCCAAGCCCTGATTAAACTGCAGTGCGAATTGACTAGCCTTTAAGAATTGTAGACATGGATGGAGTGATTAGATATACTTTACAAGCTCACAAGGTAGTGGTATATATCACTGTGGCGTAATAAGCCTGGAAGATCACCACCAAGCAGTCGTGAGTCCTTCCATTTGTGCCACGGTATGTTATATGGATCTATATTCCCTAATTCGTTACATTTTTCAATGTAACGAGGAATAGATCAAGAGTCCAACATCCGGAGGACATAGTCTGACAGATGAACACCATCACTCACTTTCCCAGCCCTCAAAAAAGAGATTAGTAAGCGTGAGTGTACCGCGTTACAGGGGAGGTAATGTCCTTTGTTTACATCACCGCACGGCCACTGTCGGCCAGCCATGTGTTCAGGGCGGACCACTCGGCCACCACCTCTCTCAGCGGTGATCCAAAAGTGTCTCTGTTGGGTCTGTTTCCATTTTCTTTGGCGTATTGTATAACTTTTAGCTTGTATACGATAGTATTAGTAAATCGTTTGATGAATTCGCCATGGGCAATAATTTCCAGGAGTGAAAAGAGCTTAAGATGCGTGTGACAGCCTGGTGGTAAATGATACGTCAACACTAGCAGACGATAGAGGGCACTGTTGGCGGCAATCGCAGCAATCTGCCGCAAAAGGGGGAATGTAAACATACCAGCGTGAGGACAGATTATGTAGTTGATTTGAATGTCTTATGATATTTGAAATACTTGTAACCGGTAAGTACTGAGGTACTGAGTACTGAGGAAGTACTACAACATTCGTCTTGGAAGACCATTAGTATTTTTCAGGGTATTTTTTGGGGGAAAACGTGAGTCTTATAAGTCTTAAATATGGTACTACGCCTCGCACGTGACTAATTAAGCATTTTTACAGAGTTTCAATAAATGTTTTCAAAAAATGTTATAATATACTATTACATTGCATTTATAGGCATTTTTATACATGAAATACAGCTAAAAAGGTATAAAAAGGTCTTTATTTGGGGGGTCAGGAATGGATTAATCATTTTATACTGTTTTTCTTTGGAAAAATGTGTGTTGATTTTAGAACAATTAGGTTTTAGAACAACTTTTGGGAACGAATTATGTTCGAAAACTGAGGCATGTCTGTATAGTAAAGGTACACTCATCTTAAACCATACCTTAATTTTAATGGTGGGAGAAAGTTTGCAAAGAAATTTCTAAGAAAAACATAAAAATAAACAGATTTTCTACCGGTAATAAAATCTACCAAATTTCTGGGTAGGCAGTGGTCTTTCTGTTGCTCTGTTCCCATGTTGTTTGGTGTATTGTACAACTTTTAGCTTGTATGCGATAGTACGTATTAGTAAATAGTTTTGAGAATTCGCCCCTGGGTGATAATTTCCAGGACTGAAAAGAGCTTGTGATATGTGCGTGACAGCGTGGTGGTAAATGATATATTAACACTAACAGACGATAGATGGCGCTGTTGGTGGCAATCTGCCGAGCCAATACGGAAGGTGCTTCTTCTCTCCCACAGGTGGCAGGGAAAGAAAGGGCTACAGAGTGGCATAGAAGATATGGTATATATATGATATATATAGTGGTATAGATATATGTGTCAAGCTCGAACTCGAGCTTGACAATCAATCAATCATTGTGGGCATACGCCGGGGGGCGCGTCGTCTCGCCCACCCTGCGACGCCACTCCCGGGGGTCACCATGCGCGAGTCCCATGCAGGCTCCCTTCCCTTACCAAGCAGCTCTCGACAAGAAACATCAACTTGCCCAGCCACGAGCCTTGCGGGTGCCCCCTTGGCTTCCTCCACTCCGGATTGTCTCTTACAGATACAACCCAATGGGAAGGATCGGTTTCAGGATAGCGTGCCACATGCCCATATAGCCGAAGTGGCGTTGACGGACTATGCAGGTAATAGGTCTCGATTCAGTCTCACGGTGCAATCGCTGATTTGACACGTAATCATCCCAGCGATACCCTATTATTCTGCGAAGACACTTATTACCAAAGGCATCGATTAGTCTCTTCAAGTCGCTATTTAGTGTCCATGTCTCACAACCATAGAGTAAGACAGGGATCACAAGCGACCTGAAGATCTGGATTTTTGTCCTTCTGCACAGTTACCGACAATGCCAAATACTCCCGCTGAGCGAGTCCATAACACCGTGGGCTATGCCAATCCGCCGTAAGACTTCTTGACGTGACCCGCCGTCATTATGGACTGCGCTACCAAGGTATGTAAAAACTTTCAAAGATCCAATGTCCTCACCGTACGCATGAACAGACTGTACTGTTTCATCTAGTAAGCCTCCAAACACCTGGACCTTGGTCTAAGCCAGGAGACCTCAAGTCCCAAAGGCTTTGCCTCCTTGTGCAGCGCCTCGAGAGCCATCACCAGGACCTCCAGCGACTCAGCAAAGATTACTGCATCATCGGCAAAAATAAGATCAGAGATCTTGGTGATGCCGAGGGATGCTCCACAATCACTTTGATCTACAACCTTGTCCAATACCCAGTCCATACAAGTGTTGAAAAGTGATGGGGCAAGGACGCACCCTGCCTCACTCCTGTATTAACAGAAAAAAAGCTGGATACACCTGCCCCACATTTCAGAGCACTCTCAGTCCCAGAGTACAGACCAGTCATCAAACCAATAGTCCTTACAGGAATCCCGTGAAGTCGCAGAAGATCCCAGAGGACTCACGATGCACTGAGTCAAACGCCTTCTTGAGATCAACATAGGCTGCAAGCATCCCCTGTTGAAACTCACGTCAATTTTTTTTCAAAATTTTGAAAATGACCTATATCGGCACATAGAAAATGTCCAATTCTTACAGAAAATAATGAACTTCAACCTCATTGCGCGACCCCTAAATATTAATATATATAGACAGATCTCTACATACGTTGTTCTTCGAGCAAATGGAACACTTCGACCGCCATCCTGGGGTAAAATTCCGAAAAATCAAAATTCCCATCATATTAGGGGCACTCTAATACACACCTACAACTAAATCACTAGCAACACAGGCTCCTACCTTATATATCTTAATATCTGATACTTTAAAACTCCTTAAAACCCAAGCATTCCAAAATAAAAAATTATGTCGAGTTGACGATTCCAGCGGCGATAAGCGGTCTGATATGCCATTCTTTCATTCGTGAATGGAGTCCGTTAATCCGAAGTCCGTTAAATCGAGGTCCGTTATATCGAGGTTTGACTGTATATATATATATATTATATACAGGAGAACCTCATTTAACCGGCATTCAAACAACGGCACTAATCGACCCAGGCATTTTTTTTTTTTTTTTTTTTTTTCCCGGGCCTCCAGCAGGGAGGACCATGGGCTTAGCTTGAGCCCGTGGTCCTGATCCTGTGAAAAAAGAGAGGAGAGTGTTCGTGCTGCTGGCGTGCAACACGAGGACTGGCTTGTCCATCCTGACGAGGAGTGCGGGGTAGAAAGGGGCACTCAACAGGATAACCCAGGCATTAATTAGGTATAATTATTTCAAAAATTGAGGAAATTGGCAGAAATTTAGTTCAAATTGGCGGGGTAAGCAGGGTTGGCAACCCTTTCATCCTTCACTGGTAAACTGGAACTCTCTTCCTGTTTCTATTTTTCCACTTTCCTATGACTAACATCTTTTCAAAAGAAGAGTCACAAGACACCTCCCGAACTAAATTGGCTCACCCCTCTTTTTTATTTATTCTCTTACTGTCTTCTTTATAGGGACTGGCAACTAAGCGGGCTTTGTGTTTCCCATTTTTGTTGTGCCCTTGGCTAGTTCCTTGTGATGTAAGAAAGAAAAAGAAAATATTGGGATTTGGGCGATTCCATAAGAGTAACTCTCAAAACAACGGCAAAATGAGGTATCCGGCATGCGCTCCCCACCGAGGGTGCCGGATAAACGAGGTTTTCATGTATATATATATATATATATATATATATATATATATATATATATAATATATATATATATATATATAATATATATATATATATATATATATATATATATATATATATATATATATATATTACAGTAAACCCTTGCTTTAACGAACCAATTGGCGGAAGGAAGTGATGTTATTTCCGAAAATCTGCTATACTGAGGGATCCAATTTTTGCATATAACTAACTTTGTTCATGATATGAGGTGAAAGTTTTGCTATTTGCGTGTATAATGGGAGGCAGGCAACGTGATGAGGCACGGGAGGTCGCAAGCGGAGGTGTTTACAATCGGGCGGACAAAGCTAGACTAGCAGCCGCGCACCGCTCACTTAGCTTTGTTTATACTGCCGCCCACCGATCTCCCGTGTCTTCTGGCCCACCACCGAACCAAAACCCACATTTAGCTAACTTATTCGGTAAATCCCACATATTCCGGACTGGCAGAAAAAGATAGTAAAGCCGAAATTGTTATATAGAGGTCCGTAAAAGCGAGAGATTACTGTATTATATCTGGTGTATGAAAAAGGGACTTACGAACAGTCTCTCAGAAGTTATCCATTTTATAAATTGGAGGACTTTCTGTACTGTGAAAGAAAAGATAAAAATTTCAAGTGGTTAAAGTGATCTACATGACACTAAGGTATCACAAACGTTTGTAAAGATTGGTGATGTGTTGAGATCTTATTTTTAGGGAATTTTTTCTCCAATGTTTGGCGTGTCTAAATTGGGGTGCATCTATGACACCCGAGCGTCAAAGATGCCCAAAAATACGGTATCTTCAGAATCTGGTTTATGACTACTCATCTGAAGTTGCCTGAATGCCTCAATCCATACTGTGATCCTGCTGCAAAAGACCTTTATCTGCTCTTACTCTAATTTCATGTTACTAATGGATTAGTAATTTCATTTCTGCTTTCCTCCATTCTTTTACTGGCAACCTCATAAAAGGTGCGAAAAAGAATTTACGGGATTTCACTAAAAAGCAGTCAGCGTAGCGTACCTAATTTATATTTTGCTGCCATCCTCTTTGGAGTAGTGACCTTGTGCAGCGCTGTGCCGCTCCTTCTCATCCTTCTCTACTCTCAATCATGGCACTTCTGCCATGATTGCAATGCTCCCTGGGAGTCCTATTCCTTGTGTTTCAAGCACCATCTGTGAATTGCACGACTCCTCCAGTGGCAAAACAGTGAAGCATCAACTTGAACTCTTCCTCTTGTTACAGGTGTAGTCTTGTAAAAACTGTATTGCTCCTGGTACAATGTTTTCCTTCCACTGTTTCTTTTCCTTCACACAGTTTGAGTTTTTCCAGAGGGAATTAGTAGATAGCTTATAAATAAAGTGATGTACACTATATCTTGTTAACGCACGACTTACGTACTCTGGAAAATCAAGTGTTTAACAAAATAATATATGAATCATATGTTCCCAATTATTCTCAAATTGATTTTTTTTTTTAGAACTATTGTGTGTAACTATTTTTTTGTGTGTAACAAATTTTGGCGTATAAGATTTTTTCATAACTGATTTTTCATAATGCAAGGTTGTGTAAAACAAAGTATAGGTGTTCTCATTAGAAAACTGCTTAGTATTGTTCAAGATGTAGCAATGTTGAACAAGTTTTATGCTCTAGGGTAATTTTTTAGATTTTGCTGATCTTTTGTTTTAAGGAAGTATGTCACGTGTAGTATATGTGTGTTATAACAATTTGGTCTGTCTGGGCAGTTATAGGCTTGGTCTGTATCGTCTAGTAGTGATTATTATACTTTCAGGTCAATGCAGTGAGCTACAGTAACTGTCCTGAGGGGTTTGAAGGGAGCAGCACAAGGCAGTGTGAGCTCGGCCAAAATGAGACGGCTGTTTGGGCCGAGCCAGACTACTACTACTGTGTCTACCGTCCCTTCAATGATTTGTTACAAGTAATGTATCTCAATTTATTACTTCAATGATGCATAAAAGAAGTGTGGTACTTGTTATTTGTACTTATTGATAAGGTGGTTCAGGTTCAGGTGCATTACTGTATTGACACACATCACTAGATATCAAATATATTTGGTGGGAATGTAGTGATATTCATTGCAAGACTGTGTGCAAATACTATATGGAAGATGGGAAAGCTCCTGGTATAGAAGACATAAGCAAGGAGCTTCGATCATCGCTATCTTTTGGCAACGCCGCAAACTAAAAATGCCTGAAGGACATGGCGGTAGTGTCGTCAGGTTTCCATGGTGACCAGAATAATGCACAAATATTACTTTTTCTGCAGCCGTAGTGTTCGAGTGACCACAAACACTCACTTGAACTCATAATGTACAATATCATACAGAAAATTCAATAAGATAAATGACAATCATGTAGCAACATCCTAGGGCCGTGCGCTCACGATGAAGTCCGCCACTACTGATCTAAACCGCTGAGATCCAGAAGACTGGCTCCGGGTGCCCTAATGGTGTGCCGGCCGCAAACAAGTCATAGATAGTAATCAACCTATTTTTTTTAACTTTCCATGTGTGCAAGTAATATAGACATCAACATGTGTTCCTTGTAAGAATATTTGATATCTAATAGTGCAAAGATATTTCTTTTAGTGGTTGGGGAGTGGCACAAATATATTATTATGAACAACACCTTGTAATGTTACTCCATTGCTCTGCAAAACTTTAAGATATTGTCAAGCTAACAAACAGAAGAAAAAAAAATTACCCTGTAAGCATATCTTGGAGGTCATTCTGCATGTCCTTATCCCATCATTTTTTTTTTCTGTCTACATTAAGGTCTCACATTTAGCCTGTTTTGATTGTATTCACATTTGGTGACTCAATCGGCACCATCATCATCTTTCTGTTTAACGTCAGATTTTTCCATAATGTTTTATGAGGAAAGATGGTCGATGATATGCTTCCTATTGTCGGCGTTCATCATTCAAATTTGTGGTATGACTTTACACCTTGGATGCTCTTCCTGACAGGCAACCTCAGTTTTCAGCTGAGGGCCTAGGTGGAGTGCCTACCATGGCTAACGAGCCCCACATACCTGGGTTTGTAATCGGAGTTGTCCCTCTCTATGTGGATTGCCTACCATGGCTACGAGCCCCACTGCCCGGGTTGGATTGGTGAAGTGGCAGGGCGTGTCCACACGTCCATGGCCATGCATACATCATCTCTGGGGCTCCAACCTGCTCCAAGATCCTTCAGTAATTTAGCCTGAGTTCGCAAAGTCACAGTTACCCGGGGTGCCACGAGGAGGCACTCTGAAGATCTTGACAAGGAAGCGGCTTTTGTACCTGCAGGAAGGACTTACACACTCTGCCTTCTTTTCGCTCATGGAGCCATCCGGCGGCTGCAGCTGAAAGCAGAAGATGGCGGGCAATCTCCTACTTCGCTACAGCACTAAACACATCCCCTGCTGTGAGGGCTCACTTTCCCCTTTGGTGACTCCAATCAAAAGAAATCCTAATTCTCATTTGGTGACCATATTCTTCCATTAGGCAATTATTTCCCCTAGAAACTGTCATGTTTTTGGCAACCATATTCTTGCATTTGGTGAATATTTCCCTCCCTAGGAGGGAAGAGGGCTGTCCTACTGTTTTCATCGTATTTCCCTGCCAAGAGTTTGTCCATCCATCATATATTACAAACCCAGCTGTCAGGGATGAAAATTTAAGATTCCTTTTATTTGCTCACCATTTAATCTCTCGTCATCCAATAGTGACTGGTAGGAAAAGGAGTTTTAAGCCACCAAATAAAAAAACAGGTTGACTCCCTGAGAGCTCTTCACCAATTAGGGTTATCCTATTGTTTTCAACTACACTCATACCGCGATTTACGAACACTCTATTTACGAATTTTCGAAGATACGAACAAAGTTATTTTGTCCCAAAATTTGGTTTACACAAATAATTCGAAGTTACGAACAAAAGTTCGTAAATTCATAAACAAAATTATAAAAAAAAATTTAATACATAAATAGTAAGAATATTTATAACACCTAAATATTGTAAAAAGTTCAGTAAACAGAACCATTGGCTCAGCACACCCACACGCGGGGACGCTCAAGATGTTTGTTTACATATTCTCCGACCGGTCGTGCTGTGTTTATGAACATTATTGTGTATAATCAGACATTTCAATGATTATTTCAGTGAATAATGCCTCCCAAGCATGGTGCCAGTGCTCGTGTGGGTGGTCCTAAGCCCAAGAAAGCCAGAAAAGCCATAACACTAGAGTTTAAGATCGCGATTGTCAAGAAATTTGACGAAGGCGTGCGAGTGAAGGACATGGCTAATTGGTTTAGCCTTTCCCCGTCGACTGTCGTAACTATTAAGAAGGACAAGGAGAAGATTATTTCAAGTGCTAAAAGTGCTACCCCTTTGAGTGCATTAAAAAAGTGTCCACGGTAAGGGAAGAACAGAGACGATGCAGGTCACAAGAGGAAGAAGAGTGAGGCGCTCGTAAACACTTGTCTCTCGCCTCCCTATGAGCAACATGTCATTATCTCCAAAAGTAAAGATTTGCGACGGAAGCTCATAGAGAAAATGTTTCCTAGAATCCAATAAGATAAACAGAAACCAGACTGTGTACCGTAGATAACATGGATGTAATAAGGGAAGTATTAACGCCACCACACGTCTGTAAATCGAAGAAAAAAAGTTGTCCTGGCGACTTTAGTGTTATCTACGGTAGGGAGTTTCGGTCCAAAGAGGAACGTTTCTCAAATTAAATGGGTTAAATGGGAAAAATACATTCGATTATGAATTTTCGATTTACAAACAGTTTTTCAGGAACGTAACCCATTCATAAATCGAGGTGGCCGTGTGCAGTATTCCATTACTATACGATGCCTCGCTTTACGATGGTTCACTTGTAAGATAGATCTTTAGTATCCTTTGCTCTCATACGATAGGTCTCGCTCACTTTTACCATCGTTGTGAGTGATCTGCGATGTCTTCTGAGTGGCCTGCAAGCTCTATTGCCCCTGATATCAACCCCAAGATAGCCAGGTTTGACATATGAGGTTCCCTTTTTGATTGGATTTTCAAGAACATAAACCAATCACACTGAGGGAATACTGTATTTGCATTTGGTGAATTCGCATTCTTTAGCATCAATCAGTTGCCAAATGTTAGACCTTATTGTACATCCGGTAGCTCTAACCCCTGTGTTTATATTGGCTGTCCATCTTCACCCAGTTATCACATCTCATCATTTGTCCATGTCCAAACCATAAAAATCTTCCATCATCCTTTACGACACTAATTCATTCAAACTCTTACGGGCTATTAAAAAAATTACGTCACTTCTTTTGGATAATTTTTTTACCCCCCCCACCCCCCCTTGGTCATGACTTGTAACACATGTCCAGACCCCCTAGAAAATTATTTAACCCAGCCAGTACCCCACCCATTAGTAGGTTTGCATTTTTTCAAATACACACAAACCTCGTTTTCCCGGACTAAGAGGGGGGAGCACTGGTCCGGGACCCGCAAAAGTCCGGGAATCGCAACAGTCCGATGCCATTACCCACCCCCGGACGTTTATCCTACTCTAGTATTTACTGTCCGGCAACCGCCAATATCAAGTACCCCGCCACGGACTTTTACATCCTCTGAGCATGCTGCCACCTGGCGGGAGGCAGCAGAAAGTGTTCAATAGTCTCAAGAGACGTTCTTGCACCAGGGGCAGTGGGGGTCAGGGGACTAAAAGGAGGCTGTGCAGGTGAACCGTGAGTGTCGTGTGCCCAAATGTAAACAATACGACCGCTGAGCATGCTGCCACCTGGCAGGAGGGAGCAGAAAGTGTTCAATAGTCTCGAGAACGTTCCTGCACTAGGGCAGTGGGGGTCAGGGGACTAACGGAGGACGTGCAGGTGAACCGTGAGTGTCGTGTGTCCAAATGTAAACAATACGACCGCTGAGCATGCTGCCACCTGGCGGGAGGCAGCAGAAAGTGTTCAATAGTCTCAGAGATGTTCCTGCACCAGGGGCAGTGGGAGTCAGGGGACTGACGGAGGCGGTGCAGGTGAACAGTGAGTGTCGTGTGCCCAAATGTAAACAATACGACCGCTGAGCATGCTGCCACCTGGCGGGAGCGCGGACACTGACCAGGGGTGACAGGAGACGCTCGGACTGCCGGACAACTTTGTCAATTTACGAACAGGACCAGGCATTTCAACGTAAAAAAAAAAAAAAAAAAAAAAAAAAAAAAAAAATTGGCCGGGACTCTGACATATCCCGGAACTCGGTTTTTGTCCAGAAAATCCGATATCCGGGAAATGGAGGTCCGGCAAATTGAGGTTTGTGTGTACAATAATATAAGTCTAGCCTAAGCACCTGGGGCCAGATCCACGAAAAAAGACTAAGCTAAGTGGCGTAAGTACGGCATAGGTGATACTCTGGTGCGGCCCATGCCGCCCCCTGTGCTGAGGCTGCTGGGGGAATCCACGAAGATGGACTTACGCCGGAGCGTGCTAGGAGTATTTAGGAGTTTCTCGACCGAGACTTGATTGCGGGCATGTACAATGACGTCATCCTCGCTAATAGCTAAAGAAAGACTTGTTCTTGATGATACGTTTATTTCACACCAAAAATGAACATAGACTTTATCTGAAAGAACAAGAGAAGAAACATTAGTTTTATGATAAAGCCTAGAACAGGCGAGTGATCCCGTTCATATAGTACACTGTTTCAATAACATGGAAGTCTGTGTTCTAATGTGCGAGCTGGAAGGTGGGTCATACCTCAGGGTTCCTGGTGTGGCTCAGGGCTGTCTGTCACCTTAGAGAGGCCCTGGGGTATGGTAAGGGCGTGCTGGCAAGGGCGCACGCTGCAACCATACCCTGGCTTGTTGACGTCTGGCCTCGATCTTGATCCTGAGCTTAAAGTTCATAACACACATTCCTATATCCCCCCCAGCGCGGGGCTAAAGTCACGGCTTATATTCATAGCTGCCAGTCACCAGAGTCTGCCAGGCCGGTCTGCGAACTGCACGGCGGGTTCGGGCAGAGGCTTGCAGGGTCGGCGGAGCTAACTGCGGCGAGCAAGGCAGGGTAACCGAATCTCCGGTGGAAGGAGACGATGGTGGAGTAGTGCTGCGAGTGCGTGCTGGCTCGGCAAGTCGGGTGTTGGCGGTGTCACGACTGTTGATGCACCCACAGGGGTGGTGTTGTGCACAACGATTGGTGGGATGGTCGGCTGAGTTGAACTTGTGTGTGGACAGGGAGGTACATTGGGTTTACTGGGAGGCCGGCAAAGTGGGCCGGCTCAGCGATGTCAGTGGAGACTGGAGTGAACCGGCGCAGGAATTTCCTGTTACGAGTTTTTACCCGCCCAGAGCCGTCAATTTTCACGCTATACTTATCGAAGTGTAGCACTTCTGTAACTGTGCCACTCCTGTCCCACTTCTTCGGGTAGTTCCCAGCGCCGTTCTGCACGAAGCATCTATCACCGGCTTAAAGGGGCAGTTGTGGGCGAGTATGAGCGTCCAGGGCCTCTTGGGACTGAGCGTAGCGTGTGCGGAGTGACGATTCCTTCAATGCCCATGCCTCACGCCCATGTCGGTCTGACATTTGGGTTAGCGAATTTCTCTAGCCGATTCACAAAGGATAGTGAGTCCCGCAGCGGTTTTTCCGAAGACAACCTGGGCGGGGAGATGTCGCAGTCTGGATCTGGTGTGTTTTGTTGCTGTAAAGTGCGCGAAGGAGCCTGTGATTGTCAAGTGTGCCGGTTGGTCCGATGTTTGACCGGAGAGGCGTTTTGTAGCTTTAACCGCCACTTCTCCCTGCAGTTGGACCTTGGTTGTAGGCAGACGACACACGGTGGTCCACGCCCCACCATTTCAAGAAGTCGTGAGTTAGGCTGGCTGCGAGTTCCGGGCTGCCATCGCTGGATAGTTCGTCTGGCATTCCGAAGGTCGCAAACAATTTCTGAAGGCGTCCGATCAGGCCCTCTGCACCGGCGTGGGAGGACTCTGAGGGCAGGCGAAGACCTCTGTCCATCCAGAGAACCTGTCGCCGATGACCAAGTAGTGTTTGCCGGCAAAATTGAAGAAATCAGCATAGACAGATTCAAAAGGGGTCGACAGTGACGACGATGTGATCGCTGGCAACGAAGGTTGTGACGGAGCGTTCCTGTTGCAATCGGTGCAGGCCGCGCGGACGGCATGGATGTCGGCCGTAATGCCCGGCCAGAAGACGATTGCGCGGGCACGGATTTCCATGGACGATGTTCATGGAAAACTCGATACATGGGCAGCGTGCAGGTTATCGAGAACAGTGCGACGGAGTGAAGGCGGAACAACGACACGGTCATCGAACATGACGCACCGTCAGATACATAAAGGGCCTCCGGAACTGCCAGTATGTAGCAGCATGATGAAGGTCTTTATCAGACGCAGGGAAGCCGCTCTCAACAGTCTGTAGAAGTGTTCGCATGTTGTCGTCCTTTGCAGTCTCTTCGACAATCCGTGACCATGGGAGGGACGATATCTCCGCAGCCTCATGCTGGATTGCTGCATCCAAGGGGTCTAGGACAACTGGCCGCAGCCCAACTGGCCGCCATATGGAACTTTTTGTTGATGTACCTTTTGTACCTAAAGCTAACCTAACCTAATTCATTCCTAACCTAACCTAACCTAATTAATTCCTAACCTAACCTAATCATTCGCTGGTGGGGGTTTAAGGAGCTGCCTTGAGTACGTGAACTTAGGCGTTTGCAGTTTCCTCCCAGTCCGCGGCGGTCAGCTGGCCGCGACCAGTTGGGCTGCGGCCAGTTGTCCCATTCCCGCATCCAAGGCGTGCTCCATCTGGTCGTTGATACCTAGAGTATTGACTGAGATTGACGGGGATGGATGGCGGGATGCTGCGTCAGCAGCCTGGTTCGAAGAGCCTGGCATGTGCATGATTGAGAAGCGCCATGGCAAGGTGCGTTGCTTGAGTCGGAAGAGCCTGGTGTTGGCGATCTCGTCGAGGGTGCGGTCGCCGAAGATCTTGACCAGGGGCTTGTGGTCCGTGACCACCAGTAGATCATCACATCCCTGGGTGAAGAAGCGTGTCTGCTCGAGACCCCATGCGACGGCAAGCGCCTCTCTCTCTATGGGCGCATAACGAGACTCTGCGCCTGAGAGGAAATGGGAACCAGCTAGGATGATCTGCAATCCATCCGGACAACAGTCTGGCACTTTGGAGAGCATGCGCACTGCTTCTGGGTGAGGAAATATCCAATCCCATTCATGGACCAATCGGGCCTTAGGCACGTCCTCCTAGATGTGTCAAAGATTTTCACACCTTCCTTGATAGCCTCGACGATGGCGTGCTTTGACGACTCAAATGCCTCGTCCAGAACTTGGGTCAAGAAAAACTTGTATTTTTGGCTGAGGAAGGGCTTGAAGGAGGCCATGATATCCCTCAGCTGAGCATAATTGCTTACCTGGTTCACTAGACCGAACCAGCTGCGAATGTCCGTTGTGGACGTAGGTGTTGGAAAGTCCTAATAGCATAAAAAAACTTGGGCAGGGGTTTGATGGAAGAGTCGGTAATGCGGAAACCGGCAAACTCTCTTCCTCAGCGCAAACTGGAAACTTGTCGGGGTTCAATACAATCCCTGATTTTCCAACAGTCTTGAGAAAGTCTATGGTGTGCCACCAATGGGTCTCCAAGTCCTCGTCGTGATGGACGGTATCGTCGACGCATCTCTCCTTGCGCTCGAAGTCGGACAGGATTGTGTCGAAACGACGGTTGTAACCATCGCTGGAGAAGAGAAAACCTTGGGTGCTCGGCAGTATCGCCACCTGCCAAACGGTGTAATAACAGTTGTCAAGCGGCGGTCTGACACACGGAGAGGGCGGAATGGTATCCATTCCACGCATCTGTGACCGTCTTCCACGAGCTGCCTGGGATCCGACGAGCGAGGTGAAATGGCTTATTCTGTGGCAAAGGGTTCCCGTTGACAGTGCGATTCAGCGGGGACAAGTCAACGGTCCTCCGTGGGGTACCATCGTGCTTTCGGGTAACCACCATCCGGTGGCACCAGGTCGTCGGTTCGCCATAGGGACGCGCTCGATGGCGCCCAAAGCTTCGTCGCGTAGCAGGTCCTGGTGCACCTTGTCCTGCCAGTGCAATGGTATCGGCGCAGCAGTGTGGCAGGTACGTGGGTCGCAGTCTCATCCAGGGTATCTCCACGGGAGGGCCGTCCATGGTAGGCAGGGGCCGGTGCGGGCATGTGTTGAACGTTGAAGGCACATAACGGTTCAAGAGCCACTCGCATTTTCTCATTATTCTCCGGTCGGCAGGGGAACGGGAGTGAAGGTGGGCGTGTTGGCGGGTCTAGGCGCTTGGGGCAGCCGCAGTCTATGTCGTTTTGGTGCCCATGCTACATCCCGCATTCGATTCTCTGATAGCAACAGTTTGAGGCGCTTTCGGCTTCGCCACATTTCTTGTTGGCGCCACCAATAGTCGGGAAGTCCAACGGCAGAATTCCGATTGCGAGAAGGATTCATGGGACAGGAAGAGACTGTGAACATCTTTGCTGACGTAGATCATGGCACGGCATGTTATACCATTTCTGTTAGGGTTGCGTCCTTCAATTACACAAAGAAAGCCCCCTCGATGCTGATTTTTTACTTATTGGCGGCCTGCAGGCTCAGGGAGACTGGATGAAGGTCTTCGCAGGAGAATCCACTTGCTAAAAATTGGTCGAGTGACCAAACATCTAATTGCGCCCCACTGTTCGTAACACCATCGACATCGGCGGAGACTTGTGACGGGCGCAGGCGGCTTGCTCTGGGGGCCTTTTGTCGATACTGAGGTGTAGCCTGACGGTAGGGTGTTTCGTGAAGCGGGCGCGGCGCCATTCGCTGGCAGTGAAGATGTTGTTGGAGGACAACTACTTGAGCTGACTGTTCGGGAGTTCGAGCTGGCGAGAGACGCGTGTGCTGCGACGAGTGGTAATAGCAGAAATCTGGGAGAGAGAGGTTTGTGCTTAACCTCAACCGAGTTGGCGCTTGCTGGTTGCGCTGAGTTGCGTCTTTCGTCACGGCGTGTCCGGCGCTGGGTGAAGTAACACTCCTTGCACCGTTCGTGCACCTTCTTGTTCCACCCACGGACGTTTCGGAGAACAGGAAGAAGGTTTGCCGACAGTCCGGACATGCAGCTCTTTTTGTTCTCTCCGCAGGCGTTGGTGGATGGTTCTTAGCAGTGGTGGGTCCTTGTGTGCCTTCCTGCCTCTTGAGAGGCTGCCCGCTTGAACGATGAAATGGCCGAGTTCATGGTAGAGGGAAGGGCATTCCTGGCCATTTCTCTTCCCTCGACAAATCCGATGACGTCATTCACTGTCGGTAGTTGGGGCCCTTCGACCCCAAAGCCTCGCGACGAATGTCCATATCGGCTATGCCTGTGAGCTGTGAGCAGCACATCCCGAATGATCATCTGTGTAATTCACCACGTTGTCTCGTCCACATTGCATCTTGCGGCGATGGCGAATGCGCATGTCTCTGCTTTGCCACGGACTCTGGCGGCGAAAGCACGGAAAACTTCATCAGGGCTGTGTTGCATGGCCACGAGCTTGGCTCGTTTCACGCCACGAGAAACGGGAATAATAGCGAATGACTTTATGGCTGCCATGACATCGGCGATGGGGCGGGAAGTAAGTGTGGGATCTGCTTTCAGGAGGTATCTCCCAGGCTGTCCACGGCGCACTGGAAAAACTGAAGTGAGGCCGACGCGTCGTCAATTCGGAACCGCGACGGAAATTTTCCCAGCGGCGCTCAAAGGTGTTCCATGTCCCACTATGTACGCCCATGTTGATGCGCGGTCGGTCCAGCTTCGGGCCCTTGGGCGGGCAGCGGCGTTGGCATCGTTTGTGGCAGCTAGCGTGTGGGCAAGGTTGTGGTTGTTCAGGAGGGCCACAGCAACGGCGTCTGCCACTTCGCCGGTCTGGAAGGGGCAGTCTGGGACACACACTGTAGAACAACCATCTTGAAAGTTTATGTTCATAAAGAAAGACTTGTTCTTGATGATACGTTTATTTCACACCAAAAATGAACATAGACTTTTATCTGAAAGAACAAGAGAAGAAACATTAGTTTTATGATAAAGCCTAGAACAGGCGAGTGAAACCCGTTCATATAGTACACTGTTTCAATAACGTGGAAGTCTGTGTTCTAATGTGCGAGCTGGACGGCGGGTCGTACCTCAGGGTTCCTGGTGTGGCTCAGGAGCTGTCTGTCACCCTAGAGAGGCCCTGGGGTATGGTAAGGGCGTGATGGCAAGGGCGCACGTTGCAACCAAACCCTGGCTTTTTGACGTCTGGCCTCGATCTTGATCCTGAGCTTAAAGTCTATGTTCATAACACACAACCCTACAATAGTGAAACACATCAGTTATCTCTATTCTCTATTCAGATCTATCAGTCAATCACAAGGCAGCCACATGTTAAATTGTGTTTACAAACACTTTCTCAGGCTGATACAACGTGTCGATGTGCCCTGTGTATAGCAATGAGGGGCAGGCTCCCTGATTGACCAGAAAAAAATAATTCTGGGGCAATAAAGGGTAGGCATCCTGAGTGACCTAACCATTTTATCAGGGGCAATGAGAACCAGAGGGGTACCTGGAACTCTCATCCTGTCGATATGTGCTTCAATTTTCTATGCCGGCTTCAGTACCCATATAACTATTCGGCTTTTACTTGTTTCTACATTCAGGTATTAAATACTAGCAATAGCTTGAACTTTTCAATGGCTTTCCCATTGTTAAAACTGTCTGGACAAATAAATATGTATGTAAAATTAGTAACATCTGCCTCCTCAGATTACCAGAGGTCAGTTCCCCCTCATGTTTTAAAAAAAACACTTATTTATACCAGAAATGGTTAGGTTAGGTTAGACGTGGGGTTTGATTTAGTAACAGATGAAAGCATAAAAAAAACTGACGTTGACGAGTGTTTCACCGTTGACTAGAATTTTTTTGGGTTGGTGTTTCGATGAGAATTCTGGTAAAACACTTCCAAACCATGAAAGGCAGCCTGGCAGGCAATTTGAGTGACCTAACCGTATCATTCAGGGGTAATGCACCAGTTAATGGAACTGTCGCAGTCGGAATTCTTGTTGAACACCAACGAGAACTCTTGCCTACAGTAAAAAACCCGACGTGAAAAATTGGAATACTCGCCGACGAGCGAGAATTTTGACAGGCGACAATTCCAAGTACCATGAGGGGCTAGCAAACTGTGACCTAACATTCATTCAGAGGCAATGGGGGGTCAGGCTTCCTGAGTGACCTAACCATATACGTAATTCAGGGTCAATGAGGGCCAGGCATCAGAAAAAAAACTTTCATTCTAAAAAACGGCCATATTACGATACTGGAACAACATAATCTAGTGTGGGATGCCCCCCCCCCCCACAACAATTCCGCTCAGGACTTTTCTACCGTAGATAACACTTTTGTCGCCAGCTGCAATAATAATATAAAGCCGGGCCAAAATTTACGAAGTATAGCATCACTACTGATTTTATGTGCCACTGAAGATGATAACAGTAGTTTATATCATGACTGTATAATCTACCCCTGTTTCAATGTTGTTTTATGCTTTGTATCTGCAAGTACTACATACGGTTTCAAATTTCACAACTATTTTTTTTTGCGCGACGACGACGGCGGGAGGACACTCAGAACAAAAACACTAATTGGCGACCTTATTGTTGGTCGCCACTCGGGCGATATATTTGAAATTTGTTCATTTATAGCTATATAATATGACAGATGAAGACACAAAAGGACCAGACTCTCCAGATAGCCCCTTCTAACTTTCCTGAAATCATGGATGGTAGAAATGTAAGTATTAACGCCACCAGACGTCAAGTAAATAGAAAAAAAACTTTGTCCTGGGCGACTTTAGTTTTTATCTACGGTAGGGGCCTTCAAAAATGTTAGTGCCCAAAAACAAAATAATACGAAAAAAGCACGGAAGGCGGCACCCCTACCACGGCCTGAAATCTCCAAAATGAATGTAAATATACGGTGCTGCCGGCTACCAATAGGTTTATATTTCATTCTTACCTCGGTGGTAACGATTATTAGGCATGATAAAGGGACTTTTTATTTACTTATATGAATAGGCTGGGCTACGCCACCTGACGAGGGTGGTGTAAATCTACTCCATAATTTTTGCCCTGTGACGTCACGGATATGGAGTAAATATGTTTTCGTGAATCCACCCAAGGAGATCAGGTGAAAGACTAGTGCCGAGACGTGGGAGTTGGCCTTGTAAACCTCATCGACATGGCGCAAATATACGTGCTGATCCAAGAATGAGTTCGATTGAGGAGTATCTCAGATTTACGCTGACTTACTCTTGCGTATGTGTTTCCTGGATCTGCCCCCTAAAAAACCTAGGTACCCCCTTTTCTAGAAAAAATCTGAAAATGTATGAAACACATAGCTGCACCCCCCCCCCCCCACTGTCACACACAACACTTCACCATACCCCCCCCCCCCCCAACCCTTAGGCATTAAGTAATTTTGAAACGGCCCCTTATCCTATCTCTCTATTCCTCATTCCTAATTATAATGCTCCCAGGCTTACCATCCAAAGATCACGCCATCTGCATCTATGTACATTTGAGGGCCCACTGACTCCTTCCCCCTTTCACTATTGAATAGACCCCCCCCATACCTCACATAGAGACCCGTCATGCGCACTGAAGAAGGCTACCGGTCGGCGTGGCCCCAACACATTGTGGGCAGATGAGACAGCTTTTGAGGAAAGGAAGAAAGTACTCCCAGGAAAAACTCCCTTCAATCCAAGACCAACTGAAGTATTTGTTGGGGGCCAGCGGCCCTCCTATTGACCCAACGGTGTTCTTGGGATTCTTCAAGGAGATCAGGAAGAAGATGGCGGTTAATGTAAGTTTATAAATTTAAAGTCAGATTATGTTAGCTCAGCCCAACCATTGAGATCAGCGCCACACCAGCTCCTCCAGCCAAGTAACTGATTAATTCACATGAAGTGTTATTTAACTTTATGTATCCAAGATTCATAGAGACAGGTCGGCTGCCCGCATATGATGTCAGAAGTGAGAGCCAGGCAACTAGTCCCAAATGAAGCAAAGACTTGGGGATGAGTCAAAGAGGGATTAGAATCATATAAGGTTAAGAGTTGGTAAGCATAGCAGTCTTGGGCTACTTGATCACTGAGCTCAATGGATGTGCAAGAAGATACACAAATGTTTGTGTAAAACAATTTACTATTTAACTGAAGAAAAAAGGCAGAACTTAGAGTTCAGTGTCAGAATCATTGTTTTAGTAACACTGCAGTAGGTGAATATCCAGGGTTTTTTTTCCTTTACTATTTTACTAATCTGAGGTCATTGTAAAACTGTGCATGGCAGAAAAAATTTATTTATTTGATTAATACAGCAATTTTTTATGAAAAGATCAAAATCATTTATTATAGCAGGTTTTTTTTTTTTTAGCCCTTATATATATATAAAATTTATATATATATATATCCCTGCTATAAAAAAAAATGATTTTTGACCCTTTTCAAAAAAAATTGCTTTATTAATTCCAAATAAAAAAAATTTTTTTTTCTGCCATGAAAAAAAGATTAAAATTTGACCTCAGATTAGTAAAAATGGGAAAGGGGAAAAAAACCTGGATATTCACCTACGAGTGTTACTAAAAAATGATTCTGACACTGAACTCTAAGTTCTCCCTTTTTTCTTCATTTTAAATTTAGTAAATTGTTTTACACAAACATTTGGGGAAATCTTCTTGCACACCTTTGAGCTCAGTGATAAAAGTAGCCCAGCCCTGCATCCCTTCCCAAAAACTTTTAACCCTTTTTGATTTAACCCTTATTGACTCACCCCCCAAAGTCTTTCCCTTCATTTGGGACTTTTGCCTGGCTCTCACTTTTTTGAATCATATGCTGCAGCCGCCCTGCTCTATGAATTTTGGGAAATTACATGAATTTAAATTTAAACACTTCATGTAAAATTAATCAGTTACTTGGCGGGAGGAGAGGGTGTGGCGCTGATACCCAAGGGGTTGGGCTAAAGCTAACATAATCTGACTTTAAATTTATCAATTACTTTAAACCGCCCTCTTTTCCTGTTTCTTTTGGGAAGAACCCCAAAGGGAACCCGTTGGGTAATTTAGGGGGGCCGCTGGGCCTCAACAAATACTTCAGTTGGTTTTGGAGAAGGATGTTCCCGGGCAGTCCCCTTCTTTTCCCTTTTCCCTCAAAAAGCTGTTATTTCCTCCAAAATGGTGTTGGGGCCACGCCGACCCGGTAGCCCCCTTTTTAAAAGTAGCGCATGACGGGTCTCTATGGAGGTATAGGTTTTTTTCAATAAGGGGAAAAAAGAAGGAGTCAGTGGCCCTCAAATGTACATAGATGCAGATGGGTGATTTTTGGGGGGGAAAAGCCGGGGGAGATTATAATTAGGAATGAGGAATAGGAGATGGGAAAAGGGGGGGCCTTTAAAAAATTACTTAAGGCCTAAGGGTTTGGGGGGGGGGGGGGGGGTATGGTGAAGGTTGTGTGTGACAGGGGGGGGGAGGGGGGTGCAGTAGTTTTGTAACTTTTTTCAGATTTTTTTTAGAAAAGGGGGGGGTCCCTAGGTTTTCTAGGGGGCAGACCCGGGGAAAAACATACGAAAGAGAAGTCAGCGTAAATCTGAGAACCCCTAAATCAAAATTCATTTTTGGATAGCAGTATTTTTGGCCATGTCGATGGGGTTTCACAAGGCCAGACTTTTACTTTCCGGCACTAGCTGCACCTTTTCCCCTTTGGGGTGGTTTCACGAAAGATATTTACTCCTTTACCCGGAAACGTACAGGGAAAAAAATTATGGAGAGATTTACACCCCCTAGTCAGGTGGCTTTAACCCCCAGCCTATTCATTTTAAGTAAAAAAAAAAGTCATTTTCATGCCTAATAATCGACCAGAGGTAAAAGAAATAAAAACCTATGGTAGCCCCCAGAAACCGTAAATTTACACTTTTAGGAGATTCAGGCCGGGGTTTGGGGGTGCCCCCCCTTCCGGGGTTTTTTGTCGTTTTTTTTGGGTTTTGGGCACAAATTTTTTTAAAGGGCCCACTACCGTAAAAAAACACTAAAGTCCCCCGGGGACAAAGTTTTTTTTCAAATTTACTGACGTTGGGGGGTTTTAATATTACTTTTCTACACCCATGATTTCAGGAAATTTAGAAGGGGCTATCTGGAAGTTTGGTCCTTTGTGTCTTCATCGCATTTTAATATAGCTTAAAAAAACAAATACAAAATATCCCCCAGATTTGGCGCCCAACCAATAAGGTCCCCAAAATTAGTTTTTATTTTCTGGGGTCCCCCCGCCGTCGTCGTGGGCCGAAAAAAAAAAAATATTTGTAAAATTTTAAAACCTTTATGTAGTACTGCAGATACAAACATAAAAAAACATTGAAACGGGGGTAGATTATACAGCCCATGATTTTAAACTACTGTGTTTTCATTTTCAGTGGCAAAAAAAAAAATCATTTAGTGTTTGCTATATTTCCCGAAAATTTTTGGCGGCTTTATTATTTTTGCAGCTGGGACTAAAGGGGTTATTCCCGGTAGAGAATTTCCTGGGGGAATTGTTGTGGGGGGGGGGGGCCCCCCCAAACCGACTAGTTAGTTGTTCCATTATGTAATAGGGCCGGTTTTTTAGAATGAAAGTTTTTTTTCGGGATGCCGGGCCCCCTCATTGCCCCTAAAATTACGTATTATGGTTAGGTAAACTCAGGAACCCCTGCCCCCTCATTGCCCCCTGAATGATTTAGGTACAGTTTGCTAGCCCCTAAATGGTACTTGGAATTGTCGCCTGTCAAAATTCTCGCTCCGTCGGGAGTTTTCCCAAATTTTTTCACGTGGGTTTTCTATGTGGGCAAGATTTCCCTTTTGGTTGGTTTTTCAACAAGAATTCCGACTGCGACAGTTCCATAACTGGTTCCCTTACCCCTGAATGAACGGTTAGGTCACTCAAATTGCCTGCCGGGTGCCTTTGGGGGGTTTATGGAACGTAGTTGCCCAAAGAATTCTCACGAAACCCCCAAAAAAAGGGAATTTCTAGTCAACGGTGAAACATCTTTCAACGTAAATTTTTTTTTCATGCTTTTTTCTGTTACTAAAAAAAACCCCAGTCAAAAACCAAAAACCTAACCATTTTTTTTATAAATAAGTTTTTTTAAAACAGGGGGGGAAAACCCTGACCTCTGGAAATTTCGAGGAGGAGATTTTAAATTTAAATTTTAATACATATTTTTGTCCAGACGGGTTTTAACAATGGGGAAAGCATTGAAAATTTTCCAAGCTTTTTGCTAGTTTTTAATCCCCTGAAGTAAAAAACAAGAAAAAGGGCCGAATAGTTATTGGGTACTAAAAAGGCCGAAATAGAAAATTGAAGCAAATATCAAAGGGATGAGATTTTCCGGGTTTACCCCTCGGGTTTCTCATTCCCCCTGATAAAAGGGTTGGGTTCACTCAGGATGCCTCCCTTTAAATTCCCCCCAAGAATTATTTTTTTTTTGGTTTTCAATCAGGACCCTCCCCCTCTTTGCTATACCCCCGGGCACATCGACCCGTTGTATAAACCCTGAGAAAGTGTTTGAAAAAACCCCTTTTAAAAATGTGGCGCCTTTTTAAATTGACGATGATCTGAATGGGAGAAAGAGAAAAACTGAGGTTTTTTCACTATTGTAGGGTTGTGTTTATGAACATAAAATTTAAGCTCAGGATAAGATCGGGGCCCCAGACGCAAAAAAGCCAGGGTTTTGGTTGGGAACTTTCGCCCCCTTTCCATCACGCCCCCTTCCCAAAACCCCCCGGGCCTCTCTAGGGTGACGAAAAGTCCTGAGCCACACCAGGAAACCCAGGGACGGGCCCGCCGTCCAGCTCGCACATTAGAACCCCAGGGGCTTTCCAAAGTTATTGAAACAGTTGTAAATTATGAAAGGGGTTTTTACTCGCCCGTTCTGGCTTTATCATTTAAAAATAAGTTTCTTCTTTTGTTTTTCAGATAAAAACCATGTTCCCTTTTTTTGGGGTGAAAAAAACGTTTTCATCCCAAAACAAGTCTTTCTTTATGAACATAAACTTTTAAAAATGGTTGTTCTACAGTTTTGGTGGCCCCGACTGCCCCTTCCCGACCGGCGAAGTGGCAGGGGCCCCGTTTTCTGTGGCCCCCCTGAACAACCAAACCTTTTCCCCACGCTAGCGCCACAAACGATTTTCCAACGCCGGGGGGCCCGCCCAAGGGGGCCCAAGGGGGACCCATACCCCGCATCAAAAATGGGCCCTACATAGCGAGACATGGAACACCTTTGAGCGCCGCTGGGAAAATTTCCGTCGCGGTTCCGGAATTGACGACGCGTCGGCCTCACTTCAGTTGTTCCAGTGCGCCGCGGACAGCCTGGGAGATGCCCTCCTGAAAGCAGATCCCACAGTTACTTCCCGCCCCATCGCCGATGTCATGGCAGCCATGAAGTCACTCGCTATTATTCCCGTTTCTCGTGGCGTGAAACGCGCCGAGCTCGTGGCCATGCAACAAAGCCCTGACGAAGTTTTCCGTGCTTTCGCCGCCAGAGTCCGTGGCAAAGCAGAGACATGCGCATTCGCCATCGCCGCAAGATGCCAATGTGGACGAGACAACGTGGTGAATTACACAGACGAGTCCATTCGGGATGTGCTGCTCACAGGCATAGCCGATATGGACATTCGTCGCGAGGCTTTAGGGGTCGAAGGACCCCAACTACCGACAGTGAATGACGTCATCGGTTTTGTCGAGGGAAGAGAAACGGCCAGGAATGCCCTTCCCTCTACCATGAACTCGGCCATTTCATCGTTCAAGCGGGCAACCTCTCAGAGGCAGGAAGGCACACAAGGACCCGCCACTGCTAAGAACCACCCACCAACGCCTGCGGAGAGAACGAAAAGAGCTGCATGTCCGGACTGTCTGCAAACCTTCTTCCTGTTCTCCGATACGTCCCGTGGGTGGAACAAGAAGGCGCACGAACGGTGCAAGGAGTGTTACTTCACCCAGCGCCGGACACGCCGTGACGAAAGACGCAACTCAGCGCAACCAGCAAGCGCCAACTCGGTTGAGGTTAAGCACGAACCTCTCTCCCAGATTTCTGCTATTACCACTCGTCGCAGCAAACGCGTCTCTCGCCAGCTCGGAACTCTCGAACAGTCAGCTCAAGTGGTTGTCCTCCAACACCACATCTTCACTGCCGGCGAATGGCGCCGCGCCCGCTTCACGAAACACCCTACCGTCAGGCTACGCCTCAGTGTCGACAAAAAGGCCCCCAGAGCACGCCGCCTGCGCCCATCACAAGTCTTCGCCGATGTCGATGGTGTTACGGACAGTGGGGCGCAATCCGATGTTTGGTCACTCAACCAATTTTTAGCAAGTGGATTCTCCTGCGAAGACCTTCATCCAGTCTCCCTGAGCCTGCAGGCCGCCAATAAGTAAAAAATCAACATCGAGGGGGCTTTCTTCGGTGTAATTGAAGGACGCAACCCTAACGGAAATGGTATAGCATGTCGTGCCATGATCTACGTCAGCAAAGATGTTCACAGTCTCTTCCTGTCCCATGAATTCCTTCTCGCACTCGGAATTCTGCCGTTGGACTTCCCGACTATTGGTGGCGCCAACAAGAAGTGTGGCGAAGCCGAAAGCGCCTCAACTGATGCTATCAGAGAATCGAATGCGGGATGTAGCATGGGCACCAACAATGACATAGACTGCGGCTGCCCCAAGCGCCTAGACCCGCCAACACGCCCACCCTCACTCTCGTTCCCCTGCCGACCGGAGAATAATGAGAAAATGCGAGAGTGGCTCTTGAACCGTTATGCGCCTTCAACGTTCAACATATGCCCGCACCGGCCCCTGCCTACCATGGACGGCCCTCCCGTGGAGATACACCTGGATGAGGCTGCGACCCCACGTGCCTGCCACACTGCTGCGCCGATACCATTGCACTGGCAGGACAAGGTGCACCAGGACCTGCTACGCGACGAAGCTTTGGGCGTCATCGAGCGCGTCCCCTATGGCGAACCGGCGACCTGGTGCCACCGGATGGTGGTTACCCGAAAGCACGATGGTACCCCACGGAGGACCGTTGACTTGTCCCCGCTGAATTGCCACTGTCAACGGGAACCCTTTGCCACAGAATCGCCATTTCACCTCGCTCGTCGGATCCCAGGCAGCTCGTGGAAGACGGTCACAGATGCGTGTAATGGATACCATTCGCCCCTCCGTGTGTAGACCGCCGTTGACAACTTATTACACGTTAGCGTATG